>LPNX010161263.1:16377-83764 GCA_001517045.1 Pseudotsuga menziesii | reverse complement strand
ATATATATATATATATATATATATATATATATATATAAGGAAAAAAAAAAGGAACCTTTGCATAATATGTATATAAAGAATTTTACACACAAATCGAAGAGCGATACTTTATATATTTAATCGGAGGTCATGTGGGATACAAATTATATATTGAGAGATACATGGAAATAAGCCATGATGGTGGAAACTGATCACCTAAAATTACGGCCAATGACTATCTATATATATACATATATATTTACCCATTGGCATATCATATATTTATGATTTCCACTTCCTTTAATTATGGGAGAAGCCATGAATGGTGGAGTCAGTTCGGCCAATAACTATGGAGACATTAATTAATTAACACTATTTGATGGTAGAAACCGTTACTTAAACTACGACCGATAACTATGGAGACATTTAATTAATTACCATTATTTGACTTTGACTCGAACAGAGACGTTAATTGGGGGGGGGTGGTTTATTACTTCTACCCTAATCTATAGTCACCAAGAGTGGAGTCGTTTTCATGGAGACATTATGGTCTCTGCAGAATTTATTTGACTGTCAGAATTGAGGGAGAAAGTTATGTATAGGCTGTTTCATGGTGGAAAAATGATCTCCATCCACTGGGCGGCTACAGAAATTGATAGTCATGTGCTCCTCCATCTCCGACGGGGGAAAATTTCAATTTTTGAGAGATGGTGGCCTCTGCATTTTCTTTGCAAAAAAAAGAAGAAATCAACCCCTGCCAAGATGGGAAGGGGGCTCCGTGCGTCTCAGAGAGGAGGAACCGTCCATGTTTCCTCCCAGAGGATGACAGATCTCTGTGATATCTGCATTTTTGCACAAAGGTATTTTTAGTGCCTTTGGGGCAACACATCATTCACAGCGCATGCGCTTTGTTGGAGGTAGTTATTGTTCCTTGCATGATTCTATTTTTAAAAGGTATGGATCTGTGTGCCTTCTTGAGCCATTCTATTCTCTTTAAAATAGGTAGGGTGTGCAACCAAGAGATAAACTAGAAACATTATAAAAGCATAGTATTCTCTAGCGCTGGTTTATGATTCTCATGAGACCATACTTGGTAGCATGCAGCAGAAGAATTTGACAATACCAAGTAATGTTCTGTCTCTGAAATTTTAGACATAAATAAAAAGAGGCCAATCCTTGGAAATGGTGATGAGATCACTGTCTTTCCCTTAAAGACCATTTTTCCTTCCACAGAGAAGAGATCGCGGTCTCTTCTTAGTTTAACTTGTCTCCTAATGGACAGTTTGGTTTCTGAGGGCGTTTCTCTATCTAGCTGACGGCCTGGGCATGCCTTATGGTGGCGAGTCCGCCCCCTGCTTGCCAGTGATGGTATGTTCTACGTGGTCCCTTTTTTTTTCCAAAAACACGGGTGCCAAATCTATCTAGCGTTGGGCAGTAAGGATCGATCCCAACTACTAGACATTTACATGACTCCATAACTAAGTTTTTTATGCCTGTGTGGATCTGTAAAATATATCTATTAATTACACATGTGCGTGGCTTGTGATGGAAGCTCACAGCCCTTTCACCTCATACCTAGTCGTTACTTGGCAAGGGAGGCGTCTCACGATATGTAAAATATATCTATTAATTATACCTGTGCGTGGCTTGTGAAGGAAGCTCGCAGCCCTTTCATCTCATACCTAGCCGTTACTTGGCAAGGGAGGCGTCTCACGATCTGTAAAATATATCTATTAATTACACCTGTGCGTAGCTTGTGATGGAAGTTCACAGCCTTTTTATTTCATACCTAGCCGTTACTTGGCAAGGGAGGCACCTCACCCTGGTACTTTAAAAGGTATTCACCTGCGCGTGGATTCTGATTGATGTTCGCAACCTGTTATTTATACCTCGCCCTAACTTGGAAATGGAGCCTTTAGTTGATAATAATTCTGAAAATCGTGGCTAGGGCTTTTAGGTGATGCCAAACGTTATGTTTGAAAATCTGCCTGGAATTTATGGAGTCAAACTCTGCTATTGAATGAAATGATGCCCGTCATCTAAACTTTCTGGTTTTGAACTAGTCAGCTCTCCCAGGGCGCTTTCCCAAGCACCATCATCCCAACGCAGTCACGTAGTATAAGTAAACTCTCTGATCGGCAAGTGGAATCGATGGTCTGTGATCTAATTCTTTATTTTTATGTTACCTTGCCTGGTTAACTGTTTTTCAAAGGTTCCCCAAGTGATGAACCGGGATTTCGAGTAAAAGTAAGCAAATTTTGGGTAAGGGTCTTGTAAAGAAAGTTTAATTTTTTGAACATATACTATTGCCATTTATTTAACCTGGTCTTGCCGAGCATAGGAAGATTCAGAATAATACCTGTAACATTGATAATTTCATATTGTACTATGATGTTAAGAGGGAATAGTTTATACTTTTTCTCTGCGAAAGAAAGCCCATGAGAGGCAACAGTTTGTTGCAGATTATAATAGCTTTGATAAAAATAAAATGTCACCAGATGTGACGCCCTTATGGTGGACGTAACCCCAAGGTTGGGGTGAACCACGTACATGTGTTGTTTTTTGTTTTCTTGTGTGAGAACGTTTACATTTATGGGTGTTGTTTTGTGTACCTATAATATTGTGCTGCAACTTTGTCTTGGTGAATTCTATTTTTATGTGCTTCTAAGTATTCCCTTTTCATGTCTTGTGGTGATTATATGCATGTACTTCCTCCGTTTAGTGATAATGGCAATAATTATCGTGAGCTTAGGGTAAGATGCCTTACTACACAGGAGGGACTGTAATTGTATTATAAAATGTTTTAGACCAACCTTTTCATTGTTTCAAAAGAAAAAAGGGAAAGAATCACATCTTCACTCAATGGTCGCTTCTATATATGGCTGGTTTAATGTGTGTCTTACATCACTCCATGGATGGAATAATATATAATCTCATCACTCAATCGGTTGTCTAATATACTTTGACTTATGCAGCTTTTAAAAAGAACGATACCTGCTCAGTAATTGTTTTCCCCAACCAGTGTAATGTCACGTACGTGTAAGAAACTGCTAATTTCTGTGGGGTATAACACATGATTCTAAAAGAAACCTATGACTACTTAAGGGTCACTAGTCATTGTATGTTTGAAATGCCGATGAAGAAAATTTGGGTACGTTGCCGATGAGAGCTGAAGCGGCATATAAATATTACTTTTTAAGAAGAAAGAATGCTCATGTGATGTTTATCGTATGACTTTCATCTGTAGTATAGTCTAGGGAAAACCAATGTAGGGTTCGAAAGTAAAATCTTTTATTAAAGGTTATGTTCTAAATGGCTCTCAGGAAAATGTATATGCATAAGGATTTTTCTCGAAATGTTTCTTTTATAGGGACGGTTGCATAGCATGAACGAACTTTGAAAGCGAAAATCGAATATGGGCTTGCAGTTGTTTCAAAGAATTAAGGTTTTCTTCTTAGAAATGTGTAGTCTGCATGGGGTGGTTACATGTATGTTTCTCTTCTATGAAGTTCATAATTAGTGTTGTGATCAGCATAGGTAGGATTTCATGGTTACCAAGAAAGGATTAACCTTGAAGAATTGATACAAAAGAAAATGTGACTGTAGATTATGATTTACATATCTGTGCGTGTAAGTAATTAATGACGTTGCAGATATATCTCCCTAGCTAATCTGAATTGACAATAGTACGCGTAGTTGTATAAAGGTTTATAAGAAGTTTTTGATAGTGCATATTTTCGTATTTGAATGTTCAGTTGGGGTTGCAAAGTATGAAACTAATACGGCTAACTCATTAGTAGCAGCAGTCAAACAAAATGTTTTCCCTCATTTTCACACATAAGAGCTTTGGGGTATAAGGGGTATTCTACACTATTCTAGAAGCAAAAAAAGAGACAATATTTTGGACGTCATAAATGATGCTATTTAGGAAGCAAAAAAAGACGTTTTTGGGACGCTTTAAGTTTTGTCTATGACATGTCCCATTTAGTGTCTAGTTTGACCACTCAATGTAGAAAAAAATTACACTAAAAAGGGATGCTAAATGGGACGATAATTCCAGGATATGTTGTAGTGTAAGGCTGAGTACCTCTCCATGTGGATCTTTGATTTTTTTATCCTAATAAATACAGAACATGGAGGATGTGTGTTGGCATCCGAACATTGAACAAGATCATTCTAAAGTATCAATACCATCTTCCTATAGTTGATTACTTATTGGATTAATTGAAAAGTGTTCTCAATTTTTCTAAGTTTGATTTAAAAAGTGGTTTCCATTATATATGACTACAAAGAATGAAATGTGGAAAAATGATTTTAAGATCAAGTATGGGTTGTTTATATGGTTAGTTATCCCATCAATGCTATTCAATGCTCCTACGAATTTTATATGATTGATGAATGAATTTTCAGACCCTTTATTGATGATATTGTCATTGTATATTTTAGATGCCATTTTGGTTTTAAGTCATAGTTTGAAGGATCATGTAATGCATGTTAAAAAAGTACATTCTATGTATTCAAAAGGGAGAAATTATGTGTAAACTTGTCTAAATGTGAGTTTGCCAAGATCTCTGTAGTGTTATTGGGTTATGTTGTAGGGGATTGATAGTTGAAGGTAGATCCATCTAAGGTGGAAGTAATATTAAATTGGCCCAAGAGAAGTACTATGATGGAGGTAAGAAGCTTCCTAGGGGATACATGGTATTGGAGGAAATTTATTTCTAATTTATCATATATAACATCACCTTTGCATTCATTAACTAGTGTGAAACAATTCTTTCAATTGGGAGGCAAGCAACAGAAATCCATCAAGACATTGAAAGAGAAGTTAACCACAACACCACTTTTTAATTTTCCACATTTCCAACAACCATTTGAGATATAGACCAATGCAAATGGATATGCCACGGGAGTAGTCTTGATGCAACGAGTTAAACCTATTTGTTACCATTTTGAAACATTTACACAAAAAATAATTAACTATCCAACATAAGATAAGAAATTGTATGCCTTAGTAAAAAGTTTGAACAAATGGAAGAATTGCTAAATGGAAAAGGAAAAAATAATACATATAGACCATAGACAACAATTGAAAGACATGAGAATTTCTTAGCTTCCCTACACAACCATTAGACCAAATCCAATGTTGTTCCGTATATATGTTGTTATTCTTTAAGCGATTGTAGAACAATTCAAAGTTGTGTTGTACAAAATCCCAAGTCATAACACTTTCATCACTTATGTAGAAGTTATACTCCTTTAATATAACCCTGTTGTCTTCAATATATTCCCCATGTATGTAGGTAATATGTACCATTATGCTAACTTTGTCTAAGTGATAATATTGACTTTGAATATCATTCTGCAGTTGAAGAGGGTTATTTTCAACAAAATTGATCACTGATAAGTTAGGCCCAATAGGAAATGTATCCTTGCACATTCTAGATTGATCATCTTTCCAACGAGCCACATGTAGATGATTTTCATACTGTTGCACTTTTGAAAAGAATCCCTCCATGAAGTCACAAACCTGCACCTAGTAGATAAAAAATAAATACATATATCAATATATTGTTAAATATGAAATTGCAATTTGAAGAAATAATAGTATTCAAGTACTCATTACTAACCTTATAAGTGATCAATTGTATTTTTTTTCTTTCATTCAATCAATCAATATAATGTATGACATATTTGAATGATTGCAAGTTGACATCCTACCTCCGAAGTTCATGCTCATCATTCATATGTATGAATTTGTCCAATAATGTCGTTCCACCACACCATCAACATGTACCATCTACACAATATTTTTGTTAATATGTGCAACCTCATATCCTTCAAACATGCAATTGTATGAATAAAGTCTCTAGATGACATCAACAACAATGTATCTCACCATTCCTACACAAGAGTGTTATACAATACACACAGTGTGTGTGTGATAATAATAACCATACTCAATGTGGTATTGACAACAACATGGATTAAAAGTTGTGTTTATTTTAATATACCATGCTTTGGATTTCTCAAAGGATCTTTGGTGTAAGTTATGTTCATTATGTTCGTGCCTAAATATCTCATATAAATTATTTTTTTCAAGTTAAGAAAATTTTTAATATATGTTTCATGATCCATTGAACCCCTTCTCAATTTTAGTACATCTCTTTGGTTCGAAGAAGGTCTAGTGTTGTCATTGTTAAAGTATTGTAACTTCGGAAGATATTCCATATGTATTGATTGTATTCCTCCTTTGGGATATGAGTATGATCTTGTTAGTATGATTGAAATAATCTATGTAAACCTCTCAAGGTAAGTCAAGTCAATAGTACCCAAGTGTCAATATAATAAATGTTATTTATGGTGTCCAACATGACAAGTGGGCCCAATTAGTTAGAGAAGTCGAACCTGTTAGGTTAGAGGTCGATTGAATTGAAGAATATAAATGGGAAGTTGCTCCCATTCATTTGTACTCACTCACCCAAGTTGTTTTGCAAGATAAAGAAAAATTAGTGTGCCAGAAACAAGAAAGAAGAAGTTGTCTGGATTTTAAACTACTCCGGTTTTCTCCCTTGTGGTTTCCCCAAGGAAAATATTTATTTATTGTGCTCTTGTGTTTTTGTGCTTGTTTTTCTTTCCACTAGTGACTATTTGTTTTAAGATATCATATAACCAAATAAAAAAAATCAACATGGTATGAGAGCCACCATGAAAGCAAGCACTGCACAATTAGGGTTTTGTTATTCCAAATAAATCTTTCGACATATCAACCATAAAAGAAGGCGCTCCCAACTTGCGCCTAAAGAGCGCATCTTTTTGTGAAGACAAAACTAAATTCCAAGAATTTTAAATTTTGGATCAGTTACTTTTGTCGAGACAAACTAAGGCTTCAGTTTTTCTGAGGTTTCATTATCAATCTCAAAAAAGGGAAGATACATTCTACCTCTCCCTAGGGATGCACATATTCTCAACGATTCATCTCCACTTGTGATCCCAACTAAAAAATTAGGGTTTCTGCTTCAAACCCTAGGTTATCGAGAAGGAGTTCAGTCACGAGCTATTTTCTTCAAGTAAGTATCTTGCCTCCTTATTCCATTTGAAGTTCTCAATCTTATAAATATTACAAAGAATACCAAGCTAGATGAAAAGGTTGAAGGCGCTGAAAAATTCACAGCATTGAACTATAGGATCATGCTCATGCTTCAAGAGAATGATCGAGATAAGTTTGTGAAAGAGAAAGTGAAAGAACCAGAAGAAGGTGAAGCCATGTCCAAGCATAAGAAGGATATCATAATAGCTAAAAGGATCATAGCTGACTCCATCAAATATTGCTTGATTCCTCAAGTATCTTCAAGGGAGACTCCAAAAGAAATGTTTGATGCTCTATCGAGTCTATTTGAAGGAAGAAACATTAATAGGAAAATGAACCTAAGTAATCAACTCATAAGTGTAAGAGCATAAATTTTAGAGACCATGCAATCTTACTTTACAAGAATATCTCGAATCAAGTATTATCTAAAATCCAATGATGTAATGGTTGAAGAAGAAGGTACTATAATGGAAAAATTAATTGGTCTTCCAAGGGATTGGTAATCCTTTTTTTGAGGAATTTATTCAAGAAGGAAACTAACAAAATTTCAAAAGTTTTGGGGAAAATGTGTTCCATAAGAAGAAAGGATAGCATATAGAGAATAAAACCTAAATGACAAAGAGGATAAAGCCTTGATAGCCCACACCAAAGGAAAAAGGAAGAGTCATGAACATCCTCCTAAGACTCAAGGGTTTAAAAGACCCAAGAGAGATTTCTCAAATTTTGAGTGCTTCACTTGTCATAAGTTAGGACACATTGCCATCAACTATCCCATGAAAGAAGAAAGGATAAAAAATATGACAAGGTTTGAGTTCCATGCTGCTGAAGATAGTGATCAAGAAGTTGAAGAGGAAATAAATAAGGATGAAGACTCTAGTGAATAATATGTTTTAATCTCTTCTCTAACAGGGCCAGTCTCACCATGAAATGACACCTAGTTAGTTGATACTGGTGCCTCCAATCATATGACTGGTTACAAGGAATCACTCTCATGCCTTGAACCAAAGCAATATCTACACAATGTAATGCTTGGAGATGATTCCCAATATCCCATTAAAGGACTATAAGAAGAATCCTATAAATTGAATTCTGGAAAGCCTATGAAAATGAAAGATGTCTTGTATGTCCCAGGGCTAAAGACGAATCTTCTTTCCATTTCATCCTTAGAAAATAAAGGCTTGATAGTTGCTTTTGTGGATGGAAAATTCCTAATGTGGGAAAAAGATAAAACCATGATGGTGCAATAGAGATTGGAGTTGAAGAAGGATGACTCTACAAATTGAAGGGACATACATATTCAACATTAGCAATGAGTACTGTTATCACCCTGTAATTTTCCTATGGTTGTGGTAGGAAGTCATAGGGTAACCATTTCAAACCAATATTTAAACTATAGTCTAGCCTTATAGTTAGAGAGGGCTCTCTCTTGTCGCAAAAACATTCCCATACACATTTATATTTAAACAAGTAGTTAGAAGGATAGATTCTGATGGTAACATGATATTTGCATATTTAAAGATGGTAAAATAGACAAACAAGACAAACCATTGGGAAATGGAGTCAAAACCTGAAACAGTCAAGTAGTTACAACAAATAATAACCAACAATAACCTTCATAGTCTGATGCAAAATAGGCATCACTATTCAGCAAAATATCTTTGAAGAGATGGCAGGGGGAAAAGAGAAGAAGCTTGATGTAACAGGAGGCACCTATCTGGGGATGAGTCTCCTGAAAACACATTTAGAAGAATAAACAACAAAGGCTAGTAGCTGCAATGGAGCATAGAATATGAATTCCAGAACATTTACTAGAAACACATAAAAAAATGCATGATATGATGCAAAGAGTGTTTCAAAGGGAGTGAATTCCCACATACAACTAGAAATGCATTAAAAGATGATACACATACAAGAAAATAAAGTTTACAAAGGAAAAAATAGACTAAACAGTGAACACCATGATGAATCTCAGACATTCAAGCTATGATTACATTAATGCTCCCAAGAAAATGACAAAGATACAAAAAAAAAGCGGTGATGCTTCTGAATGAAAGTTCCAACCCTTTATTCCTCTTTCGAGGGTATATTTATAGTGTAAACAAACTAGCGAGACCAGCCTTGAAACAAACCCAAATACAGTTCATAGAGACTGGGGATCAAATCTCCATGCATAAAATCCTAATAACTTATGATCTAATAGATTCACCATGATCACGCAAATTAAAATAGGAAACCACGCTCAGATTTGCATGGTGGATAAAAAAAAACTGACTACTAGAACCCATATTTGCTCATTGAAAATGACAGTCTACAACAGTTTTATTCATAGCGATGCCTTTAACCATCGAAATCAATATCCAACGTTGGTCTTAGCAAGAAACATTATCGAAGATTGATCTGGGTCTACAAAAAGCAAAGTTCTGCTCTTTTTATGACCATAATTTTGTCTTTTCTAGTTTTCAACTTTCAATTTTGTCTTTCTGCTAAGGGGTCAATCTGGACCATTAACCTAAGATGTATAATTTTTCTGGATCGTTGATTTGAGATCAAAGATGTGGGATGCGGAAAATGGGATGCGGGATTTCAACCTTTTCTACCACCATGTTTTTTCCTTCTACCTTTCCTTCCTTGCACTTTTCTGGAAAGCAGAAAACAAAACTTTATCTTTTTATGAAAGGAGAAATTGACTTTTCAATTTCCTCCTTTTTACCTCCATCTTTCCTCCCCTGCACTTTTCCAGAAAGAAAAAAGCGGAATTTTAAATTTTCACACCCAAATTATTAATTCTCTCTCTTTTTCGATCGTTTCCCCTCTTCCTTCTTCTAGGCCCTTGATTTTGGTGGAATCGATCTAAACTGTATTTATGGCATACTACGAAAAAGGGAAGTTGGGTTTTCCCATTTTTGCAACCCAAAAATTTTACCTTTTTCGCTTCTTCCTTTCTGCTACTTCCTTTTTCTTTCCGCACCATTGATATGGGCAGAAACGATCTGAGCGGTAGAGATGATGGATCATGGAAGGTAGAAATCAGGATTTGAACTTTTTGCAATGTTTGATTTTGATATTTATGCTCCCATATTTCTACTTCCGCCTTTCTTTCCACACTGTGGATCAGCGTGGGAATTTTCCTGACCGTTGGAATCGCGGAAGGAGGAAATCAGGATTTTAGCCTTTTATAACCAAAATTTTACTTCTCACGATTTCTGATATTTGTCCCTTTTCTCTTTTTTGTACCGTTGATCTAGGAAGAAACTCTATGAGCCGTCGATATTGAATTGAGGAAGGACAAAGTTGAGATTCTACTTCTTATAATCAAATTCCTACCTCTTTCGCACTTCCTCTCCGGATTCTCGTTGGTGGAAATAATTTTTGCATTAGAGGAAATTTGGGGTCTAAAATGGGCCTTATAAGAAAATGCACCGACAATAAATTTTGTGAGTTGGAATTCAAGAACCAATAGAATTTCAATAAAACGAGTCAACCATAATGGTTGAATTGACATATTTCTCATAAAAGAAAACTGCTTTTTTGTTAGTATTATGAACATATTTCCATATGTTTTTACTCAAATTTCAAGCAGGAGAGCTCATTGGATGTGGAATTGAATTCTTCATCCAACGAGCTCTCTCGCTTAGAATTTGAGTAAAAACATAGGGATATATGTCGAAAATACGAATACAAAATGTAGTTTTTTTCATTCTTCCTCAAAAATTAATAACTATTATTTTATTTTTTTAACTATTATTTTATTATTTTCCTTAGGAGGCCCATTTTAGACCTCAAATTTCCTCTAATGGGCCATTTGATCTTATATGTGATACATTCAGTCCATCCATTCTAGTCCTCCTTTAACCTTGATCGGATTTTTCTTACTTGGGCACATTTCCAAGGTTGTGATTAAGGATTTTTTAACTGTATTGACACCTTCACCTAGGGATGGATCCTTCAGAACCTGCTCAACACTTGCTCAGGTTATATAATGCAAAAAAAATTCTTGACCCCACCCCTCATTTTTTATTGGTTTATTCCTTTGCAGGGGGATTAGTGTAGATGCCTTATGTAGAAACCTTAAAAATTTAGCAAAGGTTTTAACATTGGCTCCAACTCAGGGATGCTACCCTTCCTGTGAGGTAGCAAAGAACCACATAGACCATATTCCTACAACTACAAATTTTCTTGAAAAATAAAACTACATGATAGCTCCTGTTGGAAACCTTACTGCATTTACCTCGAGCTTGGAGTGTGATAGGGGGGGCTATACACACATGCAATGTTAAAATAAAATGGTATATACAATGACAATGGAGCTGAACTTACTTTTAAAAAAATAATGTTTTGGGATCCTCCCATTTGCAAGAGCTCCAGAGACTAGAACGCCCTCAATCTCATCCAAAAATAGGCATTCTTTCCTCTGAAAGCTGTAATTTTATATGGGCCCTTCCATAGGTGATCAAACTTGTCGTGCTTCCCCTTTTCCTCATGTGTTTTACACCCCACTGCAAAAATACATCTCCCAAATGGAAATCATCAGGCTTAGTCTTTCTGTCAAATATTTCTTTCATTTTTTCCTAAACTTCTGGGTTTTGTCAAATAACTGCTCCCTCTACTGTTGTACTTCAATCAATTGATACATCCTCCTCTAGGTTTGATGTGTCTCTATTTTATCTTCTTGTAGCAATTTTAGCACTGGAAAGCTCAGGGACCTAGGAAAAATCACCTCAGATCCATAAACCAACTGGGAAGGTGAGGTTCCTATAGAATTCTTCACACTAATTTTGTCATGCCACAAAGCATGGATTAGCTTTGTGTTCTAGGCCTTCTTTTTATCTTGCAACATCTTCTTGATTATTCTCATGAGGCTCTTGTTTGAATATTCTTCCAACCCATTACCCCGAGGGTAGTAGGTTGTGGAATGTCCTAGCTATATTTGATATTTTGAACAAAACTGAACCATTTTCTTTGACTTCAAATCAGGAGCATTATTAGTGATTATCTTCATATGAATACCAAATGTTGACAGAATATTCTGCTCCATAAACTACATGATCATTGTTTCAGTAGCTTGTCTTGTGGGGATGGCCTCAATGCATTTAGTGAAGTAGTCATTGGGAGTGAGGATCCACCTTTGTTTTCCTGAGGAATGCAGATTTATTTCTCCATTGAAATATAGCCCCCATTTCTTGAAAGGGGATTCAACTTTAATGGGTTTCAATGGAAATGGTAATAGCTCCCTTCTTCCCTCAAAGATATGACATTTGTAGCAGAAAACGACTTTCTTATGAGTATGAGAGAATATGGTGGGCCAATAGAACCACACCATCATGGTTTTGTTTATAGTGGCTTTCCAATAGTGATGGCCTCCACATTCTCTTGCATGGAATTCTTCCATGAGCCTCTTTGCCTCCTGCTAATATACATAGTTCACTAGCACTCCTCTTAGCTCCTTCCAATACAATTTTCCCTCCAAGATGCAAAACCTGGATGCCCTCTACTTGATAAATATGGCCCTTGTCATGTCCATACCCTTCGGGGCCTGCAGATGTTGTAACACAAAAATGATATCAGTGTACCAAGGGGATGACTGAAAATGCTCACCTATTGGGGGACCTAGATGTCCCTGAGAGTTCTTCTCTTTTGTTTATAATTCAACAATCATGAGTAGGATGATAGCGTGACAGTTTGATCGGGACATAAGCTTGGCTAGTTCCATGGCATTTGATTAATTTTCTGGGCTTGATCTCTAGGTCATACTCAAGTATTACTACTATCCACTTTCCCCTTCATCCATCAAGATCAGGTTGGGTCAGAATATCCTTTACAGTTGTGGTGGGGACATGAGCGATGATATGGGAATGCAAGATGTACACTTGTAAATCCTTTAAGGCCCACACCAGGGAATAAGCTTGTTTATCCAGGATATTATACTTCAGGGGATCATCTCTTAGGGTCTTTTTGTAAAAATCAATGGGTTGGTCATACCCCTCATGATTCTTCTGTAGCAATACACCTACCACTATGTGCTTTGAGGAGAATGAAAATATGAGGAAGTATTTAGAAAAGTCAGGTATTGCAAGTATTGGTGCTTTAGATATAGCCCACTTGATGTATTCAAAGGATTGCTTGGCTTCAGGAGTCCACTTTATTTCTTTATCCTTTCCAAGCATATCATTTATATACTCTACTATTTCAATAAAGGTAGCAATAAATAATCTCAGAAAGCTTACCTTGCATAGGAAATACTGAACCTCAACTTTATTCTGAGGGAGGTCAATTTTGTTGATCACCTCAACCCTCTTCAAATATATCATGATGCCTTCGTGAGAAGCTACATGTCCCAACAACTTCCCTTCATTCATAGAAAAAAATGACTTCTTCAAATGCCAGGAGATGTTGAATGTCCTGGATTTTTGGAACATTCTCAAGAGGTGTGCGACATGTTCTTCATCAGTCTTAGAAAAGATGGTGATGTCATCGAGATAGATGAACATAATTTTTTCCTTTTCATCGACGAAACATTAGAGGAAATTTGTGGTTTAAAATGGGCCTTATAAGAAAAAGAACCAACAATAAGTTCTTGTGAGTTATAATTCAAAAACATATAGAATTCCAATAAAATAAGTCAACCATAATGGTTGAATTGACATATTTGTCATAAAAAAAAACTACTTTTTTCGTATTTTTGACATATCTCCATGTGTTTTTACTCAAATTTCAATAGAGAGATATTTTTGGCTTCGAAATTTGATTATGCATCCAACGAGTACCCACACTACATACTTTTGATGGACTCCGCTACCCCAAAAACAAGAAATACCTGAAAAAATGTGATGATGATGTTATTATCACATTTTTTAGGTATTTCTTATTTTTAGGGTAGTGGAGTCCGTCAAAATTATGTAGCATGGGTACTCGTTGGATGTGGAATCAAATTCCGCATCCAATGAGCTCTCCCAATCAAAATTTGAGTAAAAACACAAGGCGATATGTCAAAAATATGAACACAAAAGTAGTTTTTTTCTTTTTTCCTCCAAAATTAATAAACATTATTTTATTATTTTAACTATTATTTTATTATTTTCCTTAGGAGGGCCATTTTAGACCTCAAAACTCCTCTAATTTCTATGTCCATATCTCGTTGTAAAGTGGCTCCTGCATTCATAATCCCAAATGGAATTTTAACATACATGAACATGCCCCTAGGCATGGTGAAGGATGTCTTTTCTTGATCCTCTAGGTGCACCATGATCTGGCCCATAGCGGAGATCCTATGTGAACCCACTACTCTCTATAAGATATGGTCCATTTCTGGAATTGGGTAATGATCCTTCAAATAAACTCTCTTCAAGTACCTGAAGTCGATGCGTATTCTTATTTCCCCATTCTTCTTCCTAACAGGGACAAGATTTGCCACCCAGCGTGAGAATCTGAGAGTCATAATTATTTTGGACTCAAATAACTTCTTGATCTCTTTTTCTATCAGGGGGAGTTGTTTGGGATTCATTATTCTTAGATTCTTCTTGAAAGGCATCTCGTCCTTCTTGATTGGTATGGTATGCTAGATTATGCTTGTATCATATGCCTTAAGGTGACTATATCTCCAAGCAAACATATATGAATATTCCTTCATCAGTGAGACATAGTTTTGATTGGATTTTGATGAGAGGGTTCTTGATATCTTAATGACCTTAGGCTAATATTTTGTCCCAATACTTACATCCTCAACATATTCATAGCTTAGTATCAGCGGAGCCTCTTTAGCCACATCATTAGGATCAAAAAAATTTCTATGGGAATTAGACCCCTAGGGATAGATTTACCTTTCAACTGCAATATCTCCTTGCCACAAATTTTGTTCACATATCCCTAATTTCCATCATCCTCCAACAACTCTGGCTCCCAAGCTTCCTCATTTTCACCTCAATCAACATCTTCAACAGGAGCAACATCCTCCCCTCGGGGTATTTCTTCGGGAGCAATAGTCTGTATTTGCAAAGATCATTGAGTGAGAGTATCCTTCTCTAGAAACTCATTTTCTTCATCAATACTCAATCCATCAAACTTCCCAGTGAGAGTAAGGAACTTCTGGATCTACTTGTCATCTTCCAAAACTTGCCATTTTTCACATTATGAGGGAGAAAAGGCCTATTCTTGACCTCAATCTCATATCTTCCATCAGGTTTCATGGGGACCTTGAAACAAGAAGTAGAATTGGTGAGAGAGATAGCTTCTGATTCTACAACCTGGGGATTATATTAAAACTGCACTCTTCAACGCCTCCTATCAGGTCCTGGGAAGCATTCCTGTAACTTCTCATTATGGGGTGCCTGAACTGATATTCACCTCTCATCTATTTAATGACTAGATGAGAATATCCATCTATCATTACCCTTCTGACTTGAAAATACTTCATTATTTGAATGGCTAACACCATATCCTCATACTCTGCCTCATTATTTGTACAATCAGAGGAAATTATGTAGGAGTAGTTCAAAGTTATCCCTCCTGGGGATCTCACCCAAATTCCAACTCCTGTCCCTTCTCCATCTAGCTCCTCCTGAGTGGGTACAAAGACAACATTTTGGGAACTAAAACGGTTTGTGTATCCTTATATAAAGAAGATGGTTGATCCCATCTTAGTATCCAATGCATAGATGGGGTGATTATTTTTCCTTTCAGCACTGGTCACCATGTATGCTATCATTTTCTCCCTAAAGAGCCTCCTCTACACTTCAAAGACAGGGATGGTGGAATATGACATATCCATTTGAATAGTTCCTTTAAGTTTGGATTCTGAAGATCTCAATAGCAACATCCCAAACTTTGGAGGGATATCAGCTACAACTACATCCATGACCAGGTTCTCGGCAGGGATTTGGGCTAAAGAGATGACTAGATATTTGATCAATCCTAAACACCTAACTTTGCTGGAATCAAAAGAGAAAAGATATTTGTAGGGTTTGGTCACTTCCAATTCTAGTTCTTCCATGATTATCCTAGGCATTAGATTGTGGGAGGCTCCTGAATCATACATGGCATTGTGCAAGATGGCATTGTGAATGTTGAGACTGGTATAGAAAGGGGGGTATCTTCATCTACAGAATATTCTACATGGGGTCCAAAAAGGAAGGTGGGATTATCATCTTGGAGATTTAGGGAGTCTGACATTGCAAAGACGCCTCCTAGAGGCTTAAACATTGTGGCAACTTTAGAATGATATTCATAATTTTTTAATAGCTCAGTGAAAGGGACATAGATTTTTATCTTGGAGATTTGAGCCTCCAGAACGAAATAGGTATGCCCCTTTTCTGAGCCCCTTTGATTATATTCTTTTTTCTCCTTCCCTTTGGGCATTGCTACATTCATGGAGGCGTCCTTAGGAGGTGGAATTCACTTTGGTTTGCTTTTAGAGGCTTTGTTTGCTGCATCTTTATTTTAAACAATAGGAACATATCTATTCTTGAGAACAATCCGTCTCTGCATCTCCATGAAAGCAAGTTGATATCCCCTCTTGAAATCATATATTTCCCTATTAGGCATATACCCCCTTTCAATAAAAGCCTTATTATTTTCTTCTTTTGGTTAGAAAGGTCAAGGGTGATTCGATGTCCAGCTGGTGGATTTCATCTTCAGCTAGATTTTCACCATCCTAATCCACATATTTGTTTTGAAATGGAGGTTTGACAGGTGGATCAGGAGGGATTGTTTGGTATCTCTGCCTATTATGAGGAATTTGTGGCCTTCTAGCATTCTAGTTCTTTCTCTGCTTCTCTTTATTTTCCCTGGGAGGTGGTCTCCCATCCATAGATAATTTCTCCATCATCCTTTCCATGACTATTAGCATCGTGTCTATCCTAGCCTCTTATGAGCTATAGGTAGAGGGTTGTTCATGTTCTTTATATTTTCTCCTATCTCCTCTTTCTCCTTTTTGTATTCTCCATTCTCCCCCATATCTTCTCCATTATCCCTCCTCTCTTATCTGCTTTCCTTCCTCCCTTCTCCATTCTCCTTTGTCCCTTTTCTTCATTCTTGTAGCAGTAAGGTTTACCTCCACCTATATGGCATATTTCATCATAGATTCCAAGGAAGCTGACCTCCTTTCACTTAGCCACAAGGTAAACTCACTATCAAAAGATTCAACATATTAGAGTTGGGAAGAACCAATGGGAGGTTTGAACTAGGCACATATGGAATTGTATACTTTCATAAACCTATCAGAAAACTCTTGGATAGACTCACTCTCCCTCCTCCCCATGGAATGATATTGAGAGAGATATTGTTTAGGGTTCTTTTGGTATGCCCACTAGTCCTTGAAAGCATACTCAAAGGATTTATATACCAGTATAGAGTCAATATAACCTTGACATTATCATGATCCACCTCTTCTAGGTATATCCAATCTAAAAACCACCCCACTTGTTTTTCAGCTGAATAGCCCCTTTCACCATTGAATTGCTTGAGCCTTTGGGAATATCCCAGATGGAGGTCATGAAGAACAGTTGGAAGACAAAGAGGAGGAAATCTATTTTCCATCCTTGGAGGTATAACAGGGTTTACGAGAAAGATTAAGACTGGTGGAAAAGAAATTGGTAAGTTGTGACGAATGTAGGGGGCTATGAAACTAGAAGATGAATGCTACTTCTTCTTGGGAGCAGTGGGAGATAGATATGAGGAAAAAAATTGCCTTATGAAAGTGGAATTTAGCAGGTTTGAATTAGCAGTAAGTGTAGGGCTCTTTGGTTCAGACTCGTGTTGGAAATATTTTCCTAGAGGCTTTGAGGTCATGGGTGTCCAGGAAATGTGGGAAAATTCAAATGCAGGGGTATTAGAAACCAAGTTAGATATGATAGACTCAAATTTAGTTCTAGGTAATGTTAGTCCAAACTCCTCATCACAATGTTCAGATACATCACCAACAAAAATAACACCTTGAGCAGGGAAGGAAATATTTATGACTAAACTTTCTAGCCTGTTGGCCCTCCATATCAAACTTTCTAGATCAAATATTTCTTGGAAGGATACTGCATCAGGATTTCTCCTTGTGTGGGTGTTTCTGGAAGCTAGTATTTCCCAGTGGAATCATCTTAAAAATTTGTGTGGAGTGCCAAGAGCATGTACAACTAGTATGTGTCTATGATTGTGTAATATCCTCAATTTCGGACCTACCATTTATAGGCATGAGCCTATTAATCATGATGATTATATTGATGTTTTTTTTATATTGGGTCAAAGACCCCACTTCATATTAACATGATTATTTGTTTTGTATATTGGGCGTAAGCCAATTGTTGATGATACATATGGATATATATGTTGTTGTGTTGGGCATGGACCCTCAAGCACATGATCAATGAGGTGTTTTGTGTTGAGCAAGAGGTTCTCAAGAACATGAGCACTTACATTTGTGTTGAGCATAAAGCTCTAGAACACATGAAAATATAATTGGAAATGTTGGGCATAAGCTCTAGAGTATTCCATGTTGATGTTGAGCATAAGCTCTGGAACATCGAATCTTTGGCCATTGTATCCTTAGGTGTATCGTATAAGTACATCCTAGCATTTAGTGTTGAGCGAGAACTCTGGAATCACACTATGTTTGTAACTCCCTATTATAAGCATTGAGTATGGGCTCTAGTAAGTGCTAGGGGTTACTGAAAAGAATTTAATAACTTTCGATTGAAAATGACTCAAGAAAAATATTGATCTCGTCATATACTTATTTATAAGTGATTAAATGAAATTTTGAATTTCTGTATTCTCATCAAGTACTAAAGAGCTACCACGTTATATGAGGGAAATCCAACATCCAAGTATGTTTAGAGTTGCCTAGCCTAGTAGACCTAAGCCATCTATCTACTTGACCTCCATGAAGAAGTGTCTTTAAGTCTAGGGATCATGACACATGATGTGCGAAGAAAAATGTCAACACGTATTTTAATACTATGTATTTTATACACAGTATGTATAAATAATTTATAATTGATTAAATAAATAAGAGAAGATCCACTAATTATTATTTATTATTAACGAATTAATAAATAGTGAAATATCTATAAAAGAGTAACTAGGAACTAGTTAATAGTTCCTAGGTTAAGAATTGAAAATTACCCTAGTAAATTAAAAATGGTTAAATCAAGAAATCAAGGATTTCTTGATTTAACTGCCCTTTGACTGAAAATTCTACCTATAAAGACTCAAGCCAAGCAAAGGCTTGGGGGTTTTGATTTCTAGGAGGAGAATTATTATTCTGCCTATTTTTACTCTCAAGTGTTTTCTTGGAGAACTTTTCCTACAAGGAAAAGAGGACTGATTCAGAACTGAACACTAGTTAGGAAACTCTACCTTAGGAGCTCTAAGTTATTTGCATGTTGGAGTCCAGCTCAGGCGGGATCCAGATTAGAACCAGGAACGGTTTTGGGTTATGGTTGGGAGGAACATGGTAGTTCCCAAGTGATTTGGTCATCAAAAATCGGAGGTCAGATCTTTCTTAAATTGATAATGCTGGTTATTTAAAAAGTGTGCAGGTTCATCCATTAAAGGAGCTTCAGGAAGATAAATTACAGGTACGATTTCTTAGTATGTCAAAGTTCATTTCTAGGGTAAATGCTAGCTGCTTTATGTAAAAGCTTTATTATATTTTACTAACCCTAGGTAATTGATGTTCTCCCTAGAATCAGCTAGGGTCTTTATTTCTCTACAATATTCCTAGGATGGTAAATATTATCATAGGCTATATATAGCCAGGTTTCCATCTTTAAATTTTGTCTTATGTATTATTTTAATATTCGTAAATTAATACTGTAAACTAGGTAAGTCTAGACCTGCTATTTTATTGTTTATCTAATATTTAAATCTCTACTGACATTTTACATTTGTCAGTAGAGACATGTTTAATATTATAGTAGATTTAATCATAGGAGTAAGTTTAAATCAATAAATATACTATATAAGTTACCCTAGGGTATTACTTACAACTAGAACTATTTTTATAAGATAACTATATCTACATATAAACAAGGCTATCAGGTATAGGCATATATGGAAACTATCTATACATTTAGATTCCAAAATTTATTAACTCATCTAAGACCTTCCAAGGTCTGTATCCATATTACAATTTATAATAAAAACACTGGACATAAATGAAACAACATTATAAATAATCAGAGGAGGCATAGTGACCATCCAGGTGGTCCTTTGCAATTATCTGATCATAATTCATATAATAAAATCCATGGTCCTAACTTTTCTATCTATACATAACCATAAATAAAATTACATAACTCAACAACATTTACCTTTGTCAAATTAAAATAATATATCTTATACAGTATAACCTATCATAGTTAAACTAACATCAAATCATATAATAAATTCATATATTGTAACCAGTAATAGTAATCGAATCCTGTGGGCATGAAATCCTAGCTTGTTTTATTTATCAAAATGCATTCATTACATTACATTTAAAACCCCATTGCCAATAGAGGTCGTGACATCGAATCCCATGGATATCGAAAACCCAAGGGACAAACACTAATAATAACCACAGTATAATATAGTAAACAGAATTCCAAATCATATAACCTTACATCTCGGTCACAAAACAATTTAAAATCCATAGCATAATGATTTGAACAAGAATCAATCCTTTTTATAAACCCATTGTTTATATCGCTACACAGGCCACATTTCACACCAATTGCCATATAATTAAAAATACCTATGTTAGCAAAGACGTCATAAGACACTTGCTTCAGCACAGCCTTGGCCATTAAACATTCCTAATACACAACCCATTAAAATAAACCCTACTGTAAGCATTAGCTAGCATGGTTTCCAACCCAATGATTTTGCACAAACCATTTTACACAGAACCAAATACCATAGACAATTTAAATACAAGCTATCGTAGCACTATGGGAGAGGCTCATGCCATTTACAGCCTGGCCTTACCCACATTGTCCAATTAATTACATTATCCAACTAATCAATGGATTTACCCATAGAGTAATCGATTAGGAAAATGCTTATGCTTTCAAAACCCCAACCCCATTAAAATATAGAGCTAAATAAAAACACAAAAGGAAATCCCATATGCCATATAAAAAGTTAACCATTACATTTTATAAAACAAATACATGTATCTATTTACACAGAGATCCCAATGCATGTACACAGTCTCCATTAAAGGCCAAGGACAAGGTTTTACATAGGCGTGCCAATGGGCTATGGCACCATTGCAAGCAATGGTGTAGCCCATGGCTATAAAAGCCCAAAACCAAAACATTAATGATTTACATAACCAAAATGGGATCACACAGAGCTGAATGGCCTAAAAATCGAATCATGAAATAATTCCCCAGCATTAAAAATAACCAAGTATGTATTAATAAGCCTGAAGGCAAAATCGATTTTGCTACAGCATCAAACCCCAACAAAACAACCGGTAAAAACATAGCTCTTCCCACATGATTGAAGGGTGACAAGCATAAGTTTGATTACGAGGCTTACCATGGAGATGAATGCAATGCTTGGAGCCAACAGTGTTGTAGCCACGATGCCCCTCCATTCCTTTCGACACCTGCAAGCAAAAAACCAAAATGGGGATGAGGAGTATGCCATCCTTTCAAACTGTAAACCAAACAATGTGTAGGATTATAAATTCATGAGGGCATACCTCACAATCTGGAGGTCACCTCCATTTCCATCCCTCTGCGCAAAGCCAAAATGATTAAACCCCAAATGACAATACAATGCACATCCATCATGAACCAAGCCTAAAGGAAGGTTGTCATGCTTTTCAACGAGCATTAAATGCACCAGGCTGGAGTCCATTAACGATTTATCAAACCCACTCCCATAGTCAATCCTTGTTACAAGGTATTGTTTAATACCACCCTCCATACCAAGGCTTAAACCCTGGAAACCTATGGTTTATACCATATATCATGTCACCCCAAACTCTAACATCAACGTTAACATATTACAAAGCTTGCACTATGATAGTATTACAATAATACTTAGTCATAGGTTGTGCTAGTCCAAAGTCTAAGAACCCTTGCTTAGGTATGTAGATAATGTTTAGTCCATAGGTTTAGGCCTTAGGGTTTTAATTAACTTAGGAACAAGGTGTTTAGGCTTAAGCACCATGGCATACAAAGTATGGCATGATAACCGCTATGGCTATAAAAATATGAAGGTTTGTCGTTCAAACCAACATAATAACCTGCCAAATAAAGAGCATAAGAGATGTTAAAAAGTATAGTAAAACTATACATAGCACGAAAAAAAATATTCATGACATATAGGATGACGAATTTAAAACCATAATGAAGAATAATTAATGTACAAGAAATTTAGCCGTAATAGCTAAATTGATGATAACAACACTTACCAAGTTATAAAACCAAGTCGATCAGCAATGTAATAACTAGCAGCAAGTTATCAACGATCAAGGCTGTCAACACACTTTACATCCAATCCCATCACAAGTAATGAACTATGTAAGTAAAAGAGAGAGGTTCCCTAGTTTGTTTGAACTAAGTACGCCTACGTAACCAAGTAATACCTTACCTCTTAGATCGTCATGGGAGAACTAGTCCCTCCACTCCACCACTTTATTCCCATCAACAAAGTTAAGTTAGTTTTTATTAAATAAACAAAGTACACATGTGCAGGAAAAAAACAATAATCTATACAATTTGTTAATTCACCGACAGTAATAACTACGATGTACAAATAGTTTAAATGATAGAATTAAGATATAAGAAGTATACAAACTAATAATAACTTAATAGATAAGAGATTAACAAGACAACAACAAAAGTTATGAAGAGATCGAAAGTATAAGTAGCGCATGTAATTCCGCATGAGTAACAATGATCCCCTTTGGGTAGTTTTCCACTAGGCTATAATTTTTTTTTATTCTCAATTTTTGGGGACATTACAGACCGATTGCTCAACCAGTTCGTAGAGCTAAACAATGTCATTTCCCAAGGAGATAATTGTTATTACTTCCCCAACAACAATGCCAAGATGTTATCACCCTGTAATTTTCCTATGGTTATGGTAGGAATTCACAGGGGTAACCATTTCAAACCATTCTTTATACTGAAGTCTAACCTTACAATCAGAGGGGGATCTATCATTTCATAGAAATATTCACATACACATTTATATTTAAACAAATATTCAGAAAGAAAGATTCTGATGGTAACGAGATATTTGCAAAATTTAAGATGGTAAAGAAAAAGGACAAGAAGAACCATTGGGTACTGGAGTCATGTTGACGTACGTATTTGACTATGCACGCAACGGGGGAAGACAACCCAGACCGGGATCCTTAGGGCAGGCTCCAAGTTGTTTGGGATGGTTGTTCCCGACAGGTTTAAAGGCTCTGTTAGCCTGAAAGTCTAATTGTTAAAAATAACGCTATTGATTGTTAATCAGATCTATACCTATGATTACAGAGGTTAATTAATGTTATATATTACAAGAGCAAACTGTCAAATTATATCTGTTTAAAGTAGTTAATTCAAAATACAAGAGTGGAAAACTGAGTATTGACAGAGTTAATTTTCTACGGAGATATGCTATATACACTTGTACATTAATTGCAAGAAATAATCCAAATGTAACACATATATAAAGATCTGATTCAAATAGATTTTTCGAATAAGATAATTGACAGAAACAAAAATATATTAAACTAGTCTAAGTCCTATTCCTGATCAGGAGCAATGCGAATATTTTAAACTGAAATCGAATCTGCTAATAGGACTATCAATAATCTTGAAAATCTTAAAAATAAATTTAGAAATCACCAAGATCATACAATAGACATGTAAACCACATACGTAATGATGTCAATCATCAAACTTACAACATGGCGTTCATCAACAGATCAATAATCCGCATAATTCAATAGTCATACGTAATATATTTGCACAATTTCTTAAAAGATATTATGACAAACATGAATAATATAGAAAAACAGTAACAAGACCAGGGATAGCATAAACACATGTGCAAAGTATAAAACTATAAACATATATATAAGTTATCACCAGTTTAAAGAGTGTATCTGCTGACAGGCAACTGTATCGAGTTACAGAAGATCAAACCGTAGTCTTGTCCTCTCCTTTCCCCAACCTATCAAACCCCCCAATTCTACATGCTATCTCCCCTTAAATACATGTGATCTCTAAATATAAACAGTCCTAAAAACTAGAGATAGCAAAAACGAAATCTTTAACCGATTTCCCTTAAAAATGACAAGTAAGACATGTCATTTTTCTATATACGTGGAAATGCCTAGAAATGATAAAGATTCGATCCATAAATATCGAGAATATCAACAATGAAACAACACCTGGAAGACCTGATAATCGATTTGTTTCGATCATGTTGGGGATCATCTAAAAATAAACATCCATCAAAATCTGAGCAAGAACAACAACCATATCGCCTGCGATACAACACATAAAAGTGATATAAATAACACATTCAAAAATCAAAACGACAAAAACTATATAATAAACAAAAATAAAACAATCCAATACCTGTACAGAAATAACCTGATCATCAATTCATCATAACTTCAAAATTTAAACCTCATAGCAAATATACCCCAAAACATCACAGTCTTACAGGAGCGTTGAAGACTTGGATGTTCACACCACTCGATTGACTCTGCGACTGTCCCTTAAACTGCATAAGTGCAATTTGAGCATTAAGCTCTCGAACCTTCTCTTCATTTTTGTCATTCTCATTCTGTAATTTAAGAACTCTTCTGATTAGTCTGTTCTTGTGATTTCTTAAACGCAAGAGATGCTTGTCACTCAATTCCACTTTCTCCTTTAACTTAAGATTATCAACCTCCATCATATCGCGATTGGCAACTACTTCATTTACCCTTTCTTCCATCCTACGTATCTTGTCCAAGAGACAGTTAATAAACAATGGGTGCATCATATCCCCAACGTCATGAAAACCAGGTGAGGCTCTCTCTACAGACTTCTCTTTAGCTGGAGGGCCAATAACAGGATCCACCTGAAGGTCTTTATCATACACAGGAACATCTATATCAATCGCAGGAGGACTCTCATCAACAGGATTCGAAACAAATTCATGCTGATCATTATTATCATTAACAGGCAGCGCAAGGTCTTCTTCTTCATCATCTATAACAACGGTCTCAACCCAAACACCATCATTTACAGGTGGCTTGATAACCTTATCCTTAGACATGCTCCTAGTAAACCTACCCACCAACTTGGCTTTTGGCATGCTAACTCCCCTATTACTTGCTTCATCAATACTATCCTTTGGAGTAACTGGTGGTGAAGTTGACGACCTCCTCATGCATTTAGAAACCAGAGGAGTACCAGGGCTTCTGGCTGGAGTGGACACAAGATCATTGCAAGGTTTAGGACTCATACAGCTGGTAGGGTTTGACAGGGGTTTACGTAAAGAAGAGACTAAAACTGGACTGGGCTCTTGATGCCTAGTACAATCCTCAGGGTTGTCAAACTGACAGTGGCAAAAAGCTGAGAACCCATTAGACTCGATGAATTCATCCCACGACCGACCTGACTTCAACAATTCCCGTTCAATTAACATTCGGACCAAACCATGGTGAAACAAGCTATGACTAACATGTTTCGGGCCCTTCTTAATTCGGGCCCTTCTTAATTGCAGTAGACATTTTAAACAGGCTTTGAACCAGATAGTAAGGGAGATTCAAAGGAAAACCAAGAAAAGCAGACATTAACCTGAGATGGTATAGGTATGCTGAAGACAGGTGACGTTCACAATTCAAGTACCTGTGAATTAAGTGCAGAACCGGGCGCCATTTCTTTTTAAAATATTTGCAAGCTACTCCAGTGCGGAAAGATACTTCTTGACAGGGTTTTTTTAGTAGCTGCCACCATTCTGTTATATCCATCCACTTGTATTTAAACCACCTCTCGCCTACTAATGACAAACCAGTGGCAAGCGCTACTGATCTCTCGTCAACCTGAAACCGGAGGTCACCTACTTCAGCCTGAAAATCAACCAAGGAGAGAGCGAACACCCTTGTGAATTCAGGGTTTGAATCAGAGAATTTACTGACAAAAGGGAGCCATCCAACAGCCTCGACCTTTGCTAAAAGTTCAGGGTTCGAATCCAGCAACTTCATTTCAAAAGGTTCGACCCTCACTACTGGCGCCAGGACTGACTGTTTCAAGGCATGTAACCTCACACAAAACAGATACCACAGCTCGACACAAGACAGTGAACCAGATAACGAGCACTCTGGGTAAAGACTAAGCAAGAACAAGTAATGAAACTCAACCCTGTGATAAGGATAATAAGCCATGAACAAATGTAGACTATACCCTTGCAGAATCGGCATGGACGGAGACATTATCGCTCAGAGAGGTAATCGATTGATGAGGAATGACGGTCAAAGACTCCAGATAACTCATGTTATCAATTATTCATCCGGCGTTAATGACATGAAACCTTTCGTTGTACACGAAACAGATGTTCCATTGATAGATAGCCATGATAGAAGACAAGTACTGGGAATTAAATGTGATGGACAGGTTTCAGTACCAATATAATGATACCATATCGACTTCGCAACAGGTAGATCTAAATTGGAGGTGACGGCATAAATCTAACTGACGATAAACCATAATACATATCACCCTTACCGTAGATTTGACTTACCCTTCAAAGGTGGCGGACAATACAACATAATACAAACCATCAAGTCAAAACTAGACTTTGCAAACCATATAAAAATCAACATTAAACTGCTATGGTGACATTAGCTATGGTTTGTAATCAAAAAGGTAAACTTAGGATATGGCATGTAAAACATTTGTCCTTGAACACTCCAGGCTTTATCAGAGTTATAAAGAAGTGAACATTCATAACCATTAATCAAACTACAAATGAAATCCATAATAATGTGACAAACCATATCAAAATCAACTATTCCAATATCGCAACCTTATAAATAATTATAGTAACAAAATCAAATAATAAAATGTAATGTCCCCGGTTTTGACCCCGTTTGCATGATGTATATATTGTAATTAATCGTGGTGAGGAGCTCAAGGAAAAAGCCCCCCCATCTATTTGGTTGTGTATGTTCGGCAATGGGGATAATTGTCGGTGGTATGTCATGCTATAAGGCACATTATAATTCGGCATCATGTAAACCCGCGCATCAATTAAAATAAACCACAACCAGCTACGGTAGTGCAACGTTGAATGAAAAGGGCATGGTTCCAAAGGATAAGGGGTGGGGGATGTCAAACCTTGGTTGTGGGGGAAAAAACCCAAGTTTTGTCACCTTTTTGATTTGCCACCTTTTGTCTCGTCCAACCTTGTCAACCTCTTTATGCTTCAGCTGGTGGTTGGGGAGTTATGGCGGAGTGGCTGAGGGCATTTATTGCTGGAGAAAACGTGGGTAAAGAGGCAAGAAATTCCTCTATCTTCCCCACGACTCCATTCTCCCCATGGTCAGTGGTTTTCACGTCCTGTTTCTCACCCTCACGCACAGGTTGTTCATCCTCACGCAGAGGTCTGTTCATCCTCCCGATGGCCTGTTGATTCGCGCGCAGAGAGGAGGCTGTTTTCCCTCACGCGCAGGCTAGAATCCTCATGCAGGGATCAGGTATGTTTTCCTGTGTATTTTTGCTGTTGGGTGCAAGTTTTTCCTCACGCACAGACCGTTGAGGTCAATTTTTCCCATGTGAGAGTCGTGCTCACTGTCTTTGCTTTGGGGCTGTTGCCTTCCCCGTGTTTTTTGTTGGCTGTGGTGTTCAATTTCGTTTTGGACCGCTGTGAATTTGTGGTGAGCCGTTTTCTGCTGGGGTCTGCATTTGAGTTTCCATGGTTATGCTGGGAATGCTGCTCATTTACCTCTGTTTGTGGACTGTGTGATGTTTCCCAACCGTTCCATTGAGGAATTGTGTGTGCTGTTGGCTGAATTTCCCTGTTTTGGGACTGTGAATTGTTGTTATCCTTCATTCTGTGCTTGTGGGTGCTGAGGTACCCTGGTTTGGTTTGCAGCTGAGTTGTTTTGGCCACGTTAGGGCCAAAACCTACTCTGAGTTGCCTTGTAGGCTGGAGCTGTGCCTCACCTTTCGTTTGGGACTGTCACCGGTCGTTTTGCTTCTTCACAAGGCTATGAAGGGATTGTTTTGCTGCTGGCATGCAGTGGATAGTCTTCGGACTGTGCTGGCTTGGCTTGTCTGTTGAAATCCTGTGAAACCCAGCTGTGTTGGTTTGTTGTTTGTGTCCCCTTGGCTATGTGCAGGCTTGCAATTGACCCTTATTCTAGAGGAATCATGCCCAGCTCGGGGGTGGCAGTGTTGCTGAGAGATTGATGAGCAAGCTGGCCTATGGTTTGGTGGAACGTTGTAGCGACGTAGCTGGTTGCGGGATTCTTCACCAAAAGATAAGTACTGCTGGTTACTTCATCTCTGTGATTTACATTGATGTTCAATGCTGGAATGTCTATGTTTGTTTCCGCTGATTATTTGAAGGATTGTGCATCCTTGTATGATGAATTATGCTTGTTGTTTAATGTTTTAATTTCAGCATTGATCTCCTATGATCTATGTTCATGGGGCGGTTTGCCCGGCTGTGTTTGGTGTTGGTCGCGTCCTCTTCGCCGGTTGAGGGATGGGGACGTTACATAAAATCAATTTATAATGTTTTGGATAAGATTCAAGACTAGGATGATGATAATAGGTATGGGAATCTTTAATACTCATCCTTTGATTTTTTAAGTATAAATCGACCCAAAATAATAACTTCATAGTAGTGATTTTGTTAATCTAATATACAGTTCACAAAGGTTGTTCAAAAATATGGAATTTTACTGAATCAGTAGCTCAAGGAAGGCCACCCTTTCAGTAGCTGGTAATTCATTAGATTTGTCCCTTTAAAATTTGAACATTTCATCAAAACAAAATGGGATTTTGTTTGATGAAATATGTTTTTTAAAGGTTGTTGAGCAGGGGCACAACAGATGGCAACTTGCTGGGCGAAACAGTTATCTCTGTTTCTTAACCTGAAATCATGCACAAAGAAATAAAAACCTTCATATAAACCATAATAAAGAGATCACTATTTTAACATCTCAAACAGATTCAAGCATTTCATAGTTCTAAAAATTACCAAAAATTTGAAGTTCTGATTGTTTATTCAATGAAAAATCAGGTTTCTAACAAAAATCAATCCACAAGAAGTAAGACAGTAAATGGATTGGTTTTAAAGAATAAAATCTCAATACCACAAGCATGGCCCTACTTCCAGAAGGCGTCCATAGCCTCGACAGGGTTACTTCACAGCCCACAGAATGCCAGTATCCCATGTCCTAGTTATAAATATACAAATCTGGTCAGGTTGAGTTGTTCCAATTGTTTTTCTTTAAATTTTAATACTCCTGAAGGCCATGGTTCTGGCTTGGTAACCATATAGTAACCATGTCAGTCACTAATCTGCATCACAGTAAATAAACCGGCTCGTAATGAGACCTTTTATCCCTCAGTGTTTTTCCAAGAGCCATTGCCCAGGCTTGGTGACCAGAAACGGCAATGTTACTGAATGCAAACCTATGATCCTGAACAGACCAGCTCGTTATGAGACCTTCTATCCTTCAATTCACTTTAAGAAAACCCTAACCATATCTAGAATGTAGTAAAATTCAATCTGTAGTAAGATTGTCTTAGCCGATGGGGAGGCAAATCCATTTCTCTTTACGAGAAAAGATGGCATAAAATATTTAAATAGATAACCTAAACCAATACTGTCTTAGCCCTCTAGGAAAAATCTTTGTAGAGACCAGTATTGTTAATTAATATCAAACATGATTTGGAGTTTTCGGTAAAACCTAGAACAATGAAAACCCATTCTCTGTTCAAGAAGTAAAACAGTATGGTATTTTCTAGAATGGTAATATCTTCATGGATGATTTATAGACCAACTATAGAGTTTGAAAATAGTCATCAGTTTGAAATTTGATAGATTGATCAGATTCGAAAATACGCAAATCAAACAGTCAATGAATATGAGAAAATATCAAAAATAAAAATCACGAAAAACTCAAAACAAAATCTCCAAACCAAACACACCACACAAGGTATATACAGGATAATCCCTTGAGAGGGATCAGCAGAAATATTTCTTAATAAGGTGACCATTTACTGGAAGGTTGTCGATCTCACCTTCTAGTGTCTACAACCTGAAAGTACTAGAACCAAGTTTTTTTGTAATGATAAATGGTCCTAACCACACGCATTGGAAATTAGTGTGTTTCCCTTTGTCCTCATGTTCCTTGTCCAATTTCAGGAATAGATCACATACTTCCAAATCCCTGCTGGCTGATTTTTATGATCAAACCAGCGTTTAACAGTCTGTTGATGTTTGTCAAACTTTTTTCTAGCCAACTCCCTATCTTCTTCCAGTTTAAGCAAGGTATTAATTCGATGCTCCATAGCAGAACATGCTGTCTCCTGAGCTGACTGGGAGAGCTACAAAGAAGGCAAAAATAAATGAGGAGGGAGAATGGATTCCTTACCATATACTAGAAAAAAGTGAGAATTTCCTATCGCAACTTTGGGAGTCACTCTGTCAGCCCACAAAGCATTTGACAGGGTGGTATGCCAATTCCTATGATGGTTAGCTACCGTACGTTTCAGAACCTTGATCAAATTTTTATTGGAAGACTCGGCTAATCCATTTCCCTGTGGATAATAATTAGCTGAATATTTCAACTTAATGCCCTTTTCCAATGCATACTCAGTTAATTTTGTAGAAGAAAAATAAGTTGCATCGTCAAATATTAAAGATTCAAGAACACCAAATTTGGTGATAACAAAAGAATCAAGGAATGATATCACCTGTTCCGAGTTGACTACTCGCAAAGGGATGGCTTCAACCCATCTAGTGAAATAATTTGTGGCTGTCAGAATATATTTATGCTGCTGCGAAGAAGCTGGTGTGATTGGACCAAGAATGTCCAAACCCCATTGTTGAAATGGGACTTCAATAATAACAGGATGGAGAGGTAATACTGCTTTCTTCAGCCTGCCTCCTACCCTCTGGCACTCCTGACACTTTCTAGTGAAAACAAATGCGTCTTTAAACAAAATGGGCTAGTAATATCCAGCTTTGAGTACTTTGTGCGCCGTGGTTTCACCGCCAAAGTGTCCTCTAGCTGGTCCTGCATGTAATTGGGACAACACATTATCAACTTCACCTTTATTTAAACGACGAAGGAGAACTCCTTCGAATTTTTTTCTAAACAAAATGTTATCGATGAGCTGATAAGGAGCATATTTCAATCTCAGGGCTCTCTTGCTACATAAATCCAAATGTTCAGGGGCACCCGCATGCAATAAAAAAAATTTAATATCATTGTACCAAGTATCAGAGGGGGCTGATATTGGAAAAACGTCACTTTCAAACAGATAAGGTTCGTCAAAGAAGTGCAGATCATATTCAGAACTATCTGATGATCCAGCTGCCAGCTTATAGAGTCCCTATCCTCTGACAATATTTAATGGCTTTATTTCCAAGTCATATTCCTGAAGTGCTATGACCCAATGTGCTCTCTTTTCACCCAGATCCTTTTGTACCAAGAGATTTCTAACTGCAGAAAATGGTACAATGACCTTGGTGTGGGAATTCTGTAAGTAAGGCCGGAAATGTTTGACAGATTTGGAAACAACAAAAGCTTGATTGTCTACTTCTGGATAGTTCAACTCTGTACCATTCAAACAAGAACTCATAAAAGCGATTGGAGCTTCATTATTTTCCTGATTTTTCTGTGTCAGAACAACAGCATATGAAGAATCAGAAGCAAACATGTACAATATAAAAGGTTTGGAAAAATATGGGCTTATTAAAGTAGGATCTTCAACAATAGATTTTAAGATGTCACGAAAAGATTGCTTCTCTTCAGTAGACCATTTAAACTTAGCATCTTTTCTAATCATTTTCTGAAGCGGCCTAACAATTTTAGTGAAACCAAGAATGAATCTAGAAACGAAATTTATCTTCCCAAGAAAAGACTGCATAGATTTCTTCGAATGAGGCATGGAAATCTGGGATATGGCCTGGGTACGTTCTAGGTCAATATTAATGCCTTGTTTAGAAACTACAAAACCCAGTAACTCTTTTGTGACCGCAAAGATGGATTTCTTTGGATTCAGAGAGATTCCATATTTTCTGCAGCGCTCAAAAACCTTCCTGAGATGGATTAAATGGTCAGCTCTGTTTTTTGAGAAGACAGTAACATCATCAAGATAAATGACAACAAATTTACTGATCAGACCTCTAAACGCAATGTCCATTGCCCTTTGGAATGTTGCCCCGGCATTGATTAAACCAAATGGCATTTTTCTATAGGCATAGGTTCCCCAAGGAGTTCTAAAAGTTGTTTTCAATTGATCTATCTTGGACACTAACACTTGGTTATATCCTGAGAAACCGTCTAGAAGTGAAAACATCTCAAATCCGGAGACCTGTTGTAAGATTTTCTCCATTGGCAGAATAGGATAATTTTCCTTTTCTGAAACCTTATTCAGATTTTGGAAATCGACGCATAGCCTGATATCACCATTTTTCTTTTTGACAGGGACAAGGTTCGCTACCCATTGGGTATGTCATACTGGGAAAATTATTCTAGCAGCAAGGATTTTATTTAACTCCTTCTTGATAGCAGGTTCTAGGCTAGGATGCATTTTCCTCAATTTCTGTTGAAAAGGTTTAGCCTCTTGTTTCATGGGGATGACGTGTTGCATTATATTTGGATCAAACGTTTTCAGATCGTCATACGTCCATGCAAAAATGTCTTTGAACTCATTAAAGAGTTTAAAGAAGGCTGTTTTTTCCTAGAAGGTACGTGTACTGCCCAGATTTAGACATTGGGGATTAGCTTCAGTACCTAGATTTACAATTTCAGATTGCATAATGGAGTTGTTGGTTTTATAGTTCTTTGCAGCTTTAAATTTATCCTTTAGATCATAAAATTTCTCCAGTTTAATCATAGATCTGGGAAGAGTGCTGACCTGTTCGAGAGATTCCTCAACGAAACAAGGCTTATGGATTACCGCAAAATTATACAGGTCTTCATCATGAGTCCTTTCATCGATGACGGCATCTTTGAAAGTGTCCTTCATGATTAGAAAGTCGATCAGCTACTCATTGTGGTCAAAAACTCTCCAATTGACGATGTTATCAGGTATGGATGGTTTGAAAAGCAATTCAACAGAGAAAGCATCAGTAAGCATCCCTTCAGATGGAATTAACCTTGAAGCAACATTAGCCAAAAGGTCTACTTCCTAATTTAAATAACAAGGGATAGAGCTTATGTTAAAGGCTTCAAATGATAGTAATAAATTCCATACCTCTGCCTGATAATTTCTCAGGTGTCCAGCAATGCAGTGTATTGTATTACATACCTGTCTAACAATAATCTCAGAGTCTCCTAAGACAACCAAAGCTTTGGCTCCCAAGTCAATTTCTTTTTTCAGCCCTTGAATAAGGGCTTCATATTCAGCGATGTTATTGGTACAATCGAATTCTAACCTGCAAGCAATGAAATACCTTTTCCCATAAGGATCTATCAACAAGCATCCTGCACCAGCTCCTTCTTTTGACTTAGAACCGTCAAAGTAAAGAGACAAAAGACCGTTGTTGAGATCTAAATGTGACATGTTTGGGACTGAAATTTCATATGGAACTTGTGTAAAATGGCAAATTTCAGATTGCTATTCTGAATCTGGAATTGATGAAATTTCAGCCTGAAGGTTCCCAAAGAAAGAGTCAACCATGTAGTTACCCATTATGGTATTAGTGAACAAGACTGGTTCATTTGAATCATCGATTTCAGTGATGGTGTGCTTCATATACCGTTCTTGATCAATTCTGATCTTATTCGGGCGACCGTTATGAGATATCCACAAGTGTGACCAGTCTGTTGCAAAATATCCGTTAAGTTTTTTGGACCAATCCCTGCTAAGGAATAAGCCATATGCTTCTGGAATGTCTGCAAGAATTATATGAATGATAAAATGGACCTGGGGATTCGAAGCTAACCTTATCAGCACCTCATTCAACTTCCCTATTATTTTGACATTGGATCGGTCAAGCTGTACAATGCTTGTATTGCAAAGCACAGGGACAACATTAAGTTTTTTGCATACCGAGTATGGCATAACATTTTTAGAAGCCCCTGAGTCTATCATACAATTATGTACTTTACGATTGTAGATTTCAAATGTAAGTAAAAAGGGAGGAGTTGAAGAATCTGATTTCTTACCTATAGATGAGGCATTGACTAAAGATTTGGTTGAATTATCCTTGGTATTAGTAGAACTGTTTTGATTAGAAGGGGTTTTGGCAATTTTACTTGAAGACACCCCTTGCATCATTCTATCTCGAATCACAGGTAACTTGAGGAGTTCATATATGGAAATGTTGGCCCTGATTTTCTTTAAATCCTCAACTAGATCGTATTCTAACTCAAGAGAGGGTGCAGATTTATTATTTGCAGGCTGATCTTTTGTTTTAGCAGCTGAACTGTTCTATGTAGCAGCTGTAGAAGGTTCCCCTGAGGACTGATCTTTCTTTCTCCTGGTGTTGTATTGATGCTAATTTACATTGACCACACCCACATCTTCATCATCAGTCAATTCTAAGGTGTCCCAGAAGTGACTGATAACTTGAGGGGGTTTATCTTCGTTGCTATTATTAGTGTTTTGGTTGTCTTCGGAATTCTGTCCAGAAGATTGAGCTTCGTTTTCAGCTGGTGTTTCTAGACCTGAGACTAATAGTTTCAGGAAACTATTGATTTCATCTATGCTGTTAGCTTCTGAGGGAGGAGTTTGTTTTGCAGCTGGATTTGGCAATGGCCTTCTAAAAAATTGTTTGGGTGGCTCTTTGTTTGGAGCATTTTTAGAATTACCTTTCTTTAAATCGATAATCTCATTGGACAATTTTTTAATTAATCTTTGGAGGCTGTCTAGATCTAATGCATCTTGGATCTTTTTTCCAGGCATTGTAGTTTTGGTAGGACTATCAGTCTTCTTTCGAGAAGAAAATGCAGAATCGGTATCTACCCCAGGATTTCCCCCTATGCCAGACATATCTTTCTCAACCTTGATTGCTTCTTCAAAGTTTTCAGCAAGGGTAAATTTATCTTTTTGTATGATAAACATGGCAATTGACACAGGCAAGGCTGAAGTGTAAAATTCAACAGTGACATCCTTAGTCGGCCTTGAAGTAGCAGGAATCCTGTTTCTTAGAGTTAGAAATCACTGGTTAAAATCTTTGACCTTTTCTTTGGATTCCATGCGATCCTTGACAATTCTAACACTAAGGCAGCTAGAGTTTTATCATCTCCAAACTTGTTCATGAAAGCAATATCGAATTCATTCCAACTGGTAATGAAACCAGCCGTTAGTGAAAAATACCATGTCCAAGCTTTACCCTCAAATGTATAAGGAAAAAGTCGACAGACTACATCTTCATGTTCAACATTTAGCAGCCGAACTGCTAGCATGAACTTCTTGACATGGTCTTCAGCTGGTTCTTTTAGCTCAGGGTTGAACTTAGGCAACATTTTCTCAGGATGTTTGGGTAAGGGATGTTGATCGCTTGGAACAGCAACCGCATCCTGAGCTAACCATGGCATATTCGCATTATGGTTGGCATTTGCACCTTCCATGTTCCTCAGTCAGGGAGGTGGTGAAGGTGGTGTTTGAGGGATGCGAGGTGAATGAGGTGGTGATGGTGGTTGACCAGAACCTCTTGAGGAGGGTGGTCCTGAAGACAATGAGGGTTGATTGGCACTTGTCAAAAACTGTTGTATCTGAAGATTAGGGAGGGCACTTACAGGCCGCTCTTGCTCTTCCGAGGCAGGCTCAGTACGATGAGTGCATGGATGAGTAATCTGTGGGAGAGGTAACTCAGTAGGCTGGAACCCAGTGATGCTCAAATAAGCCCTTGTCAAAATCCTTTGAGATTCATTTATGGCTTGTTCGATTTGGTCAAAATCTTTAGGACGACGAGCACCACTAGCATCAAACTGAGAGATAAGATTTCGAACAGAGTTGTTTAATGGGGACCCACTTAGTCGAGATGACCGGTGAGTACGTGGTTGTGTAGTTGACTATATTTGAGGGGTAGTTGGCTGATTAATTTTGTTAATAGGATTGTTCTCATCAGCCATTTGCTTATGCTGGCCCTCCTTCTAGCGTCATTGTTGACGTGCGTATTTGACTATGCACGCAACGGGGGAAGACAACCCAGACCGGGATCCTTAGGGCAGGATCCAAGCTGTTTGGGATGGTTGTTCCCGACAGGTTTAAAGGCTCTGTTAGCCTGAAAGTATAATTGTTAAAACTAATGCTACTGATTGTTAATCAGATCTATACCTATGATTACAGAGGTTAATTAATGTTATATATTACAAGAGCAAACTGTTAAATTAAATCTGTTTAAAGTAGTTAATTCAAAATACAAGAGTGGAAAACTGAGTATTGACAGATTTAATTTTCTACGGAGATATGCTATATACACTTGTACATTAATTGCAAGAAATAATCCGAATGTAACACATATATAAAGATCTTATTCAAATAGATTTTTCGAATAATATAATTGACAGAAACAAAAATATATTAAACTAATCTAAGTTCTATTCCTGATCAGGAGCAATGTGAATATTTTAAACTGAAATCGAATCTGCTAATAGGACTATCAATAATATTGAAAAACTTCAAAATAAATTTGGAAATCACCAAGATCATACAACAGACACGTAAACCACATACGTAACGATGTCAATCATCAAACTTACAACATGGCGTTCATCAACAGATCGATAATCAGCATAAGTCAATAGTCATACGTAATATATTTGCACAATTTCTTAAAAGAGATTATGACAAACATGAATAATATAGAAAAACAGTAACAAGACCAGGGATAGCATAAACACATGTGCAAAGTATAAAACTGTAAACATATATATAAGTTATCACTAGTTTAAAGACTGTATCTCCTGACAAGCAACTGTATCGAGTTACAGAAGATCAAACCGTAGCCTTGTCCTCTCCTTTCCCCAAACTATCAACCCCCCCAATTCTACATGCTATCTCCCCTTAAATACATGTGATCTCTAAAGATAAACAGTCCTAAAAACTAGAGATAGCAAAAACGAAATCTTTAACCTATTTCCCTTAAAAATGACAAGTAAGACATGTCATTTCATCTATATACGTGGAAATGCCTGGAAATGGTAAAGATTCGATCCATAAATATCAAGAATATCAACAATGAAACAACGCCTGGAAGACCTGATAATCGATTTGTTCCGATCATGTTCGGGATCATCTAAAAACAAACAACCATCAAAATCTGAGTAAGAACAACAACCATATTGCCTACGATACAACACATAAAAGTGATATAATTAACACACATTCAAAAATGAAAACGACAAAAACTATATAATAAACAAAAAATAAAACAATCCAATACCCATACAGAAATAACCTGATCATCAATTCATCATAACTTCAAAATTTAAACATGATAGCAAATATACCCCAAAACATCAGAATTTTACAGGAGCATTGAAGACTTGGATGTTCACACCACTCGATTGACTCTGCGACTGTCCCTTAAACTGCATAAGTGCAATTTGAGCATTAAGCTCTCGAACCTTCTCTTCATTTCTGTCGTTCTCATTCTGTAATTTAAGAACTCTTCTGATCAGTCTGTTCTTGTGATTTCTTAAACGCAAGAGATGCTTGTCACTCAAGTCCACTTTCTCCTTTAACTTAATATTATCAACCTCCATCATATCGCGATTGGAAACTACCTCATTTACCCTTTCTTCCATCCTACGTATCTTGTCCAAGAGACAGTTAACAAACAGTGGGTGCATCATATCCCCAACGTCATGAAAACCAGGTGAGGCTATCTCTACAGACTTCTCTTTAGCTAGAGGGCCAATAACAGGATCCACCTGAAGGTATTTATCATACACATGAACATCTATATCAATCGCAGGAGGAATCTCATTAACAGGTTTCGAAACGAATTCATGCTGATCATTATTATCATTAACAGGCAGCGCAAGGTTTGCTTCTTCATCATCTATAACAATGGTCTCAACCCAAACACCATCATTTACAGGTGGCTTGACAACCTTATCCTTAGACATTCTCCTAGTAAACCTACCCACCAACTTGGCTTTCGGCATGCTAACTCCCCTATTACTTGCTTCATCAATACTATGCTTTGGAGTAACAGGTGACAAAGTTGACGACCTCCTCATGCGTTTAGAAACCAGAGGAGTACCAAGGCTTCTGGCTGGAGTGGACACAAGATCATTGCAAGGTTTAGGACTCATACAACCGGTAGGGTTTGACAGGGGTTTACGTAAAGAAGAGACTGAAACTGGACTGGGCTCTTGATGCCTAGTACAATCCTCAGGTTTGTCAAACTGACAGTGGCAAAAAGCCGAGAACCCATTAGAATCGATGAATTCATCCCACGACCGACCTGACTTCGATAATTTCCGTTCAATTAACATTCAGACCAAACCATGGTGAAACAAGCTATGACTAACATGTTTCGGGCCCTTCTTAATTGCAGCAGACATTTTAAACAGGCTTTGAACTACATAGTAAGGGAGATTCAAAGGAAAACCAATAAAATCAGACATTAACCTGAGATGGTATACGTATTCTAAAGACATGTGACCTTCATAAGTCAGGTACCTGTGAATTAAGTCCAGAACCGGGCGCCATTCCTTTTTAAAATATTTGCGAGCTACTCCAGTGCGGAAAGATACCTCTTGACAGGGGTTTTTTAGTAGCTGCCGCCATTCTGTTATATCCATCCGCTTGTATTTAAACCACCTCTCTCCTACTAATGATAAACCAGTGGCAAGCGCTACTGATCTCTCGTCAACCTGAAATCAGAGGTCACCTACTTCAGCCTGAAAATCAACCAAGGAGAGAGCGAACACACTTGTGACTTCGGGGTTCGAATCAGAGAATTTACTGACAAAAGGGAGCCATCCAACAGCCTCAACCTTTGCTAATAGTTCAGTGTTCGAATCCAGCAACTTCATTTCAGAAGGTTCGACCCTCACTACTGGCGCCATGACTCACTGTGTCAAGGCACGTAACCTCACACAAAACAGATACCACAGCTCGGCACAAGACAGTGAACCAGATAATGAGCACGTCGGGTAAAGACTAAGCAAGAACAAGTAATGAAACTCAACCCTGTGATAAGGAAAATAATCCATGAACAAACGAAGACTATACCCCTGCAGACTCGGCATGGACGGAGACATTATTGCTTAGAGAGGTAATCGATTGATGAGGAATGACGGTCGAAGACTCCAGATAACTCATGTTATCAATTATTTATCTTGTGTTAATGATATGAAACCTTTCGTTGTACACGAAATAGATGTTCCATTGACAGATAGCCATGATAGAAGAAAAGTACTGGGAATTAAATTTGATGGACAAGTTTCAGTACCAATATAATGATACCATATCGACTTCGCAACAGGTAGATCTAAATTGGAGGTGACGACATAAATTGAATTGACGATAAACCATAATACATATCACCCTTACCGTAGATTCGACTTACCCTTCAAAGGTGGAGGACAATACAACATAATACAAACCATCAAGTTGAAACTAGACTTTGCAAACCATATAAAAATCAACATTAAACTGCTATGGTGACATTAGCTATGGTTTGTAATAAAAAAGGTAAACTTAGGATATCGCATGTAAAACATTTGTCCTTGAACACTCCAGGCTTTATCAGAGTTATAAAGAAGTGAACATTCATAACCATTAATCAAACTACAAATGAAATCCATAATAATGTGACAAACCATATCAAGATCAACTATTCCAATATCGCAACCTTATAAATAATTATAGTAACAAAATCAAATAATAAAATCAATTTATAATGTTTTGGATAAGATTCAAGACTAGGATGACGATAATAGGTATGGGAATCATTAATACTCATCCTTTGATTTTGTAAGTATAAATCCACCCAAAATAATAACTTCATAGTAGTGATTTCGTTAATCTAATATATAGTTCACAAAGGTTGTTCAAAAATATGGAATTTTGCTGAATCAGTAGCTCAAGGAAGGCCACCCTTTCAGTAGCTGGTAATTCATTAGATTTGTCCCTTTAAAATTTGAACATTTCGTCAAAACAAAATGGGATTTTGTTTGATGAAATATGTTTCTTAAAGGCTATTGAGTAGGGTCACAACAAGTCAAAACCTAAAACTTTCAATGACTTACATCAAATAATAACCAACAACAACCTTCATAGTCTAAGGAAAAATAATAATCACTATTAAGCAAAATATCCTTTACGAGATGGCAGGGGGAAAACAGAAGAAGGCCTGTGTAATAGGAGGCACCTATTTGGGGATGCATTTCCTAAAAAAACCTTTATCAAAATAAACAACAAAGGCTAGTAATTGTAATGGAGAATAAAATATGAATTCCAGAACATTTACTAGAAACACATAAAAAATGCATGATTGATGCAAAGAGCACTTGACAGGGAGTGAATTCCTCACATATAACTAAAAATGCATTAGTAGAAGATATACGGACATAAAAATGAAGTTTACAAAGGAAAAATAGACTGGACAGTGAACACTGTGATCAATCTCAAACATTCAAGCTAAGGTTTCATTAATGCTCCCAAGAAAATGACAGAGCTACAAAACAAAAGCATTGAGGCTTCTAAATGAAAGTTGCAACCCTTTCTTCCTCTTTCGATGGTATATTTATAATGTAAACAAGCTCCCGAGACCAACCTTGAAACATATCCAAACACAGTTTATAGAGATTGGGGATCAAACCCACACACATAAAATCCTAACAACTTCTGATCTGGTAGATTCATCGTGATCACAAAAATAAAAATAGGAAATCACGTTAGGATTCACATGGTGGATCAAAAACAGAAAACTTGACAACTGGAACCCACTGTATTTGCTTGCTAAAAATGTCATCCTGCAATGGTTTTCTTCATCCCAATTTCTTCAACCAATAGATCAATCTCTAGGGTTGGTCTTAGCGAGACACATTGTAGACCATCAATCTGGGTTTGTGGAAAGAAAAATTCCGCTCTTTTTAAGAGCAATATCTTGTCTTTTTTGTCTTCCGGCCTTCAATTTTGTCTTTATACTAAGGGGTCAACCTAAATCGTTGATCTAATTTTGTATTTCTACTGAGAAAACAGGATGCGGGATTTAAACCTTTTTTGCCACCATGTTTTTCCCTTCTTCCTTTTTTCCTCTGTCTTTCCACCCCTGCACTTTTTTGGAACGCGAAAAGCGTAATTTTAACTTTTCATGCCCAAATTTTTAAGTCTCTTTCTTTCCAATCTCTGCCCCTCTTCCTTCTTCTGGGTTGTTGATCTCGGTGGAAGCAATTGAATCCTTGGATATGGTGTACTGCAAAAAATAGAAGTCAGGTTTTCCCATTTTTGAAACCCAAATATTTTACCTTTTTCACTTCTACCTTTCTGCTCTAGCCTTTTTCTTTCTGCACCGTTGATTTGGGAGAAAAAAATCTGAGCGGTAGACCTAGCATATTGTGGAAGGTGAAAATCAAGATTTGAACTTTTTGCAAAGTTCAATTTTGTCTTTCTACTGAGGGGTCAACTTGAATCGTTGATCAATTTTGTCTTTCTACTAAGAAAACAGGATGTGGGATTTCAACCTTTTCTGCCACCATGTTTGTCAAAACCCCAAAATTTCAAAAAATTTAAAACTTTTAAAATAACATATAATCATAATAAAAGCAGTCATTAACTGTTTGATTAGTTTATGCTACTAGAATTGTAACTGAATGATCATTTATTTACTCTGTACTTTAAGGATCAGTTTCTTCTTTGGTTACTGACTATTTTTTCTATTTCGACACAAGGTAGTTTGTCGTGAAGGGCTGGGCTTACTTAGCTTTCGAGCTAACGCAACAGTTTCCTTCTATTACAGGTGTACAGGTAAGAAGTAAGATTCGATGCAAACAAGTCTCAGAAGTTTACAATACAGATTTCTGCATACAATTTGATTAGTAAAATTATGTATATGCTAGACAGAAATATCATGCTTTTCGAGGTACTATTTTACTAAATTTTCCTTGAGATTTAATACTAAAGAATTTGAATTCTATACATAGAGTTTAATAAGTTTACTTGTATTAAAACTATTAAATATCCATACCGAAGATAAGGAATAGAACGCAATAATTACTTCTTTACTTAACAACTATCAAGGTAGAAAGATCATAACGTCACAGGTGTATTTCTGTTAGTCAAAGACAGAATAATATTCCCAAGTTTAGATTGCATCTTGTTCAGAATTTCCACTGATAAAATATTACTAATGTCGATCCAAATTTCTCTTACTTAAGCATTTATGCGAAACAAGTATTTCTTCAATAGTTTAAGAGTTTCATTCTTTTAGATCACTAAACTCATTTCAAGAGTATTATTTGATAGAAACCAAACACCGTTAGAATCAGTCTTAGACTCCTCACAACTGATTCCTTTATTAAATCTCAATACTAAATTAACGAACCAAGAAGGTAAAAAGAGTATTCAAGTTATCTAGCATACCTTAACTTATGAAGTCTTTTATAGATCTTGAGTTTGGTGAGTGTCAACATCTAATGTCGCTGAAGGATGTTAGGTCTATAACAAGGAGAGTTATCTCTCTATCCATAATATCTCAAATATGAACTAGGTCAAACCAATCAAAGTCATAATAATACCGTTAACTAAAAAAAAACACTTCAAAGAGTAGTTATAATTTCTTTTACCTTCTTTTGAAGTACTAAAATAGTTGGCTTTAAAGTTATGGGGTTCATCGACTAAACTATAACCATAATATATGATTTTAAAACGTTATAGTTGTGTGTTACAATAACTAAACAGTAATCATAATCTATGACTTTATAATCCTTTTGAATATAAACCTACCTCTATTCTTATGTAAACAAGACTATAGATTAACCGATATATATATAACATGCAAGGTTTATAACTATGATGCTAATGTTGCCATGTTGTAATTATAACGCAGGAAAACCATAGTGTAAAGAACCTGGCGGACTTTTCATGCAATGATTTAGTTTACGGACTATTCAAAGAGTTGGTCGTGGAACTATAGAATAGTACCCACTGCATGAGAAATATTAAAGGGCTACATGGTCATGTTTCAACCAAGTGTTGGCTTTATAAAACAGTTGGAGTCAACCCTAAATGTTATTTCTCCTCTGCTCTCGGCCTTGGGCCACTCTGCAAACCCTTCGAGAACTTGTTGCTGTTGTAATGACCACCATTGCTCCTCCTGGTGCTTCATCTCTTCGTGAGCTCGGCATACTGCACTGTGAGGGTGATTAGTTTGTATAAAAGCTTGTTGCTTGCCTTTGTAGAATTGCCATTGCTTGCTTTAGCTCAGTTTGGTTTACTGTCCTACCTTTCTCTGTCCCACGTGAATGTTTACTCTTCCAGTAAAGCATGACTGGTGCTATCATCTGTTGAGTGATAAAATATATAAAGAGTGTTGCGACTGTAGGGTTTGTACTCTCCATCGATTCGCTGAGGTCTTCTTATTGCTGTAGAGGTTGAGCGAATTTAACCCAGTCTAGCTGCCATCGATTGGCAGACTACTGGCTCTAACTGGCCGTGGCAACACTGTTGAGGATTACCACTGTTAAGGTAACTTCTACCTTGTTAATTTATTTTTAAGTTACAGCAATATATTTATTAAAACAGATATTTAGCACTACAAAGATTGCTGACAGTGGGTCGTGTGTTGGTTTGGCAGGTGAACCTGCTACTTTACTTTGCTTTCACGGGAGAAAGGTTACGGCATTACGGCCCCGGTAAGCCTTGGTCTCTCCACGGCTTGTCACTTGTGTGAATCCTTTAAGCGAATGTGCAAAGATGGTTAATGCAGCCCTTTTGTTGGATTCCAAGGATTTCGGGTTGTTTGTTTTAATGTTTAACATTAAGGGTAAGAACCCTAGCTTTTATATAGAGCTTTCTGGCTATGGCTGTGAGTGTAAGACTTGTTTGTAAATATTGTTTGGCTTTTGATACTTAACAGGCTGTAAGCCTTGCACTTACTGTGTTCTAAGCTTTACAGGCCATGAGCCTTGCGCTTAATGTATTAACAATTTTACAGGTTGTAAATGTTACTGCTATGGGTTATTAAATGAAACAGAGTTTTCAGTTCTTCTTATGATTATTTGTCAATGGTAGGGTTTTTACCCTCAGTTCTACGATATTTTGAAAACTGTTTCTCTTTCTTGCATTTCCTTATTGCAATATTGGAAAGATTAAATAAAAGAAAGCTTACTGTGTTTTATTTAATAACGCAACTGTAAATATTATTAGTTCTTCTTATTAAATAAAATTTAAAAATGAAGAGACATCTATCTCGTTAGGTTATTGATTAGGTTTAAACACTTAAGCTCGATTGTCGAGCGTCCTGTACTCATATCTTATCTTTTTGTAGAGATATACCTTTGATTTTATTAAGGAAATATTACTTGTTTAAGATCTGTACAATATATAAATAATCTTCAGGATCAGAACAACCTTATAATATTGTTTTTATAATGCAGCCGTAGTGAATTATTATGTTATTTTTATAATTATTATTTATTTTCAATAATTAAATATCTAGGGTTTAACCCTATTCTACAGTTTGTGAACAATATTGTTTCCTATTTGATATTATGTATAATAATGCTACTCTTTTATATCTGTGGGTAAGTTAAAAAATTATTATCCTATTGACGAAGCTCGTTAAGCGACAGTTCTGTTATTTACTTTTGATTTTTATAAAATAAATAATATTTAATTTTTCTTAGTTTATAATGGATAATATATATAATTATATCATTATTATTACAATCATAATACTAATATAGAAATTATAATCTTGTTTTTGGTTGAAATAATAGATTTCCATTTGTTTAACCTTGATTATTTTCATAATATTTAGAATACTATTTATTATTTAATTCTTTGCAGTGTATACTATTCCATCAATACTTTACTGCAATTAATTTATTTGTCTTAGTTGTAAATGTTTTTACTTGTATTTATTCAATAAGAACAAAATATTAACATACTTCTATTCGGAAGTAACCTGTATAAACCTAGTCCAATTAAAAGAAGATAAATATTAAATGAAAGGGATAAACATTATAAAGACACATTACTTACAGTCCTGTATAGTTAACACTGACAGCTTGGTTTCTTACTTGAGTTTATTTTAGTAAAGAAACTATCTGAAAAAATAGGTATCAAGTAAACAGTATGAAGTTCTAGATGAACTTTTACTATCTAATCTTCATAGTAGAGTTGAAAAGAACAATTACACAGTACTAAGAATAAACTTCATTTATTTTATATGACTGTAGGAAAATAACATATAAAATTTGTAAAAGCACTTGTAATAGCTAAATAGGAACTCGGTTCAGAAGAATACCACTTCTCATCACTGATATACTATGCTAGAGTACGGTCTGGTGATACCAGATGTGGAAAAACACAGTAATTTCTACAGATTTAACTACTAATATTCTGAGATACTAACTTTACTGAAACTAAATAATTACTCAGACATATAAATAAACATAACATTCATCCATTCATACTCAGAAAACATAAAGAAATGAATGACAAAACCTGTTTAAGCTATGGACAACAACAGCAATGGGAGGCCGTTCCTCCCTATCAACTCCTGGAGAGCGCTCAGACAGCGATTCCTCAGGACCCCCGAGCTTGCTCTGGTCTCCCTGGCTAGAAGTAGGTGCAGCAAAATCAGATACCAGTCTTCAACTCAGTATTAACTCAAAACTATCAGTCCGTTCTCTCAGCCCAAATAGCTGTAATAAAAAGCAAGTTACTGCAGCAATCCACTCAAAACACTTCCTTACTGTTTTTCCCTCTTTCCTCAATGAAATTCCTGAATAACATTCACCTGAATGAATTCTCTCTGGAATAAAATCTGAGCATCCTGAGCTCTCTTCATTAAGTACTTTTAAAGATTACCTAGGTATTTGTTGTGTTAACTGTCATTTAATAAGCCACCTGCTCTGATTCCACTTTCTTGGGGAATCATGACTCCAAATATAGGGAAGTTGCCACCTGCAACTTAGGAAGTGTTTGAGGATGCTGCCACTTGTCCTTTTTCCTTTCCACCTAGTTCCATCCACTAGTTTGACTAGTAACCTCTTTTAACAGCTCTCCCATGTTGTTGTCTCCATAATTTATTTATTAATAATAAAATATTCTGAATTACACTCCATTACTGTTGACTCTACTGAGTCATCAATCCCTACTTAGGATTAAGTTTAACATAATGTCTCAGAAATATAATAAAACAAATTACATAATTTTACAAAATTGTTGTATGTGACATACACACCCCCTTAAAATGTAACATTGCCCTCGATGTTACTTATTCTTCTTCCTTAGGAACCTCCTGGAACAGATTCGGGTATGCTTCCCGCATCTTACTTTCCAGTTCCCAAGTATCTTCTTCAGGACTAAGGTGCTTCCATTGCACCTTCAACTGTCCAATTGTACGGTTCTACAGAGTAATTTCCCTCTTCCCGAGGATACAATCTGGTTCCACCAGAACTTCCCCTTCTGGTTCTACTTGTACAACGTTCCAATCAATCACATGAGTAGCATCATGAACATACTTTTTCAGAACAGAAATATGAAAAACATTGTGTACTTTTAAATTAGGTGGTAATGCTAGCTAATATGCTACTTGACCAACTCTAGATAAAATTTCAAACGGACCATAGTAACGTGGTGCTAATTTTGCACAACTCCCCAATCTTAGGGAGATCTTCTTTGGTCTTACCTTTATGAACACATGCTCACCAACCTGGAACTCTTTACGAGTTCTTTTTAAATCTGCTTGGCTCTTTTGCCGATCCTGGGCAACCTTCAAGTTCTCCTGCACTTGTTTTACAATATGTTCCATTTCCTTTAGTAATTTAAGTCCCAACACTAATCTATCCACTGGATTATTCCAGGAGATAGGAGTGTTACATTTATGCCCATACAGAATTTCAAAAGGACTAAACTTAGCTGATGATTGATAGTTGTTATTGTATGCAAATTATGCTAAATGCAAGTAATCCTCCGACTTACCTGGCTGATCCTTGACGTACATTCTTAACAGATCCTCCAACACCTGATTAACTCTTTCAGTCTGTCCGTCCGTCTGAGGATGGAAAGAGGTGCTGAAATTCAGAGTGGTGTTTAATCCTTTAAACAAGGATTTCCAAAAATTCCCTGTGAATTTAGGATCCCTGTCTGAAATAATAACCTTCGCCGCACCATGTAGCCGAAAAATCAGTTTTAAGAAAATGTCTGCTATATTTCCAGCCTTAAAGTGGTTTTAACAGGAATAAAATGTGCTGCTTTACTTAATTTATCCACTACCACCATAATTGAATCATTCTGATTTTGATTTCTGGGTAATCCAGTAATGAAATCTAAGCTGATTATTTCCCACTTCCAACTAGGAATAGGCAAAGGTTCCAATAACCCCACTGGATGTTGATGTTCTGTCTTTACTTGTTGACAGTCCAAACATCTAGCTATATACTCAGCTACTTCAGATTTCATATTAGGCTAGAAATAATCTTTTCTCAACATGGTGATAGTTTTCTGGTAGCCTGGATGCCCTGAATAAGGGGTTTTATGCACTTCATCCAGAATAAGCACTTTAATTTTAGACACATTTGGCACATACAGTCTGTCCTTAAATAATAAAAATCCATCTTTATTTAGACTATAACCCTTAATTAAAATTTCTGTGGGTTCTTCCTTAGCTGTAGCTTGTAATTTTTGATAAATTTCATCCAATTTTATCCCTTCAGTTAGCTGTTCATTTCAATCAGAATTATAAGTACTGATTGCTATTGTAAAATTCAATTTTGCACTTCTGCTCAAAGCATCAGCTACTTTATTTTATTTTCCTTTTATGTGTTGAATTTTGAAATCATATTCACTTAGGAAGGCTAGCCATTTGGTTTGCCTTGCATTTAAGTTAGGCTGATCTAAAAGGTATTTCAGACCCTTATTATCAGTCATTAAAGTAAACTTTCTTCCTATTAAGTGGTGTCGCCACATTTTTAAGGTATGAATAACAACAGCCAACTCTAAATCATAAGTGGCATAATTCTTTTCATGGATCTTTAACTTCCTGGATTCATAGGCAATGACATGCCCATCCTGAGTCAGTACTCCGCCTAAACCGTCATTACAAGCATTGGTACAAACCACGGAATCCTTATTGGGATCCGCTATTCTTAAAATAGGCGCAGTTGTTAATAAAGTTTTTAGTTTCTGAAAGCTTTCTTCACATTTTACGTTCCAATCGAATTTCTTGCCTTTCTTTTGCAAGGAAGTGATTGGGTTGGCTATTTTTGAAAAGCCTTCTATGAATCTCCGGTAATAACCGATGATTCCCATAAAATACCTAACATCTATTACGTCTTTTGGTACTGGCCATTCTTCAATTGCCCTGATCTTTTCAGGATCAATTGAAATCCCTTCCTTAGTCACCACGTGACCTAAGTAATAGATTTCATCCTTGAAGAAATCACACTTACTGAACTTCACGAAGAGCTGTTGCTCTCGCAGTTCTTGTAAAACTATCCGTAAATGTTCTTTATGTTCCTCTTCATTTTTAGAATAGATCAAGATGTCATCGATGAATACGACAACAAACTTGTCTAAGTATTTATGCATTATGTTATTCATTAGACACATAAAGACGGTTGTGGCATTAGTAAGCCTGAATGGCATTACGACAAATTCGTAATGTCCATACCTAGTTCTGAAAGCTATCTTGAATATGTCCTCTTCTTTAATTCTCACCTAATGATAGCGTGATCTCAGGTCTATCTTAGAGAACACCGTATCTCTGTGCAGCTGATCAAACAGATCATCTATGCGGGGCAATGGATACCTGTTTTTAATTGTCATTTTATTAAGCTGACGGTAATCTATGCAGAGTCGCATAGTTTCGTCTTTCTTTTTAACAAAAATTACTGGTGCTCCCCAAGGGGAAACACTAGGTATAATATATTTCTTATCGATTAATTCCTTTAACTGTGATTTTAATTCGTTAAGTTCCAGAATATTCATATGGTACGGAGCCTTCGAGCTAGGTACAGCACCTGGTACCAGCTCTATTGTGAAATCCAGTTCCCTCCTGCGAGGTAATCCTAGAATTTCCTCCGGAAAAACATCAATAAATTCATTTAACACAGGAATATTCTCTATTTTTATTTTATCTTTTTCAACTATATTTGCCTCATCTGTAATGATTACAGCATAGGCCTTGCATCCTTTCCTTACTATTCTTTTGAGCTGCAAGGTAGAGATCTGCATAACCACAGTCTTCCTAGGAATACCTTTAACTATTACAGGCTGTTCATTATTATTTATACATGTAAACGTTTTATCAAAACAGTTTAAAACTACCCTGTGTTGTTCTAACCAGTCCATACCTATAAGTATGTCATACAAACCAAGTGGAAAAACATGTAATTTAATAGTAGTTTGAAAATCATTCATATCTAAAACACATTCTTTAACATAACAATTTACCTTCCTTTTTGCCCCTGTGGCTAGTTGAACTAGCCAAGAGTTATCAAAATTTTCAACATTCATATGACACTTTTCTACTATTTGCGGTGAAATATAACTTAAGCTAGCACCTGGATCTATCAAAATAGTTACAGGAGTTTTGTTAACCATACCTTCTACTTCCACCATGGAATTTTGGTACTCAGCTTGGCGATTCTCCAACGCTGCATTGATTCGAGGCATGGTCCTTGCAAAATCTCCAACAGTCATTTCATCTTGTATTATATGAATATTGTTGTTTGGCTTCTTCCGATTTGGGCAAACTTAAGCATAGTGTGGGCCATTGCACTCCCAACACTTAACAGGTTCCTTCCTTTCAAAATTCTTAGGGAAATTTCCATGATTGTTAGAAACCTCCTTGCTGCCCTTAAAGTTATTGGAGTTATTTGAAGCACCATTTTTGCTTCCCTGAAAGTTCATACCATTAGAATGGTTTCTATTCTTGTTGTTCCTAAAATTTTTCTGGGGTACATACTCATTTTTCTTGAATTCAGACTAATTACCATTCTTTTTAGCCTTCCAATTGGCTATTCCTTCCTTCTTTTTGTTCTGTTCAAAACATAAATTAGCTTTTCACATGGCTTCTTCCAGAGTTTTGGGGTTATCATATTTGATTATGTCTTTTATATGGTATGGCAGGCAGCTGAGAAACCATTGTACCTTTGGTTTCTCATCAACTAAATACGGCACATACCTTAACAGACTTAAGAACTTGTTGTTTAAGTCTTTCATAGTCATGGACCCAAGCTTTAACTCATAAAACTCCTTGGCCCTTTCTTAATAGTATTGTTCAGACATGAACTTCTTCTTGAAGTACCTTTTGAAAGTACTCCAATTGACCTCTTTTTCTTTAATCGCCTTGACCCTTTTCAAATCTTACCACCATATATCTGCCTTCCCTGAAAGGTTATATATGGCCATTCTCGCCTTCAGCTGGTTTGAATAATTATAAATCTGAAATTATTTTCTCATCCCGGATAACCAGGATTCTGCCTCTTGTCCTTTTTCCGTTTCTCCATTGAAAGTTGGGGGTTTTATTTTCTTGAAATCCCCAAAAATCTCTTCGTAAGGTCTGTACTTTTTCTTTCTGTTATACGCCTCTGCTTCACTACTATCACTGCTAGAATAATAGCTTTGTTGTTCCTTAAAGCTTTCAGATGAGGAACTGCTATCAGATTTAGCTAGTTTCATCTTTTTGGACCCCTTTTGATGACTAGCTTCTTCAGATTTAGACCTTCTATTTTTCCCTTCTGTCTGAAATTTCTCTATCAGAATTTGATTTAACTCCTCTTGAGTCTTCAGAATTCATTCATTATCCTTCTTGACTGATTCTAATTCAGTCTTTAAACCTTTTATGGTCTGCATCAATTCTGAGGAGTGAGCAGTTATCTCCTCAATCACAGGTTCTCTAGACATCTGTCTGGTCTCAGTGTTTGGAGATTCCTCCCCAGCATATTCTCCTAAGTTCTCCATACCTGTCTGTTAGATTCAGAAAAAAATAATTTTCTTCTTTTCACATAAAACAAAATACAGATTAGTATATTATTTTTACTGTTATGCGGAAATTAATTGGGCCACAACAAGGCCTAGTGTTTGAACCATGCTCTGACACCACATGTCAAAACCCCAAAATTTCGAAAAATTTAAAACTTTTAAAATAACATATAATCATAATAAAAGCAGTCATTAACTGTTTGATTAGTTTATGCTACTAGAGATGTAACTGAATGATTATTTATTTACTATGTACTTTAAGGACCAGTTTCTTTTTCAGTTACTGACTATTTTTCTGATTTCGACACAAGGTGGTTTGTCGTGAAGGGCTGTGCTTACTTAGCTTTCGAGCTAACGCAACAGTTTCCTTCTATTACAGGTGTACAGGTAATAAGTAAGGTTCGATGCAAACAAGTCTCAAAAGTTTACAGTACATATTTCTGCATACAATTTGATTAGTAAAATTATGTATATGCTAGACAGAAATATCATGCTTTTCGAGGTACTGTTTTACTAAATTTTCCTTGAGATTTAATACTAAAGAATTTGAATTCTATACATAGAGTTTAATAAGTTTACATGTATGAAAACTATTAAATGTCCATACTGAAGATAAGGTATAGAACACAATAATTACTTCTTTAGTTAACAGCTATCAAGGTAGAAAGATCATAACGTCACAGGTTTATTTCTGTTAGTCAAAGACACAGTAATATTCCCAAGTTTAGATTGCGTCTTGTTCAGAATTTCCACGGATAAAATATTACTAATGTCGATCCAAATTTCTCTTACTTAAGCATTTATGCGAAACAGGTATTTCTTCAATAGTTTAAGAGTTGCATTCTTTTAGATCACTAAACTCATTTCAAGAGTATTATTTGATAGAAACCAAACACCGTTAGAATCAGTCTTAGACTCCTCACAACTGATTCCTTTATTAAATCTCAATACTAAATTAACGAACCAAGAAGGTAAAAAGAGTATTCAAGTTATCTAGCATACCTCAACTTATGAAGTCTTTTATAGATCTTGAGTTTGGTGAGTGGCAACGTCTAATGTCGCTAAAGGATGTTAGGTCTATAACAAGGAGAGTTATCTCTCTATCCATAATATCTCAAATATGAAGTAGGTCAAACCAATCAAAGTCATAATAATACCATTAACTAAAAAAAAACACTTCAAAGAGTAGTTATAATTTCTTTTACCTTCTTTTGAAGTACTAAAATAGTTGGCTTTAAAGTTATGGGGTTCATCGACTAAACTATAACCATAATCTATGATTCTAAAACGTTATAGTTCTGTGTTACAACAACTAAACCATAATCATAATCTATGACTTTATAATCCTTTTGAATATAAACCTACCTCTATTCTTATGTAAACAAGACTATAGAGTAACCAATATATATAACATGCAAGGTTTATAACTATGATGCCAATGTTGCCATGTTGTAATTATAACGCAGGAAAACCATAGTGTAAAGAACCTGGTGGGATTTTCATGCAATGATTTAGTTTGCAATGATTTAAAGCGTGACTGGTGCTATCATCTGTTGAGTGATAAAAGATATAAAGAGTATTGCGACTGTAGGGTTTGTACTCTCCATCGATTCACTGAGGTATTCTTATTGCTGTAGAGGTTGAGCGAATTTAACCCAGTCTAGCTGCCATCGATTGGCAGAATACTGGCTCGAACTGGCCGTGGCAACGCTGTTAAGGATTACCACTGTTAAGGTAACTTCTACCTTGTTAATTTATTTTTAAGTTACAGCAATATCTTTATTAAAACAAATCTTTAGCACTACAAATATTGCTGACAGTGGGTCATGTGCTGGTTTGGCAGGTGAACCTGCTACTTTGCTTTCACGGGAGAAAGGTTACGGCATTACGGCCCCGGTAAGCCTTGGTCTCTCCACGGCTTGTCACTTGTGTGAATCCTTTAAGCGAACGTGCAGAGATGGTTAATGCAGCCCTTTTGTTGGCTTCCAAGGATTTTGGGTTGTTTTTTTTAATGTTTAACATTAAGGGTAAGAACCCTAGCTCTTATATAGAGCTTTCCAGCTACGGTCGTGAGTGTAAGACTTGTTTGTAAATATTGTTTGGCTTTTGATACTTAATAGGCTGTAAGCCTTACGCTTACTGTGTTTTAAGCTTTACAGGCCGTGAGCCTTGTGCTTAATGTATTAAATGTTTTACAGGTTGTAAATGTTACGGCTATGGGTTATTAAATGAAACAGAGTTTTCAGTTCTTCTTATGATTATTTTTCAAGGGTAGGGTTTTTACCCTCAGTCTACGATATTTTGAAAACTATTTCTCTTTCTTGCATTTCCTTATTGCAGTATTGGAAAGATTAAATAAAAGAAAGCTTACTGTGTTTTATTTAATAACCCAGCTGTAAATATTATTAGTTCTTCTTATTAAATAAAATTTAAACTTGAAGAGACATCTGTCTCGTTAGGTTACTGATTAGGTTTAAACACTTAAGCTCGATTGTCGAGCGTCGTGTACTCATATCTTATCTTTTTGTAGAGATATACCTTTGATTTTATTAAGGCAATATTACTTGTTTAAGATCTGTACAATATATAAATAATCTTTAGGCTCAGAACAGCCTTATAATATTGTTTTTATAATGCACTCGTAGTGAATTATTATGTTATTTTTATAATTATTATTTATTTGCAATAATTAAATATCTAGGGTTTAACCCTATTCTACAGTTTGTGAACAATATTGTTTCCTATTTGATATTATGTATAATAATGCTACTCTTTTATATCTGTGGGTAAGTTAAAAAATTATTATCCTATTGACGAAGCTCGTTAAGCGAGCAGTTCTGTTATTTACTTTTGATTTTTATAAAATAAATAATATTTAATTTTTCTTAGTTTATAATGGATAATATATATAAGTATATCATTATTATTACAATCATAATACTAATACAGAAATTATAATCTTGTTTTTGGTTGAAATAATAGATTTCCATTTGTTTAACCTTGATTATTTTCATAATATTTAGAATACTATTTATTATTTAATTCTTTGCAGTGTATACTGTTCCATCAATACATTACTGCAATTACTTTATTTATCTTAGTTGTAAATGGTTTTACTTGTATTTATTCAATAAGAACAAAATATTAACATACTTCTATTCGGAAGTAACGTGTATAAACCTAGTCCAATTAAAAGAAGATAAATATTAAATGAAAGGGATAAACATTATAAACACACATTACATACAGTCCTGCATAGTTAACACTAACAGCTTGGTTTCTTACTTGAGTTTATTTTAGTAAAGAAACTATCTGAAAACATAGGTATCAAGTAAACAGTATGAAGTTCTAGATGAAATTTTACTATCTAATCTTCATAGTAGAGTTGAAAAGAACAATTACACAGTACTAAGAATAAACTTCATTTCGTTTATATGAATGTAGGAAAATAACATATAAAATTTGTAAAAGCACTTGTAATAGCTAAATAGGAACTTGGTTCAGAAGAATACCACTTCTCATCACCGAGATACTGTGCTAGAGTACGGTCTGGTGATCCCGGATGTGGAAAAACACAGTAATTTCTACAGATTTAACTACTAATATTCTGAGATACTAACTTTACTGAAACTAACTAATTACTCACACATATAAATAAACATAACATTCATCCATTCATACTCATAAAACATAAAGAAATGAATGACATAACCTGTTTAAGCTATGGACAACAACAGCAATGGGAGGCCGTTCCTCCCTACCAACTCCTGGAGAGCGCTCAGACAGCGACTCCTCAGGACCCCCGAGCTTGCTCTAGTCTCCCTGGCTAGAACTAGGTGCAGCAAAATCAGATACCAATCTTCAACTCAGTACTAACTCAGAAATATCAGTCTGTTCTCTCAGCCCAAATAGCTGTAATAAAAAGCAAGTGACTGTAGCAATCCACTCAAAACACTTCCTTACTATTTTTCCCTCTTTCCTCAATGAAATTGTAATGTCCTAGTTTTGACCCTGTTACATTAGATATATATGATGTAAATATTGTAATGATCATGGTGTGGAGCTAAAGGCCAAGGCCCCACCATTGATCAGTAATGCTATGTTTTGGATTCAAATTGTCACCGATGGTATATCGGGGCATGCGGCATATATTATGATGGTCATCATGTAAAATATGCATCTACAATTAATTGAAATAAACACAACTAGCTACGGTCGCGGCAACTAAATCGAAAGGGGCATGATTTTCACAAGGATAAGGATATGGGGAAAAGCCAAAATGTCTATGAGAAGACCCATCAAGCTGTCAACTACCTTTCTTGTCTTTTTCCCCAATCATTTATTTATGCCATAATGTGGTTGAGTTAGTTATTGCATGGAATGGGAAGAGTATGGGAAAAAAAATTCGAATTGGGCAGAGAACCATTTTTTGAAAAACGTGTTCTGACTTCCTTGGCAAGGAAAATGCCCAAAAACGTATGCCATTCTTCCATGCATCCACGTTTTCCATTTTTCCTCACCCTTCTCCTTCACGTTGGGGATTTTGGAAGCAGCTGGAGTTTTTCCTGTGTTTTTCATTCCACATTTTTGGTGGTTGGCTTCATTTTTCCCATGGATGGGAGGACGTTTTTGTAGTGCTGGGGATTGGGCTATTTTCCTCACGTTTTGGGAGCTGCTGGTGCATTTTCCATTCATGTTTTTGTAGCTTCATGTGTTTTTACCATGGCTGTGAAGGGCCATTCACGTTTTTGGCTGTCTCACCGACTATTGGTCTCACGCACAGACTATTTGGCGCATTTTTCCCTGCTGTGAGTTGTGCTCACTGATAAGCTTCAGGACTCTATGTTTTCCCCCATGTTGTGAGTCGTTTTTGCTGTTACGTTTGGGGACTGTTGTAGATGGGTTGAAGTCATTTTCCCTGGTTTAAGCTGTAATAGCTAAATTAATTGCCGGAGTGCAATGGTTGGTCTTCGGACTGTGAGAGGAGCAGAGATGTTGGATTAGATTTGCTTGATAAACCTGGTGGCTAGAAACCACACAGACAGAGCTAGAGCGCTGGCCTTCTTCTCCATCCCCCCTTGAACAGCACTGGAAGGGAATGCAGGGCCTGAGGGACTGTGTAGCAGAGAAGGGACTGATTCCTTATGTTGGGTGTGGATGGGTGTCTTAGAGGTCAGTCTAGTTCTAGTGTAGGTGTTCTTGGCTCTGTAATGAGCTCACCAGCTTAGCAAATTGCCTTCATCAGCTCCTTAATGGCCTGATAAACCCAACTTTGTTGGCTTGGCTATGTGTTTTGTGTATCCTGGCTATGTGTAAGCCTACTAGTTCCCTATTCCTTGGAGAATCATGCCCAGCTCAGGGGTGGCAGCGCTGCTGAGAGATTAAGGAGCACGTTGGCCTATGGTTGGGTGGAACGTTGCAGCGACGTAGCTGGTTGCAAAAGAAGTTCTTCATAAGATAAGTGCTCTGTCCATTTTACTTCTGCAACTGTAAATTCTGTTAATGAAAATGAAATGAACATGTTGAAAGAATGCTTGTTGGAATGTATGATGTTTCCACTGTGTCTAATAGATAATTGCATCTGTGCATGATAATTTCTCATATGTGCATAATTAAGTTCAATGCATACGTTTAAGCATTCTGTTTTCAGCAATTTTTAAGACTGTACATGTTCATGGGTGATTACCCCGGTCTAATAAAGCTGGTATTCGCGTCCTCTACATCGGTTGGAGGCATGGGGATGTGACGGAAATTCCTGAATAACATTCACTTGAATTAATTCTCTCTGGAATAAAATATGAGCAGCCTGAGCTCTCTTCATTGAGTACTTTTAAAGATTGCCTAGGTCTTTGTTGGGTTAACTGTCATTTAATGAGCCACCTGCTCTAATTCCACTTTCTTGGGGAATCATGACCCCAAATATACGGAAGTTGCCACCTGCAACTTAGGAAGTGTTTGAGGACGCTGCCACTTGTCCTTTTGCCTTTCCACCTAGTTCCATCCACCAGTTTGACCAGTAACCTCTTTTAACAGCTCTCCCATGTTGTTGTCTCCATAATTTATTTATTAATAATAAAATATTCTGAATTACACTCCATTACTGTTGACTCTGCTGAGTCATCAATCCCTACTTAGGATTAAGTTTAACATAATGTCTCAGAAATATAATAAAACAAATTACATAATTTTACAAAATTGGGGTATGTGACAATGTTTTTCCCTTCTTCCTTTTTTCCTCTATCTTTCCACCCCTACACTCTTTTGGAAAGCGAAAAGCATAATTTTATCTTTTCATGCCCAAATTCTTAAGTCTCCTGCTTTCCAATATCTGTCCCTCTTCCTTCTTCCAGGTTGTTGATCTTGGTGGAAGCAATCGAAGCCTTAGATATGGTGTACTGTGAAAAATAGAAGTCAGGTTTTCCCATTTTTGAAACCCAAAAATTTTACCTTTTTCACTTCTACCTTTCTGCTCTAGCCTTTTTCTTTATGAACCATTGATTTGGGCAAAAAAAATATGAGTGGTAGATCTGGGATATTGTGGAAGGTGGAAAGAAAGATTTGAACTTTTTACGAAGTTTGATTTCGATATTTATGCTCCTGTCTTTTTGCTTTCACCTTTCTTTCCGCACTATGGATCCGTGTGGGAATTTTCTTGACCGTTGGATCTCAGATTGCAGAAAGCCCAAATCGGGATTTTAACCTTTTATAACCAAATTTTTACTTCTCCCGATTTTCGATCTTCTACCCTATGTTGTTTTCCAGACCATTCATTTGGGAAGAAACTCTTTGAGTTGTCGATCTTAGATTGCAGAAGGCAGAAGTCATGATTCTACTTTTTATAATCAAATTTCTACCTCTTCTGCACTTACACTCTTGATTCTCCTTGGTAGAAACAAGTTTTGGCCCTTTGATCTTATCCGCGATGCATCTGGTCCGTCCATTTTGGTCCTCCTTTAATCTTGATCAGATTTTTCTTACTTGGGCACATTTCCAAGGTTGCGTTGAAGCATTTTTTGACTATCTTGACACCTTCCGCAAGGGACGTATCCTTCAAAACATGCTCAACACTTGTTCAAGTTATATAATATGAATTTTTCTTTTCACGCTACCCCTCATTTTTCATTGGTTTATACCATTGAAAGGGGATTAGTGTAGATTCCTTATCTATAAATCTTCAAAATTTATCATAGGTGCTAACAAGTACCATTAACCCATGTGAGATATAGAACATAATTCTTTCTCATGTTCACTACAAAGCTCTTCCAATTGTAAGCAAGGTTGTGATTGGTTTACTGGAAATTTAGATAGAACATGAAGGAGTGTGCAAAGGATGTGCACAAGGGAATACTACTAAGAATCCATTTCCAAAAAGTGATAGTAAAGAAAAAGGGATATTATTCACTCAGATATATGCAGGCCAATGTAAACACTTCATTAAGTGGGTATGCCTATTATTCTTCTTTTATTGATGATTGTTCCTGCAAGACTTGGATATCCTTCTTGAAAAAGAAGGATGAAGTGTTTGAAAGATTCAAGGAGTTTAAGGCCCTAGTGGAAAACCTCTCTCGGAAGAAAATAAAGATTTCGAGGTTAGATAATGGAGGAGAGTTCACTTCCAATGAATTCAAGTATTTTTGCAAGGAAGACATGATTAAAAGGGAGCTCACCATTTCCTATAATCCACAAAAAAATGGTATTGTTGAAAGAAAGAATAGATCTATCATGGAAGCTGTGAAAGATATTATACATGATCAATATATTCCAATGTATATGTGGGAAGAAGCAACAAGAACAACAATATAAGTACAAAATATAATTTCCCATAGTTTCCTTGGGAATAAAAATCCAGAAGAAATGTTTTTTAGAGAAAAGATAGAGGTAAGTCACCTAAAAATATTTGGTTGAAAAGGACAAATTTAGATTCTTCAAGAAAGCAGGGATTGTTTGTAGGGTATAGTGAACAATCAAAATCTTATCCGATATATATATCAGGATACCATAAAATTGAACTTAGTAGCGATGTCACATTTGACGAAGATATAACCTTCATGAAGTCAAATAAAGATAAAGACGATGAAGAGGAGCATGAAAATACCAAAGATGTTGAAAGTCCTAAATCATTCAAAAATGAAGAACAAGTCTAGATAGATGAAGAGCATGATATGATAGAACCTTAGTTTCCTGACTATTTACCCAATGAATTGATTTCTCAAAAAAGAAAACATGTCTGGGCTCATGAAATATGCGAAGAAGAAAAAAGAGATGGTGTTCCTAAATGAACCTTCAGAGAAAGAAAGAAGCCAAAGTAATACCCTCGATATATGGCTTTCATGTGTGATCTAGTTGATAAAGAACCAACATGATTTGAAGAAGAAATAAAACAGAAAGAGTGGTATGATGTAATGGTTGATGAATACCAATCCATTATAATGAATAATGTGTGGGAAGTAGTGCCAAGACCGAAAGACAAGTCAATGGTATCCTGAAAGTGGATATTCAAAACTAAACACTTAGTAGATGGAAGTATAGAAAAGTAGAAGGAAATATTTGTAACCCAAGGATTATATGAGAAAGAGGGAATTGATTATGAGGATAGCTTTACACCAGTAGCTAGATACACCTCAATTAGAGCAAGCATTTGCTTGGAATCCAACATGAAGTGGAAGCTACATCAAATGGACATGAAGACAACATTTCTAAATAGTTTGATTGAAGAAGAGGTATATATCGAACAAATGCAAAGGTTCAAGATTAATGATAAAAAAAATCATGTATGTAGAATAAAGAAGCAATTGTATGGGATCAAGCAAGAATCCAGAGCATGGTATGGTAGGATTGGTGGAATTCTAATGAGCTTAGGCTTTGCTAAAAGTAAGGAAGACTCGAACCTATACTATAAGATTGAGGATGATGGGATTACGATTTTATTACTATATGTAGATGCTATGTTCTTGACAAAAGAAGATAAGCCTAGGATCAAATGTAAGAAGAAGCTTGTTGTAGAGTTCGAAATGAAAGACCTTGGAATGATGCATTACTTTCTAGGTCTTGAAGTATTGCAATATCTAGATGAGATTTTACAAAAAAAGGAAAATAAAATGTAGAAATATTAAAAATATTTGGAATGTTAGATTGTAAATCTATGACTACTCCGATGACAATATGTTTGAAGCTATTGAATGTCAATACTTTAGAAGCAGTTCATGCCACCTTATATAGACATATTATTGGTTCACTGGTGTAGTTAACCAATGGAAGACCAGATATATGTTTGGCGGTAAAAACCTTAAGTTAGAAACATTCACTTTATTGGGGAAAAACATGTGATGAGGTATCTAAAGGGAACTTTATATTATTGTCTCATATATGCATCTAGTGGAGAGATAAAATTACATGAATATACAGATTCAGATTGGGGAAGAACTACCAAAGATAGAAAAATCACATTAGGATGTTGTTTTAGTATGGGATCATGCATGATCTCTTGGTTCAGTAGAAAGCATACTAGTATTGCACTTAGTACAGTATAGGATGACTACATTGTAGCATGTTCAACATGTAGGGAAGTACTATGGATTCAAAAGATGTTAGTAGGACTATTCAATGGAGAGATATATGCTACTGGTATCCTTTGTGATAATCAGATTTGTATTAAGATGACAAAAAAATCATGTTCCATGATAAGACAAAGCACATTGAAATCAGACATCAATTATAATATTAAATTAGAAGGCATCCATGCCAATGAACGCAAACAAGTAGTTCAAGAGGCAAGTTCGAGTTTGACCCAACCTAAGGATCCCCGCCCAAGAGTAAATGGAGAAATGAGCCTGAGAGTAAATGGATAATGGAGCTTTAGGATCACTTCCTAGGATTAAATGGACAAAGGAGCTTGAGGATCCGTCGCCTAAGAGTAAATGGAGAAAGGAGCTGATGACCCCCCTCCCAAGACTAAATGGAGAAAGGATCCTGAAGAAATACTTTCTTCCAACTTCAATAGCAAAGAGATGAAAGATGTTTCCTACAAAGAGGCCCATGAAAGGAGGCCAGTGGTGTCAAAGTTCCATGATTTAGTTCAGAGACTTGCACATAAACATGAAATATTGCAGAAAGAGGAGGATCGACAAACCATAAAAGTGTTTGACTATGCATGAGATAAGTTGAAATTTATTTGGAAAGATCTTTCCAAGAATCTTATTGGATCCATTCTGGGAATTGAGGTTGGAGATGTATTCTAGTCTCAAAGGCTGCTAAGCATGATAGGCTTGCATATACCTCTACAAGGAGGTATATATTATCTAAATCCTAAAGAAACTGGATACATGGTGCCATTGGCTACGAGCATTATTATTTCTGTATCCAATGGCACCATGTAGCATGTTTCTTTAGGATTTAGATAATATATACCTCATTGTATATGTCTATGCAAGCCTATCATGCTTAGCATCCTTCTATAATGGAATAAATATCCAACCTCAACTCCCAGAATGGATCCGTTATGATTCTTGGAAAGATATCGTGAAATAAATTTCTACTTATCTGATACATAGTCGAACGCTTTTATGGTTTGTCGATCCTCTTGTTTCTCCAATATCTCTTATTTTTGTGCGAGTCTCTAAACTAAGCCATGGAACTTTGACACCACTGACCTCCTTTCACGGGCCTCTTTGTAGGAAAAATATCTCGTCTCTTTCCTATTGAAGTTGGAAGTAAGTATTTGTTGAGGCTCCTTTCTCCATTTACTCTTGGGAGGGGGATCCTCAGCTCCTTTCTCCATTTACTCTTGGGCAGGGGATCCTTAAGCTCCTTTGTCCATTTACTCTTGGGTGTGGATCCTCATGCTCCTTTCTCCATTTACTCTCACACTCCTTTCTTCATTTACTCTTGGGTGGGGATCCTCATGTCGAGTCAAACTCAAACATGCCTCTTGAAGTGCATGTTTGTGTTCCCTGGCACAAATTCCTACTAATTTCTTATTAAATTAGATGCCACATGAGGTCCACATTGGAAATTTGGCCACTCTGTGGAAATATTAAATGAAATAGTACTGATGTATTGAATGCATAGTAGCAACAGATATCATACATTCGAGATTGTGCAATGAAGAAAATGTCTAGATACAAGAAGAGCATGATACACTAGTACAAGTGATCAATTTTGCCATGAAAAAACATGGTAATATCCATGAAAAAGCGTGGATATTTCCACGTCTAAGTGTTTTTTTTTCCGTGGAAACAATTCCGTCGCAATAGAGATGACCCCTCATTTGCGTTGCAAGAGCGACAATGTTCTATATTTCATTAGATGTCTAAGCCATCGCTATATCCATGCCTTTCCGTCTCTGTATCCACACCTGGCCGTCTTTGTATCCATGCCTGGTCGTCGTTGTATCCACGCTCTGTATAAGGTTTTTTTTTAAATGAAAACCCAGGAATAAGACGTCTCTATAGCCACGCCTTGCCGTCTCTATATCCATGCCTTGTCCTCTCTGTATCCATGCCTGGCCTTCGCTATATCCACGCTTTGTATAAGTTAAAAAAAAAATGCAAAGCCCAGGAATAGCGATGGGGATGTTATACCTACGACGAGCAGACTAGGCAAAGTTCCACGTCATTCCGTTGCTATAGCGACGCTCTGTATAGGTTTTTAAAAAAATATATATATAGCGACGCCCTATTAGAATTTCGGCCCATCTTGCTGGTGCTACAGCCCTACCATTCTACTTGAACTAGCCCTAAATACTAACCCCTCACCATTTCCTACCCTACCATTTATCTCCTAGGCTAGAACCCTCTCATCCTAGCCTAAAAACTCCCTAATGCTAGCACTCTAACACTTACCCCTATCAGAAACAAGGGCTTTGGCCCTCTTGTTTTCAGACTGTCATGCCATTCAGGGAAGCTTTAAACTACTTGTACCTTGGCTCACCCTAAGCCTAAACCATTTCCTAACTTCCTTACTAACCTAAATTTTCTAATTCCTCTCATCCTATCCCTCCATCCATCATACCTTAGGTACTTTGGGTTCTCACATTATAGTCTGAATTATCATTTAAAGGAAGCTCTAAACTACCTCTTCTATAGCCTGTCCTAACTTTTAGAAGAAAAGAGATATCATCATTGTATAAGAGGAGAGTGATAATGAGTCAGACCATATTATTACTAATGCACTCCTCCTCTTATCTTCTAAAAATTGCTCATTTTCATCCATATAAATGACAAAAAAAATAGGAGAAAGAGAACAACCATACTTAACACCCTTATTACAATTAATTCTCAATGAATATTCATTGTTATATTTCCTCTTAGCAATAACCTATTAACCTTTTAGGGGAACCTAATAACAACACAACTCAAGAGAGATACCTATTTCAATGTCAAAAGATTTTCTAAAATATACAAAATAATATATGAAATATTCAAATTCATTAAGAAAAATATTTAAGATGACCAAACATTTTCCTATTGCATATACAAAATAATATATAAAATATTCAAATTCATTAAGACATATATTCCTATTCCATATAGGAAATAATATATGAAATATTCAAGAAAAATATTTAAGATTACCAAACATTTTCAATTACATATTATTTGTTTATTTTTTAGTGCATTCATTGAATTCTCAACTCTTTTTAGATGAAGATTTTTCTTGAGGAAATAGAAGACAAACAATGTGGAAGAAACTTAGTTCTACTAAGTACACAGACTTGTAATGGAGTTTATATAAATGTCTTAATAAAATCAAATAAGAGATAACTGCCATTAGGATTACAATCAAAATACACAGGTCTATGTTCCCCAAAATCACTTCTCGGGCCTAGAACTGAGCCCTTATTACATCTTTGTTGACAGAACAGATAGAAAAATACAATAAGCCCACTACAACCAACTTTTAGGAATGAAATTTTATCATTAAAATAAATCTCATATTTTTTTGCAAATAATCTAGAACCGCTTCTTTTGGATTCTAATCCTAGCATTGGAATGCTAAACAACTTTGGGTAAATGCTGATCTTCTACCCTGAAAATCTAGATCTAGATTACTATTATTTTTCCTTCAATCTTGAATCAATTTGTTTCCTAGAATATTTGATAGTAGATGGATTTTGTGCCCATCAAATATGGACATGCTCGATTTATTTTACCAAAAATATAAATTTGAAATGAGCTCTGCTACCTTCAAATCCTTCAAATCTGGAATTGATGTTTATTGGCTACTAAAAATCCGTAGCTTATTTTGCTCTTCTGCCTAGAAAGATGGATCTGAATGTGCAACTGTCGAATTGAAAACTAAAGTGATTTGAATATTTTTTGGTTTTTGATTTTATGCCTGGCAATTTGGGATTGACAGCCGATCTAACTCCTCAAATGTCAAATGTTGATCTGGATCTTTCACAAAATACAAATGATGTTCAAGCTTCGAATGTGTTGCATTGTGGAGCATAGACATCCTTTGAAAACTATAAAGGTTGGATACCAATAGCTATCAACAACACAATGTAAATCAAAATATGAGCCTCTGAGACCCTTTCTCCCATTCAAATTTAAAAACTGTCATATCCTTGCACATTCTTCTATGAAACCCTCTGTGGGAGTGCTTGATGACTGCAATTTGACAAAATATTAATGCATGCCATAATTAAGTTGTCAAATCCAACAACATCCTGATGGAACAACATCCATCAAGGATGCATAAAATTAAAAGTACCTGAAAACATAACTACTCCAAATTAATAAAAATATCATGGCACTTGTATCCAGTGAAATCTAAAGCACCAATGCTTTGCTTTGAAGCCTTATTGAAGTCACCATACAAGCCACATTAACAATTTCACATTGATCTCATGCAACACTTAAGCATATATACAATAGTATTTAGTGGGTAGAAGGCATCTGTTTAAGGATATTTGATGAGGTTATCTCCTTGATGCATTGAGAAATCTGAAATCTGCAAAATCATGCAAAAACCCTATTCCCAGAACATCTAGTAGTCCTTTCACAATTTTCTTTTGGATAAAAATCATTACCCGAACCCCTAAAAGCCTTCAAACTTGAACTAATTGCTAGAGACACACCCATGCATCTCATCATGCTCGATGGTAGCTTCCAAACCATGATAAAAAAATCTGAAGTTAGCAGTTTCCTTTGATGTGCTCACATCGTGTAGTGCATGGTCTAGCTTGTAAGCTCCTCTCGTGGCACTTGTATATTTGGTATAGTCAATATAGAATCCATCGATGACAATTTTTGTCTCTTAAAGCAACAGATATGCACTGATTGCTTGGTGTTTGGTTTACTATGGCATTGTTGAGTGCTCCATATATTTGGCACTTGTGTGTTCTTTCATTGGAGCTTCCCTTCATCAGTTGGTAAATTCTGATGAGCGTAATTACTTATCAGGATTTTGTTATGGAGGTTGATTCGCTTCCTTAGAGGATATTTCTTCCACATTAGAATGTTTGGATTCAACATCGGATCGAACTTTTCCAAAGACAACACGAGTTTCGATCATCTACTCCTCGATGAGATTCTACAAGTATCCATTTGCGAAGGTCAGAGTGTGTTCCTGGAAATTGTTACTCTACAAATTCAACATGGGCTTGGGCTTGTCGTTTACTGTGAATCTTGTTGGTTGTTGGAATTCAATCCAAACACATGTGACTAGTGTCGATGTTGCACTTGTGGATCTTGAAAATATTTTACTTTGACACTAGTACAATCCTTGACTACATATTCCCTACAAACAAAAACAAAAATGGGATCTACAAATATCAGCCATACTAATAGAAGAGCATCACTAAAGTTGAGTCCTCATTGTTTGTCAACATTTTTACTCTATATAATGTTGATAGCCTTCCCTATAGAAGCTCTATAAACAGGGAAAATGGAAATGATCTTCCTTTCTTATTCTCTTCCCTGAAATAATAATTCCTTCCTTGAGTATCAATATATTTTTTCTAAATTTAACGACAAAAACATGGGTTCAAGGGAGCCCTTTGTGAGGTAATAATTAGAGGATATAACAGAGGAGCCTCCTACAGATTTAGCACCAATTGAAGCTAATGGGAAAAATGGCTCGGAGTTAGCAGCTCTTGGAACAAAGTTGAATGCATTACAGTTATCAACCACTGAGTTTTACTAGGCCTGGAAAGTGTTCTTTGGACAGTCACATGGTTACCTTTGACTGGCCTTGAAATTCAGATATCTTTGGATAGTCACATTGTTACCTTTGCTGGGTTTATCTTTTCCATTTGCTAGAAGTTGTTCTCGACATACTCAGACTTGGCTCTTCACACACAAATTTGATAAACTCGTCATTAGCTCTTAACTTTTATATGACTAGACTAGCTAATTTTTGGCCTCAAGTTTAAACAAATTCTAGTAATAGTAATAGTTTCAGGAATCTATTCCATTTGGAGCATATTTTCCAAGAATATAACATTAAAATCTATAATACCCAGCTCGAAGAATGGGAAATTGTTCTTTGAGAAGTCATTTTTAGACGCCTAGCCAAGGATCTTTAACTTACATTACACTTGAAATCTGAGTTCTACTTGGAATACTTTTAGGAGCAGCGTTAGGCCTAATGAAGGATAACAAGGGTCTAGCGATGTATAGGAGGCCAATGAGATATAAATGCTCAGAAACCTAGCCAAATCTCTAGGAAATGCTCAGAAAATCTACAAATAGAAGGTACGAAAGACCAAATGATATTTTACAATTTTTTCTTCGTGTGACTTTGTTTTTTTCATAAAAAAACCAACAACTGGCATCTCAAATTCATCATTTTGCAATGTATTTGTTGAGCCCTGTCTTTTTGTGGTTTGTGTAATTTGCGTGCCCTCATGTACCATACTCCTGGTACATCACTGAACAGGGCGTGGAGGCCGTTGCGAATGGGAAAGAACTGCAACAAGGAAAAGACCATTTTTCTTAGGTTGAAAATTGATTCAAATCACTATTTCATTGTTTCGGTAAACATTACAATATCGCTTTTTACCTATTTGTCTATCTGTGAAGGTCACTGC
>LPNX010161263.1:2516-16338 GCA_001517045.1 Pseudotsuga menziesii | reverse complement strand
TCTTCCAGTTCATCCTCGTGAGCTACATGCTCTTCCATTTAAAGAATGAAATATGTAAGTATACGTAAAAAAATAAATATCTATAATCAAAATACATATCTATATTTCTAAAACTCACTACCTGAATCCCTAGCCTGCTCCACATTATCATCCAACTCCCCAATATGACTGGCACCCTCCCAGTACCGCTAGATTCACTATTGCGGCTGCACTGTTGTTGCCAAACAAACATAAAAATATAGTTATTGGTCTACTGTGGGAAAATATGAAGCAATAATATTTCAGATGTCCTTATTCATTCTATTTACCTGCATTCCCACAATTGAGCTGATTGGAGTCTTCCCCAAGCTTTTTCTATGCTGAACCACACTTTCAAAACCATACTTGAAACCAATATTGAGGTCTTCCTTGGTGGCGGCATCTGTGAACGTACTTCCCTGCAATATTTCAAAGAGAAGTTTATTATTAGAGAGGACGCAGCATATTATGTGCTAGTCTAAAAGGACTCAAGAACTCAAAGTTCAATACTATTCGATATGCTTAAAAACAATGAAAACTATTCTAAGAAAACTATGAATTTAATTAGCAGGCACAAATCTCAAACCCCAACACTTGGTAAGATTTCGAAAATTTATAAAAAGGAATATTGCAAATTATTACGATTCGATGCCTTAGTTTTCTGTAGCCACCCTGGCCCAGTTTATGCTGGCCAACCTTATCCATTCTTTCCTTGGTTGCCTTGGAGGTGTCATGCAACCTATTTATGAAATTTATGACATATGTTAAATGTATGATTTATTGCTTGACACAAAACATAAAATAAAATTGAGCATATCGCAATAGTATAATTATACATCATGTACCTTGCTTTATCAGTCTGTGGTGGTTTTCCTTGATTTCTTAACAAAATAAATTTGGCATCAGCCATAAGTGCCTTCAACTCTTGCTCCGGTACCATGGGAGGGTGCTCATGCCTGGGGTTATCTCCCAGTTTTCCCCAATATTGGGCCCTGGTATATTTCAAACCATCTCCAGCTAAATTTAAAACCACTTTCTTGTTGAAAGTGTCACCAAACAAGTAAATCATGTGTCTAATCAATTCATCTTTTAAATTGTTGTTTTGTTTTTGCCACCCTATGCGAATGGTGGGCCCAAACAGCTCCAATGCTTTGTCATTTAAGTGTCTGTAGAAGACATTATTGCCTGCATAAACATTTACAACTTAATTTACAATATTTTCAGAATATGTCCATTTCAATTTAATGAAAAACATTGATGAAAACAATTAAAAAATACCTGCCATCTTTTGTATTTTCATAGGAACACATGCTTCATCGACTAGAAACGTCACATCTAGTGATCCGGTGCTTTTGACTCGTGTTGCTCCAGGAAAAGTTTCCTGGCCATCTACAGTAGGTTCATCTCCAGCATCATGTGGAGTCCCAGGTGGCTCCATCTCATCATCATGCTCCATGTCATGATCATCCTCCATCTCATCATCATGCTCCATCTCATCATCATTGACCTCATCATTGGCTTCGAGGCAATCCTCAAAAAGCCTCATTGGTACCTTGCTTTGATGAGCTTTTTTATGCAATGGATGGTCACTGCTACCAATACCTTTCTTTGCATGTTCTCTAACCTGTGGTTCCAAATATTCCTACACATGGGAAACATCGATTTGATAAGAACATTTGCAATAATAGAAAACATATCATCAAATATGAAATCATGTTAAAGCTTATAAAAATTGTAATCGATGACACTTACCGCATAAACCTTTATTTTTTGTTGTAGCTCCACCATCATTGCCTTGTCATCATCTGTCTTGGGCCATTTGCAAGTAAAGGCCAGTAAATCCTTGTTTTCCCTTTTGAGGGCCAAATAGACCATTTTCATTGGGTCTAGGGAGGTGAAAATTTCTTCCTCACTTACATTGTCATCCACATCCAGTGCACCGAACTAAAAGCATGAAACAATAAAATCAAGGAAATTAATTGTAACATCATTCAAAAATTGTTCACCTGTAAAATAATTGTTGTAGTATCAATAAAACTTACCAGATGTGGCGTAGTGGCTGGTGACTTCCCACGGTCACCCCGTGCCTGCTGAGGCTCCATGGGTGACTTCCCACGGTCACCCCATACCTGGTGAGACACTGCAGGTGACTTCCCACGGTAACCTCGTACCTGTTGAGACATCGCGGGTGACCTTCCATGGTCACCCCGTACCTGTTGGGGCTCCGCGGGTGACATCCCACTATCACCCTATACATCCTGCACCGACACCGTGGGTGACCTTCCATGGCTGTGACCCTGGCACAATAAATCAATCAATCAAATCTATGTACATAATTGTGGACAGAAAAAACTGAAATATTTAACAATTATCTGTGGAGGCAGCACGGCGTGTGACCTTCCACGGTCACCATGTATCCTGGTAGTCGCAGGTGCGCCATGAGCACTGCCGTCACCCTGACACAATAAATAAATTAGTACAAGTTGTGCAAATAATTGTACCATAAACAAAAATGAGGTTTTGCAAAAATTTCACCATAAACAAAAAGTATAATATGCATATTACTATATCGATTGTAGTCATCAAAACATTTACTTATTCTGGTCGAATTAAGTTACTATATTTAATAATTACCTCACGAGACGGTTTGGCTTGTGACCTTCCACGGTCACCATGTATTGTGCTAGAAGCATTTGACCTTCCGCTGCTGTCACCCTGACACGATAAATCAATTAGTAAGTTTTCCAAATAATTGTACCATTAAAAAAACGAGATATTGCAAAAATTTTACCATAAAGAAAATTTATAATATGCATGTTACTATATGGAAACATTCATAATAAGCATGGAGAAATATAATCGAATGCAGTCATCAAAACATTTACTTTTTCTAGTTGAATTGAGTTACCATATTTAATAATTACCTGATTAACATAAATGAGATTGACCAAACTAAATTATAACAGCGATTTATCAGAGGTTTAGTTGAATGGTAGATAGGATATTTACCTCCATAGGTGCATCTATTCGATTTAAGTTGTAATCGATCAACAACTCTTCACCTGGAGCTATTTTTTTATTGCACATAATTGGTCCTGCATAATCAAGGTTGAATTTTAACTTAAAATCAAATTTCGTGGGCTTCGATGCAATCACTTATCCATTTTCCATGGTCATCAACCAATCAAATTCGCAATAAACACCATCATAGCCCGAGTGATTGGACGTTCACTTCCATGAAAGGTCTCTAAGTTAGTCATGTTATTCTGCTTAGTAGTACAGTACATAAGTTCACTGTCAGCAGGCTTAACAAATTCTGCAGGAATGTTTGTGCCAAACTGTAAGAAGCAGCATATTGTATAGTCGTATGTTCACTGCCAGCGCTACTACACAACTTCTGCAAGACCGAATACTGGACAATGAGTACGAAGATATGAGAAGCAGCAAGAGGTAATCATGGGTTTTGGTATCATGGAATTTTCAAGTTATTTGTTCTGCAACCTAATGTGCGTACTGTTGCTTTTCAACAATGGAGTCAATGCTAGCAGCAAACTTTAGTTGAATGATGATGTATTGGGTCTGATTGTATTCAAGGCCGGTTTACAGGACCCCAACGCGGCATTGAATTCATGGAATGAGGATGATGACAGTCCTTGCTACTGGAAGTATGTGAAATGTGACCCCAAAACTGGTAGAGTCATAGAAGTTGTCCTTGAAGATTTGGGTTTATCAGGGAGGATTGGAAGAGGCCTTGAGAAGTTGGAGTATTTGCAAAAAGTTTCTGTTGCTCACAACAAATTTTTAGGTAATTTAAACCCAGATGTCGCACAGATTGCAAGCATGAAGAGTTTGAACTTGAGCTATAATAAATTATCAGGTAGGATTCCTGACAAAATGGAATTCTTAAGGTTTCTGGATTTGTCAAATAATGAATTTTCTGGACCCATTCCTGATCAGATTTTTAATGGATCTCTGAGGTTTTTATCATTAGCAAGCAATAAGCTATCTGGTCCTATTTCTCAGTCATTGCCCACGAGTGTATCATTGACAGAATTGAGCCTGTCTGCAAATCATCTGTCTGGATCTATATCGGGATCCATTTGGGAAGTGGGAGATCTGATAGTATTGGATTTGTCTTATAATAATTTTGTTGGGATTCTTCCTGTGGGGATTGGGAGATTGCATAGTCTGAGGGAAGTTTACTTGCAGCACAATGGTTTCTCAGGGCCTCTTGCTTATGATATTGGTGTCTGCTCATAGCTAACAGACACGGATTTCAGTCAGAATAAGTTTTCAGGTAATCTGCCTCAATCCCTTCAAGGTTTGAATTTGTTGGTGTCTCTGAAAATTCAAGGGAACGGGTTGGTAGGTACTCTTCCCTCCTGGATTGGAAATTTGACTAGGATTTAACACATGGATATATCAAGTAATGAATTCACTGGAATCATTCCAGCTTCGATTGGCCAGTTGCAGTCATTGAATTTTTTCAATGTGTCCAACAATGGACTCTCTGGAGCCATTCCTGGATCTCTGGGCGGATGCAGCAAGCTTTCTTCTATAGATCTAAGTAAAAATCTTTTCTTGGGAAGCATTCCAAAGGAATTGTTTCAGTTGGGCTTAGAGAAGGTGGACTTATCTTCAAACAATCTCACAGGTCTCATACCCTCTGGTTCAAATCACCTGTATGAGTTCCTGCAGCAATTGGATTTGTCAAGTAACATGTTGGATGGAGCAATACCCATTCAGATCACATTGTGCTTCAATTTGAATTACTTGAATTTATCTAGGAATCTTCTCGGGGCAAGGATTCCTCCAGAGCTTGGGGATTTCAGTTTTATGGAAGCTTTGGATCTCATCCATAACAAAATATATGGGACTATCCCAAAATATTTGTGCAATCTCGATAGCCTCATGGTTCTTAAACCGTTGATGGAAATTTACTTAGTGGGCAAATTCCTGCAGAGATTGGAAACTTCTCTTCTCTATACTTCTTTGTTAAGTGGATCCCTTTGGCTTTGAGGTTGCTTTACTCCTAGGGAAATATCTGTCCAAGTCCCCACATTCTCTTTGGTGCTAATAAAGTTTGATGATTCTGTATGTGGATCCCTTTGCCTTTGAGTTAGTTTTCCTATGGAGCATGTAAGTATCTGGGGATATAAACTCCCACAACAGTCTAGCACAATATTGACAGCATGCTTTTGTGCTAAATTATTCTACCTTTCTCTGCAGGAGCTTGTCACACAACCATTTGGAGGGACCTATACCAGTGGAAGTAACAAAAGTACAACATCTTGCAATACTGAACTTATCAAACAACAATCTGACTGGGAAATTACCTATGGGACTTGTGAACCTTGCAAATTTAATGGCACTGAATGTCTCCTATAACAGACTTGAGGGTAGAATCCCAACAAAAGGAATATTTCAGAAGCTGAACAAGACCGCATTTGAGGGCAACATGGGCTTATGTGGAGCTAATTTGAATGTAGCTTGTCAAATGGATCTACCTAAGCCATTAGTTGTCAATCCAAATGCAAGTGGCATGAATGCTAGAGGGTTTTCTGGATTAGTTAAAACCCAACATAGGAAAATTGTCCTCAGTGTTTCTTCAATTGTTGCAATATCTGCAGCAGTTGCCATTGCTGCTGGCATTGTCGTCGTGACTGTTTTAAGCATCAGGGCTTAAAGCCATTTTACATTTATCAATGATTCTTCTGAAAGTGCTTCTAGGTCATTGAGTAGTGAGTTGGCATCAGGGAAGCTAGTGATGTTTTCCCCCAATGCTGATCCAAGCACTGAAAATTGGATAAGTAGTGATCATGCTTTACCGAGGAAAGATTGTGAAATTGGAAAAGGAGGCTTTGGAACTGTATACAAGACTGTCATGGGGAATGGAAGGGCAGTTGCTATAAAGAAGTTGATGGTTTCAAACTTGGTAAAATCCCAAGAGGATTTTGAAAAGGAGGTACAGTTACTGGGCAAGATGAAACATCCTAATCTAGTCAGTCTCAAAGGTTACTATAAAGTGCTTCTTGGTTACGAAGGCTCACAAAGTCACACTTACTCTAATAGGAGGGCTGAAATTTTCAAAGAGAATCAAAATTCAGCATATGATTGCAGAGGATAAGGTTTAAAATCGAAAATCCTTTGGGTATTTTCATAAAGTTTTAATTATTCCACTGCTATTTTCTTTTTAATAATTTCTCTCATTGTACTTCTTCTGCTACTTGTTTCATTGGTTTTCTCCTGTAGATATTTTGTTGAAGACAATCAAATTGGAAAAAGGATACCTTTTGGATATCTATGTTTTAGTCAGTATCAAATGCTTTTCCTACTGTAAGTATTTTGTTAAAGACAATTAGATTGGAAAGGGATCCCTTTTCGACATATATGTTTTAGTGAGTATCAAATGTTTTTCCTACTTTAAGTAAGTATTTTGTTTAAGACAATCAAATTGGAAAAAGGATCCCTTTTGGATATCTATGTTTTAGTCAGTCTGAAATGCTTTTCTATCTGAAGTATCAAAATTATTATACTTCACATTATCAATACAATGTATTCAATATTTCAAAATATATACTCAAAGCCTGTTATGATCAAAGGTCTGTTCGTGGAACAGAGTAAATCTAACCATATAGTATATGTTTTGAGGGGATTTGTTATGAACAAGCTCAGAGCCTATTATGATCAAAGGTCTATTCGTGGAACATAGTAAATCTAACCGTATAGTATATGTTTTGAGGGGATTTGTTATGTCATTTGATAATGAATACCAAGCATACAAATTTATCATATAGAAATTAAGTACTACAAAATAATTACAAACCCATCCTTATGAAAAAATTCAACGTACAAATCTCAATTATTTATTATACATTTGAACATATGTCCTTACTGGAACTGTAACCACATGGCTTCTCTGGCACAAAAATAAAGTCAAAGTAAATGAGAACAATGACAGTTCTATTTGTCAAAGTAAGAGTTTCTATAGCAAATTCTGGGAAAAATTAGATTGCAAATAACTATGACAAGTAGGTAGAGATGGGATCAGGACAATGCTAAAATGCTGTTCTTGTCCCATTGAGCTTCTTCATCTGATTAGAATCTACTCCAAGGAGACAAATCTTGAAGCCAAGGTAAATCGGGATTGCTCTGAGAACAATTTAAATGTTTCATAGGCTTTTATCATTAGCAAGCAATAAGCTATCTGGTCCTATTTCTCAGTCATTTCCCACGAGTGTATCATTGACAGAATTGAACCTCTCTGCAAATCATCTGTCTGGATCTATATCGGGATCCATTTGGGCAGTGGGAGATCTAAGAGTATTGGATTTGTATTCTAATAATTTTGTTGGGATTCTTCCTGTGGGGATTGGGATATTGCATAGTCTAAGGGAAGTTTACTTGCAGAACAATGGTTTCTCAGGGCCTCTTGCTTATGATATTGGTGTCTGCTCATAGCTAACAGACACGGATTTCAGTCAGAATAAGTTTTCAGGTAATCTGCCTCAATCCCTTCAAGGTTTGAATTTGTTGGTGTCTCTGAAAATTCAAGGGAACAGGTTGGTAGGTACTCTTCCCTCCTGGATTGGAAATTTGACTAGCATTTAACACATGGATATATCAAGTAATGAATTCAATGGAATCATTCCAGCTTCGATTGGCCAGTTGCAGTCATTGAATTTTTTCAATGTGTCCAATAATGGACTCTCTGGAGCCATTCCTGGATCTCTGGGCGGATGCAGCAAGCTTTCTTCTATAGATCTAAGTAAAAATCTTTTCTTGGGAATAATTCCAAAGGAATTGTTTCAGTTGGGCTTAGAGAAGGTGGACTTATCTTCAAACAATCTCACAGGTCTCATACCCTCTGGTTCAAATCACCTGTATGAGTTCCTGCAGCAATTGGATTTGTCAAGTAACATGTTGGATGGAGCAATACCCATTCAGATCACATTGTGCTTCAATTTGAAGTACTTGAATTTATCTAGGAATCTTCTCAGGGCAAGGATTCCTCCAGAGCTTGGGAATTTCAGGTTTATGGAAGCTTTGGATCTCATCCATAACAAAATATATGGGACTATCCCAAAATATTTGTGCAATCTCGATAGCCTCATGGTTCTTAAACCGGATGGCAATTTACTTAGTGGGCAAATTCCTGCAGAGATTGGAAACTGCTCTTCTCTATACTTCTTTGTTAAGTGGATCCCTTTGGCTTTGAGGTTGCTTTACTCCTAGGGAAATATCTGTCCAAGTCCCCACATTCTCTTTGGTGCTAATAAAGTTTGATGATTCTGTATGTGGATCCCTTTGCCTTTGGGTTAGTTTTCCTGTGGAGCATGTAAGTCTCTACGGATATAAACTCCCACAATGGTCTATCACAATATTGACAGCATGCTTTTGTGCTAAATTATTCTACCTTTCTCTACAGGAGCTTGTCACACAACCATTTGGAGGGACCTATACCAGTGGAAGTAACAAAAGTACAACATCTTGCAATACTGAACTTATCAAACAACAATCTGACTGGGAAATTACCTATGGCACTTGTGAACCTTGCAAATTTAATGGCACTGAATGTCTCCTATAACAGACTTGAGGGTAGAATCCCAACAAAAGGCATATTTCAGAATCTGAACAAGACCGCATTTGAGGGCAACATGGGCTTATGTGGAGCTAATTTGAATGTAGCTTGTCAAATGGATCTGCCTAAGCCATTAGTTGTCAATCCAAATGCAAGTGGCATGAATGCTAGAGGGTTTTCTGGATTAGTTAAAACCCAACATAGGAAAATTGTCCTCAGTGTTTCTTCAATTGTTGCAATATCTGCAGCAGTTGCCATTGCTACTGGCATTGTCGTCGTGACTGTTTTAAACATCAAGGCTTAAAGCCATTTTACATTTATCAATGATTCTGCTGAAAGTGCTTCTAGGACATTGAGTAGTGAGTTGGCATCAGGGAAGCTAGTGATGTTTTCCCCCAATGCTGATCCAAGCACTGAAAATTGGATAAGTAGTGATCATGATTTACCGAGGAAAGATTGTGAAATTGGAAAAGGAGGCTTTGGCACTGTATACAAGACTGTCATGGGGAATGGAAGGGTAGTTTCTATAAAGAAGTTGATGGTTTCAAACTTGGTAAAATCCCAAGAGGATTTTGAAAAGGAGGTACAGTTACTGGACAAGATGAAACATCCTAATCTAGTCAGTCTCAAAGGTTACTATTAAGTGGTTCTTGGTTAGGAAGGCTCACAAAGGCACACTTACTCTAATAGGAGGGCTGAATTTTTCAAAGAGAATCAAAATTCAGCATGTGATTGCAGAGGATAAGGTTTAAAATCGAAAATCCTTTGGGTATTTTCATAAAGTTTTAATTATTCCACTGCTATTTTCTTTTTAATAATTTCTCTCATTGTACTTCTTCTGCTATTTGTTTCATTGGTTTTCTCCTGTAGATATTTTGTTTAAGACAATCAAATTGGAAAAAGGATACCTTTTGGATATCTATGTTTTAGTCAGTATCAAATGCTTTTCCTACTGTAAGTATTTTGTTAAAGACAATTAGATTGGAAAGGGATCCCTTTTGGACATATATTTTTTAGTCAGTATCAAATGTTTTTCCTACTTTAAGTAAGTATTTTGTTTAAGACAATCAAATTGGAAAAAAGGATCCCTTTTGGATATCTATGTTTTAGTTAGTCTGAAATGCTCTTTGCCTAACAAAAGCCTTCAATGACTTCAACTGCCTCTCCACCATCCACATCGACCTTGTGCTTACTGGTCCACATAGTTCAATCTCCTCAACTTGGTGTATGAGTTAGTGTTCTTGTGCATTGAAAAATGCTGGAGGTAGATACTATTGCATTTCACACATTAGTCGGGGACTTTCTCTCTTCCAATACCGTATATCTTCTTTATGGATTTCTTTCGATGAAAGCCACCTACAAATGATGCATTAAAATAATATCAATAATATTGCATATATAAATCACAGAATAAGTTACACATCAATCAAAAAAGAGGTACATTTTCCATATTCCTCATTACTTACCTCATGTACTTGTCAAGAACATAAATAATTTGTTTTATGTTGTTGTCCAAGTCATCTGGGAGAGATAAAGGAAGAACATACTGTAACAAAAAACATATAATTAGTATTTATTTTCAAATAAGAGAATAAAATTAACAAAATAATGCATACAAATAAGGCTGAAATATATTAAAACCTAATTATATTTACCTTAATGAATGTGTGCCAGTCATGCGTTTTAACCCCACCAAAATCACCTTTTTTCGTTAAGATATTTTGTATGTTTGACAAAAAGCCCATGGGAAACCTGATTTTTTGAATGACCTCTTTTACAGAATTGCTTTGTTGCTCCGTCAATAACCAAGGAATTCTAATATTATGTTCATGACCATCGCCGTTTGAATTAATGATCACACTTTACAATGCGTGATTAGCCTCATGGATGTCACTACAAATCTTTCCAATTCTTTCTTTGTCAGTCCTTCCATCTAAAATATGCCATAACATTGCTGTTATGTTTTTCCCGATATGCATTGTATCAAACAAATGAACTATTTGTAGGTGCTCATAGTATGGCAACCTACTGAATTGAATCGGGTAAGTTTGCATCCCTCGTGGAAGCCCATTCGCACCTTAATGACATTAATGAAATAACAACAAAATTAGTATTCAATGTAGCTACAATACATAACCGCCCTGAACAAAATTCACAAAAAAAAAAACATTTATATAATATATGATACATAAACCAACTGCATACCTTGACGATTTCTATTATATTCCAACTTCCATAAGTGAGGTGTCATTCTTCATGGTTTTTTTCCATTCTCTTCTTTACCATTGAATTTTGCTTTGTCTGTAGTCCGATAAGTATGGTTCTTAGGAAGAAAGTGCCTATACTCATCAAACACTTCCTTTCATAGACTTCTTGAACGACGAGATTTTATCCTGAGACCACAAGCTGGACATGCAAATTTACCCTTTGTTTGAAGACCTACACGAAAGATGAATCAATGACGCAGTAAATTAGAGTTACAATTGAAATTAATGCATGATATATATAAATATATATATAACGTTAAATCACAAAATAAAGTAATTACAATATACCACAAAAATGTGTTAACCCTAGAGCATCGTGAATTGTCCATGCAAGTATTCCATGGAATTGGAATCGTCTTTGCCCTATTGGTCTAGAGATGTCGTACATAGTGACACCCGCCCACAACTTCAACAACTCATAGATAAGAGGCTCAATATATACGTTCATATCTTTAACCTGGTACTTACCTAATTGGTTAAACATACATATAAAATTGCTTTTAGCTATAATATGCATTATATATATAAAAAAACTATAACTATCATGCACGAAAATAAAAGGAAGCATTTTATAGTCATACTTTCAAGTAAACACATGCAAGTTAACTACATTCCTGGAACAATCATTGCCAACATTGTGTGCTCTCTCTTGATCATCATCCAAGGAGGAAGGTTATTGTTTATAAAAAAAACAGGCCAGACTGAGTAGGTAGAACAAAGCTCTCCAAATGGATTGACGCCATGAGCTGCCAATGAAATTCTAACATTACAGGGGTCTTCTTTAAAAATTGGCCACTTTTCTTCAATGAAATTCAATGCAGAACCATCTGCAGGCATTCGAAGAACATCGTCTAGACTTCTGTTCTTAGCATGGAAATCCATAAACTGTGCTATACTTTGACACCTGAACAACCGCTGGAAACGTGGAATTATTGGAATGTAACGAAGAACTTTGTGTGGCACCTTTTTTGACACTTTATCGGTTTGATATCTACTTATTTGACAATGTGGGCATTCGTTTTCCAATGCATATTGTCCATAGTATATGATATGATCATTACGACAAGCATCAATAGCTTGATACTCCATTCCAATTTCTTTCATAATCAAATATACTTCTCGATATGTGCATGGTAAAATATTTGACGTCGGTAATAGAAATTCACTTAACAATCTACAAAATTGAAAAGAATAAGTATCTTATAAACAATATTACTCATCATTAATATCGCATCCATATTTTACAAATAAAAATAACAATAGCAATATAGGACCAAAATCAACCTTAGAGGTAATTGTGAACATGGATACATAGATCATTAACAAATTACATACCTTAGCATCTGTGTGAAACTGGTGTTTGATAAACCATTCAAAACCTTGAAGTTCACCAACAACAATATAGCAGATAGAAGATTTGCTGTTGAGCCTTCATAAAGAGGTTGCTGCGACTTCTAGATTTAGAGGATCAACATCAATGTCATGATCACTATCATCATGGCCGTCGTCCTCATCCATTGAAGCAAATGTGTCATGGATCAACCTATGTATCTCATCTTCCTGATTTGTATTGATAACATTATATCCATCCATGTCAACGTCATTAAGAACTTGATCAGCTCCAATATTCTGATCACGAATTTGCTCACCCTGTAAAGGAGTGTTGCTGCTAGAACCTGGCAAATTATAACTATCTGGAGGCTGACATTTTGGGGGCATTGTCTATATATGTACAAACAATGCAATGAAATTAGTGTGTATAGAGCATATAAAATTATGATAAGACATTGTACTAAAAGTCATGACATGGCGACCATTAGAGAGAATACATTAAATACTGAATAACCTCTTACCAAGGGATGGTATTCATTGCCCCCTTCGGCGTGTCCCTTCTCCCTACAATGTCTTTCAGCTATTGTTATTAAAAGTCTTCTTCTTTGCAAACCCCTGCAATCATTGCACGGGCAATAACATTTTCCATCGCCCCTCGCCTCTAATGCTGCTCTGAACCGAGCAAGCTTCCTTGCATTTTCATTCATGGTGACAAAGCCTTGTGGTGACAAGAAATTTTCTTACCTACACCATACCAAACAGTAAGTTGTCAAATACATTACATATAAATATGCACTTGGATGGTACACAAATAAATAGCTGTGTTTGCAAGTGTAAAGATGGTAGGTAAAATGCATGGTGCTTCTTTTCAAGAGTATATAGGAAAGCAGTAAACTGAAATCCAAATGGACATGAATACAAACAAGCATTAGAGACAACAATTTACTTCAAATTACACCATTTCCATGAATCCACATAAAAGGTATCAATACCATCTACTCTATTGAGCCTAGTCTATATATTCATGTATTCTATTCATACAACACAACCCATGGTTGCATTGCCTCAATGTTGTAAATAATAGTTTTATTGGTGGCATTAATTTATGAATCCATTCACATATTCATGAAATCAAACAAATAGTTTGAGATCAAATAAATACTATCAAGTCTAGTGTAAACAATACTCATGTATAAAATTAATAAAAGACAAGTGATTTACTCTTTATCGTGTTCCTTTTTCTATTTGTTGGAGTAAATCACCTTTTCTTTTGTCCTTATTTTGATGGTTGTCACAAACCACTATTCCTTATGTGTCATCAATTTTCTTTATGTACTCACTATCATCACATAACGACTAATATATCATGTACCTATCCAAGAATAACATCCAATGACATGATAATACCATGGCTTANGAAGTGAATTAAAAGAAGGAAATTTAAGTCCATGAAACTTGTGGGCAGTTTCCTTTTAACCACACAAAAAATATGAACTATATGTTGATTACACATTGTACTCATNTGAAACTTGTGGGCAGTTTCCTTTTAACCACACAAAAAATCTGAACTATATGTTGATTACACATTGTACTGATAGCCATGTGCACATCATTTGACGTAAGC
>LPNX010161230.1:3057-25813 GCA_001517045.1 Pseudotsuga menziesii | reverse complement strand
AAATGACATATCAAATGCCAATAAAAAAATTCTAAAAAATAACAGATAGAAAGCTAACACGATTGTTTACAACTTTTGTTTTTACTCGAAAGTGAAATTATAAACACAAATACAAATTTTCTTTGTTCGAAGTTGAGAAACATGTAAAAACAACTTCGATTTTGTCATAGACCCCCCCCAAATAGACACCCAACTTCATGATTTCACCCAAACATATTTTATGTAAATATAGCGAAATTAGACACTAAAATTGACCAAATGGCGAATTTATTTTTTGAAAAAAACCCAAAAAATAGCCAATTGGTGAAATTCCCCCCCTAAAAATTACTCTGGAATGTACCACTTATTCCACAACGCATCCATACTCGCCTCAGAATTTTATGGTGTCGAGTTGTTCATACCTCAAATGTTATTAACTGCATAAAGGCCCACTCCATAGTGACATCGATGACGTCACATGAAGTAAATGATGATAAACCCAATTATTGGAATAATAATTTAAAAAAAGAGGAAAGATTGCACATAACAATAAGGAAAGAAATACATATTTTCATTTCTCTAATAGGAAGGGGTGTGGTAGGTAGCATATCCTTCCTTTATCACTACAACTTTACTATTTTTTATGTCATGGTTAAAACTACTATCACTATTTTTCTTGGCTTGGACTTAGCCTTTATTGCTCTTGGCCACAAGAAAACAACCATCAAGGCATCATACTATCCAACTATTTTCCTTTATTTTCCTTGGCTTGATCGAGATGTCTGTTGCCTCCTTTGGTTGTTATATTATAGGGCTATTGATTGAGTTGATGGATTGATGACCATGGAGCATCGTTCTTTGTTGGAGAGGACTAAAAATATAAACATATCATTAGAGGAAATTCGGAGTCTAAATGGGTCTCCTAAAGAAAATAATAAAATAATAGTTAAAATAATAAAATAATATTTATTAATTTTGGAGGAAGAAAGAATAAACTATTTTTTTGTTCGTAATTTCAACATATCTCCCTGTGTTTTTACTCAAATTTCGAGCATGAACACTAGTTGGATGCTGAATTGAATTCCACATCCAACGAGTGCTGACACTGCATACTTTTAGTAGACTCCACTTCCCCAAAAACAAGAAATACCTTAACAATGTGATGATGATGCCATCATCAAAATTTTAAAGTATTTATTGTTTTTGGGAAAGAATGGTCCATCAAAAGTATGCAGTGTGTGTACTCATTGGATGCAGAAATTAATTCCACATCCAACGAGTGCTCTCCCTCAAGATTTGAGTAAAAACACATGGAGATATGTTGAAAAACCAAACAAAACAAGTAGTATTTTTATGACAAATATGTCAAGTCAACCATTGTGGTTGACTCATTTTATTGAAATTCTATTTGTTCTTGAATTCCAACTCATCAAAAAATTATGGTTGCCTCTTTTTCTTATAAGGACCATTTTATGTACCCCAAATTTCCTCTAATGAAAAATGTAATTACATGTATAAATGGCATTTCTATTGTGTGATGTGATTAAAAAAATCATAAGAAGTTGAGCCAAAAATGTTTTGTACCATTAGAGAAATTATGAGGTAAAAATGTGTTGGCCCTAGGAAAAGACGAGAGAAGATAACCAGAATCTTGCTCAGAAAGATGAATATTTCCGTCGCAAGACAAATAAAGACCGCGACAAAATGAGCCACAACAAAAGATGAAGAAGAAGGACGAGACGAGGAGTTCGACTTATTTTTGGTAAAAAGTTAGTTAGAATGATAATTTGCTTTTGGGAAATAAAGCATGATTGTAATTTGGGCCGATAGTCCCTATTTTTAGATGTAATGGGACGAGTTAAATTAGTAAGACAACTTGCCGATCAACAATTGAAAATCAATCGACAGGTAAAGCAAGATTTGTAAAATCCAATAAAGTTTATCCAAGAGGTGCGTGGAATGAGATAGGACTTAACATAGAACATAGATAGAGAAGATATACAAAAAAATAGAGAGAGACCTAAACCAGAAAGCAAGAGCTGAGAAAAGAACATATGAATTGTAAAAAAAAATCAAAAGAATAATATGCAAGCTAAGTATGCAGACCAAATGTGCTAAACCATTTGTCTTTCCAGATGAAGAGCACCTTTGTGGTTTTTCCCGGATGGGCTTAGACATTAAACCTTTTGTCTGTGTGTATTTAATATATGTGTTTATGTCGAATGCATATATGTTGTGAATGAGCTGATTTGAATGTGTTGAGTCGATATGTTTGGAATGAACTCATCTATATATCTCACACATCTAATGTTATGATCATATGGAGTAGTAGTTAATATGTGTTAATTCTTTATGTTATATACTGTCATATATGCCGGCGTATCAATAATTTATATTCTTGAATGAACGTATGAGACATAAGTCTATTCCTCGGTTTTCGTCGAGTGACCTGATAATGCTGTAATAAGGAAATCACCCTCATAACTGCAGAAACTTGGTTCTAGAAGTTCCTAATAGATATCTCGGGTGAGACCTCATTTGTGTCACAGGTGTTATCGAAGGGGTTATCTATGTCGGGAAAATATCTTGGGCTTTGTTGACGAATAAGGGATCTGAACCTGGGCGACAGAGAAGCAAGCCAACAAATGGTTCTGTTGCCAAGGCCTGAATCATCTTGATGGGGATATGTTTTGGCACCTGACAGAACCTGAAATTCAAGACTGGGTTGATTATAAAGAACTATAGTTTGCACGGGAAGAAAGTAAAGGAACGTGACTGAGCTCGACAGAATGGTTGGAATGATACCTTTACATAGACAATCATGAGATTTTCTTTAGTGAATTTCCTATTGTATTGTATGAGTGGTTGTTGAAGCTAGCGACCCAAAATATTTTTTTCAGGGTGGAGAACATACTGAGTGGAGTCTTCAGTTGATCCAACAGTTGAAAATAGTTAGTAATCTTATATTTAGGGTTGTTAACTTTTGGGTTGATAATATTATGGAGCAATATATCACGTAAATTGCAGTCAACGTGATAAATTCGTACAACGAAACAGAAAGAGAATTATTCTAAGAACCTAGAGGTTGTTATCTAAAATATTTGAAGTTGTGGATAAAGATGCTAGTATGTGAAAAAGGGATCTTGAGAATGGAGATCGACAAGTAAATATTTGTGCGTGGAGAATCGAGGTAATGTTGCAAGAAAGATTGTGAGCAGAATGGATGAGAATAAATTGAGACATTTCCCGTTGATGGAAAGATTGAGCAAGATGGTGATTGCTTGCGAAGTGGAAGAATATTTTGGTTGGGATATAGAAGAAGGTCTGTGACCAAGAGAGGAAGTTGTAGCACGATTGAAATAAGGGTGATATGAAATTTTGGGATCTTTTTAACCATAAATTTGCATGATAAATGCTCATAAAACATGCTTAAAAGATGAAATTTTAATGCTTTAAAACAATCACATAAGAAAATAAAAGAGATATGAAAACCAGAAAATGAAGACAATAGCTGATAACGGAGTTCACCCCTCCTAGGATACATCTCTAGTTCACTTCCAATTGGAAGGGCGATCTTATTTAAGTCTTCAAAGCTTACAAAATGAGTGTTTTGGAAACACTTCTGAGTTCTGTTAGTTAGAAATAGAAAAAAACAACACCATTGAATTCCTTAAGAAAATATGAGGAAAATGAGTATAAAGTTGACTATATTTTCCTGAGACCTCCTCTTGAACGCACATCGAGAACACCTTCTGCCTGCAACTGTACAGAGTTATATGGATTTTGCCTCAGGATCCATGCCCATTAATGGCCTGTACCCTACCTCGATATCTGTGTTGCACTTATCCTTTCTTTCTATGCACTATGGTTCTAAACGTTTCCTTGTGACTACAAAAATTGTGGTTTAAATAATGGTTTTTGGTTGTTTTTAGGTTACGGGCCAGGGGCTACATGCCCTTTTGGAGCACTGATCTCAGCCGCTAACATTTAAATCATTTTTTCCATGTCTTAACCAACAGATGGTTCGTGGCCCAATGGTTAATGCATTAGTGATACAGGGCAAAGGTCTTGGGGCAAGCCCACAGACCTCTCCCCATTCCATGCTCTATTTTGATAACATTGGATTAATGGATATACGGTATGTTTTCCACATTATAGTTTGGCCCGTCAGTTGAGTTGGTAGGTGATATACGTTGGCATATATTTCGTTGTTTGTTTGGATATGTGGCTTAGTTTGTTGGCATTTCGGTGATATGGAATATTGTCGGCATTTGGTGACTTGTCTCTATTACCTTGGTTCCACCGCCCCTTACACAACCTCATTGTTGGATTATGGGTTGAGGGATTTATCCCTCGACCTCCCCCTTTTTCCCAACTATTCTTTGTGCAACTTCATATACAACCTTCACTTTATGTATGTTAAGAACAAACATTGGGAGCCTTGGATAGATGATCTTGGTGGAAACTTTGGAAGACTTGGAGGTCTTGGGTTTGATTCCCATACACTCCAACCAAAATTTTTATACAAACCATTCTTATGCCATTTTCCCCATTTAACCATTTTTTTTCTATTTTTAAACCTTTTTGTTGAAATTTCTAACATTGATAGCTTCTGCATCCACAGGTCGTTTCATGTGAAATGAGTGTTGATGAAAAGATGTCGTTTCACGTGAAATGAGAGTTGACAAAAAGCTGACGATGATATATTTACCTTGGTAATATTTATTTATATGTTTGAAGACTTATTTAATGATCGACAATAAAAGATCTTCCTGGATTAAACCTTCTCACTGGGAAGCTTTTGGGCCACCAAAAGCATGGAATCATTTAGAAAATAGGTGAGGGTACAACTCCCTCACTCTCTCGATATCTAACCACCTTGATTTGCTTGGATGCATTCCTTTTAAACCCACACGAAGAAACTCCATGTCTCCTCTTCGTGAATATCTTACCTTCTTGTCTAGTATTACATCTTCCAGAAGTTCATTGAGATACTCGAGAGAAAAATAGTCCACATAAGGTGCTTGAACCTACACATCTTGGTCTACAATCATAGACGGTTCATATAGTTTCAAGTTTTCCACATTAAAAACTGAATACATCTGCATATAAGGAGGAAGTTCTAACTGAAAAAAATTATTACCGACTTTATCCAAAATTGTAAAGGGTCCATACTTGATAGGTTTTAACTTCTTACCTTCACCTTGGAGTGTATATTTGTTGATATGAAGCCATACTCGATCACCAATATGGAAATGATGATCTATTCGATGCTTGTCATGTCATTCTTTGTATTTGACCTAAATTGATTCCAACTGTTCTTACACTGCTTGATGAATTAACTGGATTTGCTGAATAACTTCTGAGCTTTATCTGCATCAACCTGTCCACATTCCATTGTATATTTCCCAAAAAAAAATTCTAAAGGGGACTTTGGAAAGTACCCAAAACATGCCTCGAATGGAGAGTTATGAGTAGAAGAGTGTATAGCTCTGTTGTAGGCATGATGTACATAATGCAACTGTTCATCCCAAAGCTTAGGATGCTTATCACAATACCCTCGAAGAAGATGTATCACGGTCTGGTTGACCAATTCAGTTTGTTTGTCAAATTATGGATGAAATGTTGTTCTTTTCTTAAGCTTTGTGTCCATAAGTTCCCATAAATATGACCAAAATTTCCCAAGAAATTGGGAATATCGATAAAAAATAATAGAAGTAGGAAGTCCAAAATGGACCCATACATTTTGAAAGAACAAATGATTAGTCATCTCAGCTATGATATACTTTTTACAAGGCATGAGTATACACATTTTACTAAATCGATCCACAACAACATCCATATAATCATGTCCTTTTCTAGACATTGGTAAGCCTCCTACAAAATCCAATGAAGCACTTTCCCATGGATGAGAAGGAACTGGAAATGGAGTGTGCACGCATAAATTTCTGTTACTTTGTTTGCTTGTTGCACACATAACACAACCTATTACATATTTGAACACTGTATCATTCATTCGAGGCTAATAGAAAAACTTTTGTAATTGTGCTACAATTTTACCTGCTCCAAAATGTCCTGAAATGAGAGAAGTATGAGATTCTCTTATTACATGCACTCTTTCACTTTGTGGAACACATATTTTATCAAGATGATACAACAATTTTTCATTGATATGATAGTTCAATTCTTCATTCTGATAGCCATGCCTCAGTGATTCATAAACTTCTTTAAAATCTTCATCCTTAGTATACTGTTCAACATAACTTGCATGTACTAAAGGACTTTATTGATTGACAATAGAAGCATTTGTTGGAGGTCTAGATATCATATTTGCAACTTTGTTCTGAATTCCTTTCTTATACTTAATAACCAAATGAAATTGTTGTACAAAACCCATCCACCTGAAATGCCTTGATTGTTGTAGCTTAGTTTGTGATTTTAAATACTGTAGTGGCTAATGATCAGTATGTATGATTGTTTCTTTACCCATTAGGTAATGTTTCCACTTTTTAACACTTTGTACTAATGCATACAACTCTTTGTCAGGTCCCAAACTTCCGGAGCTGTTTTGAGTCCCTAAATGATGTTTTTTGGAATCAAATGCTCAGGAAATAATGAGTCCATTTCAGACTCAATATGTTCCAATATTGGATGTAAATATTGGATAGATCTTTCCAACGAGCTATCGAGCACCCAAATTGAAGATTGTATGCAAAAGTTATGGCCTTGAGAAGTTGTCTGTTCAACTTATCACCTTGGGGCCACAAAATTTATGACGGTTCATCTTCTAGGGTTATGTTTTGGAATTTTGGGGTTCTTTCCCTCATTCTTACTATAAATAGGCCCCTTTGGCCTCATTTTTTATTCAAATTTGCATGGATGAGCGTAGCAGTCACATCTCTTCTCAGAGATATCCACCGCCATTCTAGCTATTGTATTACAGTCTGTTCTATTTCCGTCGTTTCATAGAATATGTGTTTACTGTATCTTTGTTATCTTTGCAAAATGTATGTGATTATGATTTTGTATCTATTCTTTCATTTCGTTCACACATAAATCCAGATCAGTGGTATCAGAGAAATCTTCTCTTTGATTGTTTCTCGATGCATGTCCCCGACGAGGTCTGAGTATAGAGAGTTTGGTCTTGTACTATTTTCACTTCATAACTCTCGCCATACCAAACGACCTCCCATGGAGGAAGAAAATAAAGACAACGAAACATGATATCCTATCAAATCATTGCTTGAGGAAGCCCTCGTGCGACAGAGGGACGAGATGATGGATAATTTCTCCCAAATCCTTCTACAAATGCCGACACCGACAAGTGCATATTTAACGAGCAACCGATTCGGGGATGCAACTCCCTTCAAGGTACGAGTTAACTTTGATATTCCTTTATTTGAAGGCCAAATTGATGCAGATGCCCTTTGTAATTGGTTGAATGTTCTAGAAGAGTATTTCTCTGTCCAAAATTTCTTTTACAGGGAAAATATCGCCTTTTCTTTCCTTAAGGTAGTCCCCCATGTCAAAAATTGGTGGGGTACTTATTGAGAGAAAAACTCATAAGACGAGTCTGGAATGTTTGAGACAAATCCCACTTGTGGCTCTTTCATAGATGTCGTCAAGGAACAGTACTACCCTGTGGGAAACTATGATGACCAGTACACCAAATGGACCATCCTGCGTCAAGAGAGGGACTAGATGGTGTCGAAGTACACCAACAAATTTCATACCTTGCGCACAAAGCTGGGTATTAAGGACTTTGAGAGGAACCTAATTTTGAAATATCGTAGTGGTCTACATCGGTACATCCGAACTGAGATGGACTTCCTTGGCATCTCTTCACTTGGATTCGCCTATCGGTATGCTGCCAAAATCGAGGAGAAATTTCGACAAAATAACAATAGAGAATTTGGAGCTGCGAATCCACTGCAGAAGCAAGGTAAGGGAAACCCTAGCCCACATAACATAGAAAAAGGAAATGACAACCAGTCCCCACCACAAGCAAAGAAGGGGGATGGAAAGACAAAGAAGGACACTGGGAAGTGGTGTAATTTTCATAAAAGTACTTGGAACAACATTGATGAATGTCGCTCAAAGTAGTCATTGGTGGCTGAGTTCAAATATTTAGAATCATATCTCAATTCTGATTTCAAACCCAATGCCACAGCTGCATACAATGGGAAGCATATCATTGATGCAGAACCCACTGCCATTGTTGCTACTGCACAGATTCAAGTAGAGGATCCTGAAGAGTCATAGGCAGAGGAGCACCTCTTCCACTCGTAGATGTGGGTGAAGGGAAACCCACTACATTTTGTTGTTGACAGTGGCAACCAAAATAACATGATCTTAGCAGAAGTCATCAAGAGATTGCAACTTCTGACAACACCACACCCGCAACCATACAACATCAGTTGGCTAAGCCAAGGATGAGGTATCTGTATTACTCAACAATTTCTCCTACCATATGGCATCAAGCCTTTCAAAGATGAGGTACCATGTGATGTGGCCCCACTTGAAGTCCGTGATATTCGTTTAGGACAACCATATATGTGGAAGCGTCATGCTGTATATGAGTCATGGCCTCGTAGTGTTATTGTTACTTTGGGAGGAAAAATATATCGGATACCAGAGACAGTTGCACCTAACATAGTCTCGCAAGGTAGGAATATAATCTCCCACATCAGGAAATTATTCCTCTTCACAATTGTGTTTGAAGGAGAACATCAAATTACCTCCACACCCTCAACACAGGGTATCTCTGTTCATCAGACACAAGAAGAAAACATAGTCATTGTTTCCTCATCCATCTGAGTACCTCTACTATTCAAGGCCATGCACTCAAGGTGCTCCTCCAAAAACAAATCATCCACACAAAAATTACAACCCTCTTGGGATGCCAAAGAAAGCAACCTCTTCACTTCAACAAATGTCACACCAAGAGATCAACTCAACACACAGTTTGAGATATGATTCAAGATTCGACGAAATGGAGAACATTTCTTCCTAAGGAGGGAGGATTTATTCATATGGATATCGGTGGCCACCCACCTTTTCCACTGGCTCAAGACAATTGTCCATTGTGGTAGTTTCCTAGTTATTTTTCGACGGGTTTTCAGGTCACAAGCTTCTGGAGCCATTTTGAGGTCCTAAATGACGTTTTTTTGGCATCGAATGCCTGAGAAAATATAAGTCCATTTTAGACTCAATAACTTTTGTTAAAAAATGTAAATCTCAGATGGATATTTCCAATGAGCTATCGAGCACCCAAATCGGAGATCGTATGCAAAAGTTATGACCCCAGAAGTTGTATGTTCAACTTACCAGCTTGGGGCCGCAAACTTTATGATAGTTCATCTTCTAGGGTTATGTTTCAGAATTTTGGGGTTCTCACCCTCATTCTTACTATAAATAGGTCCATTTGGCCTCATTTTGTATTCATCTTTGCACGGATGAGCGTAGTAGTCACATATCTTCTCAGAGATATATTAGAATTTGAATTCCATTTAGATCTTCAAGAAGATAGTTCTAATAATGTTTGCAGTAAATGGAGAAAGAAGATACAAACTGAACAAAACAAACCACATAGGAAACATATGAGTATTACTCAAGAATTTACAGTATCATTCACAATAATAAAATCTGGTGTTACAATAGTTTATATAGGAAAAGAATTTGAATGCATTAGGTAGCAATTCAAATCTATCCACTGTTTCTAACTAACCATATAACTCATGGTGTCTCAATCAATATCAGAGTCCAATAGATCAACTCCAAGATTTCCAACAACTCAATCCATCAGAGATACCTAGTTAACTTAGTGCAACTGAGTGTGGTAGGTGGGAAAAGGCACCTACTCCACATGCAGCCATGCATTAACCATGCATAAATAGCACTAGCTAACTGATTGTGAACTACCTGAAAGTAAATGGGGGATAACTAAGACTAACTAGTTTCAACTCTAACTAACTGATGGAGGTTGGTGTTGGGACTCCCAGTGGCTCCTAAAATGTAGGGATTGGTCTAGGAGGCACTAAAACTGATGCATGCACATGCAGTAAGTGGTAGTTAATCTCTAGCAGTGTTCCCCACACTCTAGTAATTGGTACATGTGGCCCCACTAGTCCAAGTGGACCCAATTAATTAATCAGTGTTCCTAAGTTAGGATAAATAATCTAATAGACAATATGGTTAAGGGAGAATTAATAATCCTAACACTCCCCTTTGAATCCTAACTTGGACAACTGTGGGCCCTAGTAACAAGACCATAGGTCACCCAAATACAATATAAAATAAATAATTATACTTAATACAACTGAGGAAACAAGGAAAACCTCATGGGAACCCCCCCCGCCCTTAAGATAAGTAGAAATCAGGAAATACAAGTTAAAAACTTGCAAAATCTTTTGCTGCAATTTGCAGCAGTATTGCAGTATTCTGGTTCTTCTATGCAACAACATCCTGAATATGTGCATGTGAACCTATGAATCCAAACACAATGATTATGTGTGTATGAATCTTCCTCTTTGGAAGAATAATAATGTGTCCAACTAAATCAGGAATATAGACAACTGCAGGATGAAAACTGGACCCATGTAGAGTAGCTGAAACCAACTGATGAGAGAGAAAAGGTGATTGAGAATTAAAACCATGCGAGGAACACCCAAGAAACTGATATATGGCAGCCTTTAACATCAAACCATGTGAGGTAGAATCATCCCCAAGTGTTAGGAGGAAGTGTCCAGGCGGATGCAGAATGTCTCCAACTTGACTAGTTATGTGAGGAGATGAGCATGTGATAAAAAGGTAGGTAAAGAATCCCTGGGATTGTGGAGAGAAAATGCTTGAGCTCCATAATATGATATAACTTCCTAAATAACCAATATTTCACAAAATATAATATCAGCAAACTCGTAAGAGAAAACTAACATCGAATCCTCAACAACAAAATTGAAGGAGACTTGCGGTGCTTGATTTGTCACACCAAAGTTGATGAAACCTGTTACAAGAAATACTGCAAGATTTTGAATCTTAAAACCTGAATCAAATATTATCAGATCAGAAAATAAATCAGATCTAAATAGGTTCATATCATATCCAAAACTATGAAGTGAAATCAAATCCCTAGCAACAATTTTGAAGGAGACTTGTGGTACTTGATTTGTCACACCAAAATTGATGAAACTAGCTACAAGCAGTAATGAAATCTCATGAACCAGAAATATTGAACCAAGTAATATCATATCAGATCCAAATAATATGATATCAGATCCAATAAAGTTCATATCAGATCCAAAAGTGTGGAATGGAATCAAATCCCCAACAACAATTTTGAAGGAGTCTTGCGGTACTTGTTTCTTCACACCAAAATTGATGAGAACAACTACAAGAAGTACTGAAAGCTCATGAACCTGAAATATTGAACCAATTAATATCAGATCAGATACAAATAATATCATATCAGATCCAATAAAGTTCATATCAGATCCAAGAATTTGCTCCATCGAGATGGTAGACGCACAATTTTCTCCTTCTTCAAAATTCTGAATATTGGTGCATGCAATCATGTAGGAATTTGCTCAAAGCTCAATATCAATGAGAGTGTTTGAATCACTCCTACAATCTAAAATTATTTCCAAAATTTCCAAATATTTACAAAATATAATATCAGCAAACTCATGAGAGAAAACTGACATCAAATCCCCAGTAGAACTTTTGAAAGATATTTTTGGTACTTGTTTCTTCACACGAAAATTGATGAGAACAAATAGAAGAAGTAATGAAAGATATTGAACCCTAGAACCAATTAATATTGTATCATATCCAATAAATTCCATATCAGATCCAAGAGTGTGCTCCGACGATATGGTAGATGCATAGTTTTCTCCTTCTTCAAAACCTTGAGTATTGGTGCATGCAATCATGTAGGAATTTGTTGGAAGATATAGATCAATGAGAGTGAATGGATCAATCCTACAATATGATATTATTTCCAAAATATCCAAAGAATTACTTATCTGCACACCAGCAATATCATTAGAGACAGAGAAATCAAATTCCTCTCTCTTTCCTGGAGAAATCACGGGTAAACTATGCACATAATTTATAATAGAAGAACCACTGGAGAATTTTTGCATAGAATGGAAGGAGAGATTTTATTCAATAAAAGAGATTCTAATGTCTTATTTTGAATCAGCCATGTGAGGAGATAAGATATCATAGATATCATACACTTCTGGAGAAATAGGAGAAGGAGTCACTCCAAGAAGAATTTTTTCAATTTGTACTGACTGTGAGGAAGATTTTGCTTCTTCTTCATCTTGAACAACTTCATCAGAGAGAGTAGAGGCCGATACTTTTGAGTAAAGAACTCTTGTGGTTTTGAATGTGCCCTCCAAATTGCTATAAATATCCTCATTGTGCTTCCCAAAGGTTCTATCCAGTTTTTTCCAGAGATCTTTTGGGGATTTTGGAAAATCATTAAGGTAGCGCAAGCTTGGAGACCTCCAAAAAGCCATACATATTGTTCCATAAGCTCTATCACTGTCATTTATCCATTCATTCTCATATTCATAAGACTCTTTACCAAGTCCCATAGATACCTCAAGAGACCTTTCCTCTTCAGAGATGCAATCATCTTCAACTTCCATTCTGAATATCTTGTGGATGGAGTAAGAAGAGGAACTTATAATATCAAATTCATATGCAGTCAAACCTGCAAAATATCACTGCAAAAACTAAAATTTTCGAACTATGTTAGAATAATGCTTTTCCTCTCGAAATGAACATGTTTTCAGGGTCTTCCACGCCCTCTCCACTGCTCTAAATAAATTCAGACCTAGCAAATCATCATAGGGGACTTCTATGGAAACCTGACTACTTCTAATGTTCAATGGGGAGAAACAAGCATGAAACCTTCCTGAGAAGGCTCTGATACCATATTAGAATTTGAATGCCATTTATATCTTCAAGAAGATAGTTCTAATAATGTTTGCAGTAAATGGAGAATGAAGATACAAACTGAACAAAACAAACCATACCGAAAATGAATGAGTATTGCTCAGGAATTTACAGTACCATTCACAATAATAAAATATCGTGTTACAATAGTTTACATAGGAAAAGAATTCGAATGCATTAGGTAGCAATTCGAATCTATCCACTAGATTTGACTATATCTAAATGACCATCTAATTCATTGTGTCTCAATCAATATCAGAGTCCAATAGATCAACTCTGAGATGTCCAACAACTCAATCAATCAGAAATATCTAGGTAACTCAGTGCAACTAAGTGTGGTAGGTGGGAAAAGGCACCTACTCCACATGTAGCCATGCATTAACCATGCATAACTAGCACTAGCTAGCTGATTGTGAACTAATTGGGGGATAACTAAGACTAACTAGTTCCAACTCTAACTAACTGATGGAGGTTGGTGTTGGGACTCCCAGTGGCTCCTAAAATGTAGGGATTGGTATAAAAGGCACCCAAACTAATGCATGCACATGCAGTAAGTTGCAGTTAACTCTAGAAGTGTTCCCCACACTCTAGTAACTGGTACACGTGGCCCCATTAGGCCAAGTGGAACCAATGGTACTAGTGGACCCAATTAATTAATAAAGGTTCCCAAGTTAGGATAAATAATCTAATAGACAGTATGGTCAAGGGAGGATTAATAATCCTAACAAGATAGCCACTGCCATTTTAGCTATTGTATTACAGTCTGTTCTATTTCCACCATTTAATAGAATATTTGTTTACTGTATCTTTGTTATCTTTCCAAAATGTTTGTGATTATGATTTTGTATCTATTCTTTCATTTTGTTCATGCATAAATCCAGATCATTACCTCCTGCCACGTGTTGGGCATAGAATCATTTTTTTGGATGAAAGTTGGTAGGGAGAAACTCCCTCATAGGATCCTGGAACTTCCTTTAGAGATATTGATTAAAAGGCGAGTCACATGGAAATTTATCATTTGTATTTTGTGCACAAAGGAAAACATGTCTCCACTATGGAAGTCGAGTCAGATTAATTTTTTCTAACTGTCATTTTCCAGGTAGGAAATGTATCTTAACCCATCAAGTTTTTTTTAATGGAATGGGAAGGTGAAGTTGAAGTGTAGGTTAGAGAGTTCAACAATCTGGATGAGATTTTTGAAGATAGGGATGGATATGTTTTTGACACGGTTCTCTCTTTCAGTACAGTGCATGAGTTGAAAATCATATTAAAAACCTTAGAAACATAGGGGATTGACTTACACAACATTCATAGGTTCCATTTTAATTATTTTTTCAATACCAAACCCCTAACTTTCCATATTTTGTTTCATGGTGTGAATCCAATTACTCTCGGTATGAATGCATTATAATGGAATCTAATAGATTTAAAATCCCTTGATACATCAATTCACTAGTTATCAAAGATGCGCTATAGGTACCCTATTCATTAACCCAAAAACTAGAAGATTTCATTGAGGAAAATGTAATTGAGCAATACAAGCATGCTGTAGTAGAAGAGAAGCAAGCCTTTTTTTCCAAAAGTATTAAACCTAAAGTTTCCATTGAAAATGAGCCTTTTCCTCTTGACATTGACCTATTTATTGAGGAGTCACAATGGGTCCTTTCCTTGTTGAGTCAGTTTTTAGGGTTGGATAGTGATAGGTTTGTCCCCGAGGTCTTATTGAGTTTGTTATTTATATTGAGTATGCATCATCCTGAATCGGAGTCTAGTCCGTATTGTTGCCTTAAGTTTGATTAATTCCTTTAGTTGAGAATATTCATTCACAGTTAGTGAATTTCCACATGATAAGACATTTCAGATTTCAATCTAACCTGGCCAGAATGTTCTTGTTCTTCAATGAAGAAATTTTGCAGTTTCTAGAGATAGTATTCACTTCTAAAATCAGGAATAACACCTTTAATTATATGAACCTTATTATGTCAGAGGTGTATAGAGTGATGTTTCAAGATAATATTCCCAAAGTGCTGCTAGAAATGGAGGAAATGCTACAATTCAGTCTATATGGAAGAGTTGGATATTTGTTCCTTCTAAAGGAACACACTATTATAAGAGTCTATGTTTTTGTGCATGAGCCATACATTTTACCTGCATTCCCAACACATATATTTTTTCTTTGGAATATATCAGAAAAAATCTCATTGCAGAGAATGAGCATTTTTTGAATTTCATGAAGGCTTTAGAGATCAAATTTCCTCTGAAGGCAGGTCATTTTATTGTGAAGAACAAAGTTTCCCTCCCATTAATTGACGGTTTTCTCCAGGATATTAATTTTATGAAAGCTACAAAAATTAACTATGATCCTCCTGACATCATATCACATAGGATCCAATAGAATAAAAATAAAGCATTCCATCACCAGGTGACAGAGGGGTTATCTCAAATAGATAATTTAATGGAATATCATCCCGATATAGAGAGTTCAAAGAACCTGTAAACAACTCCCTCTTCCACAATGAAGTCATCTCCTGTGATAATACCAATTACCACTAAAGCTGAAATTACAGGCAAGAGAAGGATTTTTAAAGACAATTGAGATCGAGGATGACGACCTCAAAACATCAAAGAGACAAAAAATAGATTCATAAAAATAGATGGTTAAAATTGAAGGTCAGAATATGAAGGAAAAGGTTCAAGGCTCAATTGTACAAGTATAAGAAGACAATTTCGCAGAAGTATACGAGAGTGGTTCTAGTGATAGGTGGAAGTCCAGAAATGACTTGTATACCAGGTATGGACATGACAAAATATTTCTTCAGAAAAAACTTTGAAGCTTTTTCCTAAGGTAAGAAATATTTTAGATTAGGAAATTTCGCTGGTCACTATAAAGGATCGTGTGAAAAATACGTTAAATTTGGCAGTGGCTACTCAGGATAGAGTTTCATAAATGAGACTTAATTTATAGAAAATTCTAGTTCCAGAGAAAATCCATTTACATAACAAAATTGGAGAAGTGATTTATACATATTTATTGAAATCCGCATTAAAGGTTTCCAAATTGCAATCCATAGTATCAAGGTTAGAAAATCAGTCGAAGCAAGAGAAAATTGGAAATAAGACATATCAACAACAAATTAAGAAGCTTCAAGGTGATCTTCTAGCTATGGATAACGAGCTAGATAGAGGACAAGCTACAAAGAATATCTTAGATGAGAAATAAACCACTATCTAGCTACTAAAGAAGAAACTGAAAATCCCAGCTACCCAGTTGATTCGGGATTCCGAATTAAAAATTATATAGGAAGAAAAATAATTATTATCCCAAGAGTTGAGTGACATTAATGATAAATTAATGAAAATTGTTGAAGAACAGAGCCAAATGGAGAAAGAAAGGGCTTTCCTTAGAGCAAAAATTGATGTCTTAAATGAAAATCAAATAATTTTGGAAAAAGAGAAAGAAAAGAAAGGCAGGTGGAAACATGCCAACCAAGTACAAAAACTATTGTCCAAGCCATGTCACAAGTTAGTTTGAGAGATGAATAGATAAAGAGTTTGAAAGAAGAAAATAAAAAACTTACTGAAGTGGCTAAAAAGAAGGAAGAAGAAAATAGATTTTTTTAGAATAAAAATAAAGAACTACTCGAGAAAAATGAAAAACTGGCAGAAAACGTTTTAGTGTTGTCACCAGTACAAGAGGCCAAACATATTATTTGGGATATGATTATTACTAAGGCTACATAAATCATACCTTATTTAAGTTTCATTGAAGATAAATAAGTGGTAATCAGTGTAGCAAGGCAGAGTTGTACAATCATGAAGGATACCTTGGACAAAAACCCAACAAAAACAACTCAAAATACTATAAATTTTTTCACTACTTCGTCTGAAGAAGAGTTAAAAACAATGGGAATTAAATACATGATTATAGTGATAACTTGGGAAAGGAAAATGATTGGAAAACATCATCTCATTGAAAGTATCCAACCAAAAGCTGACCATATATTACAACAGGTAAAGTCTTTCAAATAGTTATTCACAAAGTTATTTCAGGAATCACTCCCTTTTTTGGGATGAAGACGGTAAACTGATATCTCAATCTGAATATTAGTGTTTCTTGTCAAAGTTAGGTTGTATCATAGAAAGTTTTAAGATATGACCCAGTATATGATTAGGAAGGTTATAATTGACAAGTTAGTTTTGTATTTTGAGATACTGGATTCATTTAGAACTATTGTTGCCAATTTGTCACCTATTTCTTATGTAGATCATGTGAAGCTAAGATTATTGGCTAAAGAGATGATAAATCATGAAGTGCCATCTAGAGATAATGGAAAACCGTTGAAAAATTTGGGAAAATGAAGTATAGGCTGGTTTGATGAAGGCATGCATTCTAATGCTTGAGATGAAGATTAAGATCCACTTCAATGTGGATTTAAAGGTTTTCTAGTATTTAGGAAGATTTAGTTTGTTTAGTTATATGAAAAATGTGATAAGGCAGTTATAAGAAGCCTATTTTTAGAATATATGTAGCTAGTTATCAGTTCAAGAAGCATTTTGATGTATAAAAGTATGTTTTGCAATGTAATAGGGGTTGCAACCCCTGAGAGTGAGACTCAATTTTGTAACTGAGCATTTTCAAGTTAATGAAACATTTCAGATCCAAGCAACGATTTTCCCATAACGAAGATTTTTCGTTCTATTGTTTTACATCATGTATTTCCTTTTCTCATGTGAAGTTTTTTCATGTTATCTTTTCAATTATGTTATATTTCATGCTTGAATAAGTTTATATTGAATCGTAATTCATAATCTTCTACTATGTTTCACTAGATTCAATTATTCACAAGCAAATTTCCTCTAAAGTTAATATTGGATTCATCTTTTGGTTCCCATACTAATGGACTGTTCATTTTTCTTCTTTATCTCCAGACAATTAAGAACTTGACTGTGAAAGAGTAACTATCCCTCCCTTGTAAAGAAATATTGTTGCAAAATATTTGTTTATCTATAGCAACTTATGATTTTGAGTCCATGCTCAATGATATCCTCTTGTTTCTTCCATCATCATCATTAAATTTGTTTATGCAAGAGTATCTCTAGCGATTGTATTCATTTGATTAAGAGAGCTGTCTCTGGTAGGAATGAAGCCAACTTTTCTCATAAAGGTTGGCTTGAAAGGTTACCTTAGAACTATCCTTCCACAACTAAAGGATAAATTCTGAGTGATAACATCTTGGCGTCATTTCCAGGGAATGAAAGTTCAAATTTTCCGCGGGTGGACTGACAGTTTTCAAGAAGAATCAAAATTTGGTGGTAAAACAAGAGTTCTAATATTTAAAGTTGGTTGTATTTTTCCTTGGCCACTTGACGTTTGGAATTCAGGAAAAAGTTATTCAAAAGATGAAATATTAACTTTCTAAAGAGTTCATAAAAGAGGTAATCCTAATCCTAAACCTTTACACATTGTGGAAGATCTAAAAAGAATCCTTATGAAAGGAAAAGGGGAAGATCAAGAAGGTACTTATCGGTTAGGAAGATATTTTTCTTTATCTCAAGAAGAGATTTTAAGTATTCAAGGTTTTTATTTTTATATAAAGTTTGAACGATGTCTTTTAAAATCAAAGTCTAAAACAGATTTAAAAAAAGTTGTGGTTGATAAAAATAGATTTCAGTCTTACCTTTTAGAATCTCTTTGGGAAGATTTACAAAAGAGTGTAAAAACAAAAGAAAGGAAAAAAATAATCCAAAACCCTTAGTCACCAGTTCATAACCTTGTTCAAAACCCTTCTAGAATTATGACTGCTAGGTTTGCTCCACTTGCTTTACCAATTTTTTTACACGACCTCCCACACAATTATGCTCAAATAATTACATTGTATGGTGGAGAGGGAAATTTTACAACTCAACATCATGTTGACAAATTTAACGATTTTATTGACCTTGAGGAAGTAGCCTATGACGATGCTAAGATGAAATTATTTTCCCAAAGTGTGTCTGGGGAGGCTAAGAAATGGTTTGAATATCTCCCCGCAAGATATGTTCCTAAATTTGAAGGATTTCAAACTCTTTTTCTTGATACATGGGAAGATAAGAAGAATACTTTACAGATCCTAACACGATATAATAATTTAAAAAAGGGGGATTTTGAATCTGTACAACAGTTTTCAGGTAGGTTCATGAAGGTTTATAATTCAATTCCTGTTGATATTAAAACCCTAGTAGGAGTTTCGAAGCTACATTATGCTGATGCATTTGAAATTGACTTTCCCTTGCTGTTAAGAGAAAGAAAATCAACTACCCTACTTTCTATGTTCAAAGATGCATTAAAGGTGGAAGCTAATTTAATTTCTTCTGGAAAAATAAAAGACAAGGATGAGACAAATAGAAGAAAGGTTAGATAAGAAAATCAAGTTTCAACCTCCTCTTCAATAGATGCAAAATTTAATGTTATGATGAGAACCATGGAGAGGATTATGGACGAACTAGACCTAGATAATAAGCCTCAGAATAAAGATCAACTAGAGCTACAGATTAGAAATCCTAATTTTAGGAGATATGCTCCCCCATAGATTAGACAAAGAGACCAAAGGAATCAAATAAATGTAGAATATTAGCAGGCGAGTCCTCCTTTCCCAGATAATTATGTTGAAGAAGAAGAAGAATTTTACCCTTTGGATAATGAAATACATCATTTTGATATTGTTGATTCTAAAATATATTTGACAAAGGAAGAGCATAACATGTTTTCTCAAGAGGAATATTGTGATACATTTGAATTAGAAATAGAAAAATATCAAAGGGGATATCAAAATGTTTTAAATGATCTTCAAAGAAAATTGAACTTGAGAAATAGGGATGTAGTTGTAAATAAAGGAAGGTTTCCTCCAAATCAGATTTCAAGTAGTCAGCAAAATAGAGAAAAACAAAAAGAGGACGTTTTCAAGTAATCACCAGAAAATAAAAAAGAAACATCAAAAGAAAGTGATAAAACAATGACTCCCGTTAGTTTACAAAATGAAATTTCAAAAATTAAAATTTCTGTCCCTTTTAATGAATTGTTGAAAAATATTGAATATAAGGAAAAAATGCTAAGATGGTCAGAACTGAAGGAGAATGTCATCTTGATACATTAGAACTAAATGATGATGCTCCAATTATTATTCTTAGTCCTGAAATAGAAGATAGTAATGAAGAAGATCTTCCACAATTCTATGTGAGTTTGAATGTCCATGATATGATCCTTCACAACGTTATGTTCGATTCAAGAGACTCACATAACTTGACGCCAATGGTTGTTATACACCTGAGTGGCACCTCTCTGTCCGAGTGCTGATATCCCTCATGTCGGCACAAAAAAGGACACTTATGGATAGAGGTTTGCCCTTAACACTATAGCTTTGCTTGTCATGAAATACATTCTACCTTCATCCAACTAGTTACTTTGCCATTTTTCCATGTTGGGATGTATTCACGACTCTCCTTTTAGACAACTCGCACATCATTCGCAAGTCTCCCTTACAGCAAGTCGCGAATCCATGTATTCGCGGGTTGTGCTTATACAGAGTCGCGAATCATTCGCGGGTTGCTATACTACATACCCGTGAATGTGCCTCTTAACATGAAAACACAAAATCACGCGCTAATGGGAGTTTAGTTAAGTCATTTTACTTAATCTCCCTAACTGCTACAACTTCCCTAACCTTCGAGAACTGCCTTATTTCACCCATATAAATATAGGCCTTGGGGAAGGTTGTAGGCACTTACACTTTGGAGCAAAGTTATGCTGGTGGATTGTTTACAGAAGTCTTTGGAGCAGTGAAACTCAGAATCCTTTGGTGATAGAGGAGTCCTTGTCTCAGACGTTTGGTTATACTCTGAACTTTCTCATTATTGATAATAAAGAGATTACTTCTTCCACATGTGCCTCATATATCTTGGTTTGATAATTGTTTATGTTACAGTATGTCATATTTGATTTATCTAACCTGCTAACATATATATATGAATCATACTATATCTGGAATATTGTCTCTGAACAGGTGAAAGAGGAGTGAGCCTTGAAGACTTTGGAAGTGGAGCAGATCGGAAGAGGACTAGCAAGGATCGAACTTCGTTTAACAAGTAAGTTCCTCTAACCCTCCTATTTCCTATTCTGCACTTTAGAAGTCAATTGTTTGCAAGTGTTTGAGTATGTTGGTAACCCCCGACCTATGATTATTAGGTGCATAATCCCTTACAACAGAACTGGCGACTCCATTGGGGAAGCCTAGACTGCTGTAGGTCATTTCTGTTATCCTGACCAGTTTTGCTTGTGAGTCTGTTTGTGGTTTGTTATCCTGGATCTTGCTTACTTCAGCATTTGAAAGTCTTAGGGTTTTTTCTTTGCTTTTAACAAAATTTTTATACCCATTCGCGGGTTGTTCTATTGAACAGTTGCGAGTATAAAGTTGCATTCGCGGGTTGTTATACTGCACAGTCGCGAGTCATTCGCGATTTGCACTGCTAGACAGTCGCGAGTACTCCTGAAAGTTTGGATTTTTAAAGAAGAGTTTGCTTGTGTCTTTTCTTGTTATAGTCCTTGTTTTCTGAGAAGACTTTCTTTAAGAATGCTGTAGAGTTATCTTGATTGCCTCAGGTGATCACATCTTAGTGATTTTTGAAAGCCATTGAGTCTTTTTACTTGGTTTATTTACTATTTGCATTCTGAAGCATTTGGCATGTTTGGGTTCTTGGTTAAAGTGTCTTAGTCCAGATCAGTGATCAGGGTCTTGGGCTCTGTTTTTCCAGTCTGCTTTCTGACAGTTGCCGGTTTGCACTTGCCTTTTTAAGTCTGCAGTGGTTTTGTGTCATTGTTTGCACCCAAGCTAGGGTTCCTAGCCTGCTTTTCTTGCTGGTCTGTTGGTTCTGTCAGCCTGTTTGTTTCAATTTGTAGCTGGTATACAGTTCATAAGTTTCAAGTTTACTCAAACATAGTGCATTATAGATGCATAGTAGTTTCTTTGAGGAATTTTTAAAGTGAAAACAAAACATAGTTAGTCTTTTGCATTGTGATTTTTGCATAAGTAGTGTTTGCTTCATTTTAAAAATATATAATCTTAGAAAATTACAAAAACATAGGCTTAGTTTCTCTTATCAGTGCTTTAGTTCATCAATACATATTTGAAAAAATGAAAAGAAGTTTGTTTTATAGTAGTAGTTTGCTTTGAATGCACTTTACTTTCATTTATTTTTTGCTGAGTCAAAACACCATACAGTACATCACTTCCATTTCCTCTTGAGTAAGAAACAACCCTTAAAATAAACACATAAATTAAAATTTACTAGCAAGTTTTATTTCTAGGGGCCTTTCACCTACTAGCTTAGGCTAGACTTGTGGGATAGGGAGTGTAAACTTCCCACAAGTTATAAACTCAGACGTAGTGGACCGTTCTTTAGGTAAATCCTTGATTCTATCACTGTATCTGGGAAGCTCCTCTCAAACGGGAGTTAAGCACTAGGCCGCGTGGAGGCTTGGACAGAGGAGATAACCCTCCAAATCCTTGTCAAAATGTAACCCAGGACTTTTACGCATCTGGGGATTCTATCCTAGACAGATTTTCGGGCTCAGCTACCCTGCCCATGCGTACGAGTTTGGGTTGCGACTGTCCCCCCAGACAGCTGGTATTGTCAAGGTAGCCTTTAGTCTCTTGTCTCTTAGGGTTCATACCTAGGTAAACCGGAAGGTTATTTCTGGTTCACCTTGAATGGGCTTGGAAGGTAACCCTTGTGGAAAGTGCAGGAGGGTGGTGGGTGATTCCTCCGCTTGTGCTTGAGA
>LPNX010161223.1:178116-232852 GCA_001517045.1 Pseudotsuga menziesii | reverse complement strand
ATTAAAACCTCGGTCGAGGGCTTGTTAAACCCTCGACCGAGGTACATTTTTTTGTTTTTGCCGAAATGCTCTTGCCAAAAAGTGTTACCCAGGTCCGTGGATTCACTTTATGATTTTGAGGGATGTTACATTTTTCTCTATTTTAGAGAATATACACAAAGTTTATGGGCTTACTCCTTAGACTTTCTCTTCGATCCTTGAAATGATATTCAAAAATCGTATGCTTGTCTTGTGCAATATCAAAGGATGGATGATTTGTAGGGTAAGTGTTTTTCATATTTTCCCTAAATATAGCTTTGAAAATTGTATCCATTATTGATGCTCAAGTTTCCTTATATACGAATTAGTTGACTATTTAACCCTAGTAAACCTTGCTTATGCTTCATTTCCTTTCTAGTCTAGAGAGTTGACATGGCTATGAGTTCTCTTCTCCTCCTATTTCAAACATAATTTTTTAAGGCATCCTAATTGAGAATACCCTTCTTAGTACATTTTATTCTAAGTTTCTATTATAGGTAGCATATTGAGCAGATAATGGTTATTTTCACATATTCAATTCTTGATAATACAACTAAGATGCAATTCATTAATTACCAATTTAATTATCTAATCCATCATCTTGGTGCATCTCCTTGTAAATGTTTTCCACGTAGGTTTTTTCTAGGTCCCTCATTTTTTCACCAATGTCAAACATACTTCCTAGCTTGTTACCAATTAAGGTAAGAGAACATTTCATCCATTTTTGAATGAATTGAATGAATTTTAAGATAGTGTGGTAGAATATATTTTTTTCTTTCATGACCTTATTAGAAAAACAGGATCGCGGAGCAATAACAATAAACAATAAACACGATGCAAATATAAAAACAAATTACAAGAGAGGCACATATCTTAGACGACAAGATTGACTACTAACATTAAATTTAAATATTGAAAGAAAACTACCTATGTGTATGGTGCCACGATGTCCTTTGCAGCTACCATGGCTCCATCTAGGTTGAAGGAACCAGCGTCCTCCCACCCGTGTGTTGGAGACTTGGCACTGAATAGCTGTACATTAAAAAAAATCAAGTCATCGACATCTGATTCTAAGTTAAATTTATTAGAAATTATGACATTAAATAAAACAATAACTAAGCTGGTGTAGGTAGCTTTGTATGCCATGCTCCTGCATGGGAACCTGGCATGGATGCCCACAACGAGAACAACGATGTGGCACTAGTATTGTTGAGCTAGATGGATCCACCTGGATACCATCTGTATCTGCTCTCCCTCACCCACCACTAGTAGACCATGCAGAAGTGTGTCTCTCGGGGGGGTCCTACTCTCTCTGCGAGGACATAGCCACAAATGCAGTATGCCTGAGAAGGTTCCGTCTGGTACATCTGACAGACTCATGGATCTCATCTAGCCCGCTACCTAACCAAGGGGGTTGAGGAGGCGGGTTTGGATCTCGCTTAGGTGCAGGAGGTCCTCTGAGTGGGTTCCAGTGGGCATGAGGTCGATCCTGGGCTAAGCCAAAACCGACGCCCTGGAACTCGGTGATGTCGAAGTAGTTCACATGGAACCCTAACACAAACTCAACCCACAGTTTCTTGAGAAAATACTGTGGGACCTCGACATTGTTGCATGGAGGCTTGTCGAAAACCATGAACCATCTCTTCCTCCAGTTTTCTCTCCATGGCTGGTAATTACACCAGTCCATGCAAACTTGCCTCTTCCTCAAATCTGGAGGCTGTCCTGTTCTAGGATCTGTAAATTTGCTCCACAGTTGGGCTTTTGTGATATTCAAGTTTTTTATATCCTCTTTGGATATACCAGTGCTATAATGATCTCATTTGAGCCCTATATTCACTCAAACTAGTTATCTCACTGCGAGCAATGTTGATAGATTCTATAATGTTTTGTAGTGATGTGGCAAGGGAAACCCGAGAGGGTTCCCTCGTGTTCTTCAATTCATCACTCAAAATTCTTAATTGGTTTAAATACCCGTGTAATTCATCTTCGGGGTTTTCTTCTTCATTTAATTCGGGGTTTTCTTCATTTAATTCAGGGTTTGGGTCCTCTGTTTGGTTTGTTTCATTCCTTTCTTGGGATGGTTCATTGGTATTTTTCATTGTGGTTAGGTAATATGTACCTGCAGTATCAAATTTTGCCCATTTCAATTGATTTTCAACTCTTTTCAATTTTGTATTTTATTTAAAAAAAAATAAAAACAATGAAATAAAAAAAAATTGCATTCCTACTCTATTTACCTTACTCCAACGTCATTTTAGGCAATTTGCACAAGTCCATTGGGCTCCTTGGGGGTCATTGTCTCCTCCTTGCGTGCTTGTGGGTGGCTGTAAAACAAAAAACAATGCCCACTATTTTTTGTTTTTTGTTTTTAAAACACAGGGACGCGCATGCGTCCCTATTTGCGATTGTACCCAACACGCGCGCGCGTCCACATGCGCATGCGTGCATAGACATGCAAGAGTGTCTACACATGAGTGTGTGCTCCTATTTCCCACAATGGCAATCCGACGTGGATGTTCGCCACTATCGAAGCAAGAGCGCGTGCGCGCGTTTAGGAGGTGCATGCGCGTTGTCGATTAGGTACGCTTGCGTGCTCCCATTGCATTATATTTGGGTAGCAGGTTCTTGTGGGCGCCCTTATATAAATTCAATGAAAATGGTATAGAGTAACATAGTACTATTTATATAATGAATTGTTTTTTAAAAGGTAAATGATGAATAAAAAATAAATAAATAGTTAAATTTGTATATGTACTTGAATCCAGCTTAATATTATTATTTTGAAGAGTAAGTAATAATAATAATAGTTACTGTTATTATTATTATTTTTCGTTGGTTAAGTTCCCTGTGACTTGTTGGGCGAACCTTTGGTCTAAGAAACCACGATCCAGGGGCATCTAAGCTGTCAAAATCACCCAGGGATCGCACCCAGAGAAACCCCTCTTAACCGTTTTCTCTACCGAGATTTGACAATAATAATTACTATTATTGAGTTCATTTTCATTTTAAAATATGAATACATTTACATTAAATAAAAAAAACTCATTATAAAATCTTAAATTATAAATTTTTTTACATTAAATAAGAAAGAACTCATTAAATTAACCTCATCATTAGTAATAATTATGAATATAAAGAAATACTATCAAATCCAATACAAATTAATAAATTCCCATGTTTTATCTGAAATAAAAAACCCCTCCCTATATTAATATAAGTTTTACCTTAAATAAAAAACCCCTCCCTATATTAATATAGGGATAAATAATCAATTAGAAAACTAAAGTAAACGTGAACAAATATACCAAATAAAAAGAAAGATAGACTTATTATAAATTTATGACATGACTAGATATATATAATTAATAATATGATTCCATATATAATGAATGGTATGACATGCAATTTTTTTATGCATGATTATGACTCCATATGTATGGTTAATGATGTCTATAATGAATGATATGACATGCAATTTTTTTATGCATGATTATGACTCCATATGTATGGTTAATGATGTGACCTCGAGTGCTTCCTCATACATATTTTGATTGAAATGTTTTTTGGAATTTTCAAAGCTCTCCCAACACCAAAATTGGAAACTTGTTGATATGGTTTGATCCCAAAAATATGTTAAATATCAAAATAAGGTGTTTTAGGCCAAACCTAATTAAGATTAGTTTATGCGAAGTCATACCAATTAGTGAGAGAGTCAACATGTTGGATAATATCAACCTATGAAAAACAAAGCATCGATTTTTGTTGGGCAAAATGCTTTCATTTCATTTTTTATCCAGAACTTTTCTAATTTCTATTTATTTGGCTTAATCATTGTGTATGATAAGTTAATCTACATGAAACACTTACATTTTAAAACTTGCAAAATCAAATAAATACTGATTAAACTTGCAAAATCCTCTCTTCGAATACCTCTGGGCTAAAATATTATTGAGAACACTAGAGAATCGATAACCAAAACAAAGATGCAAGTTGCATATAACTATATATATTCACGCTGTTTATGTAATGTGCATCGGCCTCTGTCATCTCATGAATGGCTTCAGGTAATTTTGGCACTGACGCTCTCTTCAACTGGTTTTACTTTCTTTTATGTGTATCTTCGTGCAGCATATACGTAAGCAAACCCAAGAACTGCCAAAAGCCAGTAGAAATAATCCAAATCATATCCCTTGGGATTGGGAGTAAAGCAGGTCTCATGTGCTCCGATCTCGCTAACTTTCTCAACAATGGTGATGAGTAGAGTATTGAGAAAGTTTCCAACCCCAACAACGCTGAGATAGAAAGCGATTCCCAAGCTTCGCATGCCGTCATAGAAATATTGGTGCAACCCTACTAGTGTAAATACATCTGCTCTCCCAAGCAAATCAAACTGAGGAACCAACCAGAAGTCACTGATAGGTGGTGTTACAGGAGCCCCAACTACTAATCCAGGGTATTTATTTGCCATATTCACCCTCGTTGTTTCAACCAGAGCTGCACTGGCCATGCAGAGAATGGATATGAAGATGCCCACTCCAATTCTTTGGAGAAGAGTTATCCCGCGTTGATGGCCTGTCATTTTTTTGGCCACGGGGACAACAAATCGGTGGTATTTCGAAAAAGATCATAGAAACTGTCGAAAAGGTTAGGAGAGAAGCGGGTGGGATTTCGAAATGGGATCCCATTCTTCTGTCCATTGTCACGCCTTGCTTCACGAAGAATGTTGTTCCCTGGGAGATGCACATCCCGAAGATGAGGCAAGATAACCAGATGGGCACCATTCTCAGTAACAGCTTTGTTTCTTCTAGTTGGCTGACTGTGCAAACTCTCCACGGACTTGGTACTTGTGCTCTGATGCTTTTTCTTCTAAACTGCAAATGTGTAATATAATTTTTACTATTTTTGTTTATCTAATTTTTGTTGTTTATATATATCCAATTCTAAATAATTTAAATTTAATTTCAAGTTATTTTTAATAATAATTTATTATTTTTTATAAAAGACACATGTCAACTCTAGGATGAGCGCATAAAAAGTTACACATCTCTCCCTGTGTAGAATGCACCTCTTTTGTGCAATGAAACCAAACAAATATTAGAAAAGCTATTATGTTTATATTAGTGCTATGGTTGTGTGTTCAAAACTTGTAAAACTCCAAAAAGTTAATCATAAATCAAAATTTGTATGATTAATTTAATTATAAAAGTAGTTACTTTTATAAATAATTGTTTTTTTAAAATTTTATTAATAACCTTTGTGGTTATTTGGTCCAAATGTGTTTTCTAACTCATTGTTTCTCTACATCGTCTTTCTAATGATGCCTCTCTATATCAATCAATAAATCGACCTCTACATAGTTTGTGATCCTAGTTGCATGCCATTATTTGTAGTTGCATGACATTGAGCATTGCCTATAGTTGTCATGAGTCCATGATATTCATGCAAGAAATGAATTCTTGTAGAGGAGGACTCATCAAACTAGCCATTTGAATTTCATTTTGATGAAAAAAGAGTGGAGATTGGTAGCCAGGTTCACATAGGTAGTAGGAACAAAGTTTTGGGCTCATTTAGGGCCTAGTAGTAGACTAGTAGTTGTTCTCTATTGTTACAACTCCAATCGCTGACACATTGTCATACCTTAGATCACATTCCCAAGTGACATGGGAGTTGGAGTCACATCCCGGTGGCCAGTTCCTTGTAGTCATTAGTCATCACACATCATCTTGCACAACTAAGCAGTGAGTGCGTGACATGAGTGATTATAATTTATGATATTTCCCATATTTTGAATGATGAGTTAATTTATAGCATATGAATTTCAACATCTTGAGAAATTTATATGGATGGGTAATTTCAAATATTTCCCTTCTTTTGAAATGTTGATATACATTATGTCCTTCTTAATTGGAAGGGTAAAATTTAGATTTTGAATTTTTTTTCAAGGCAATTTTAACTTTACAATTCTAGGAAGGGATAGAACCCTTTGGACACTAGTACATGTGGAATTTTTTCCCACGAAAAATCATTGCAATAGCAACACTTTTGTGTCGCTATAGCGACGAATAGAAGCCCAAATTTTTGTGGAAAAATTATCCTCGCATTAGCCACACTTCGAATATTTCATCGCTATAGCGACAAAACAGAGATGACACGGGGTGATTGTGGCATTTGCTTAAAAACCAATAGGCATCGATATAGTGATGTTTATGTGTCACTATAGAAATGTCGTGGCGTCGCTATAGCGATGTTTTGGCGTCACTATAGCGACAAAATATTATGGAAAAATCAAATGACTAAGTCATATTGCATCGTGGGAGCGACGTATATTCATCGATATAGAGACATACATTTGTCAAAATAGCAACGCCAATGTGTCACTATAGGCACAAAAGTATGTTGCAACTAAGAAACGCCCAAGTCCTTTTCCGTCGTTATAGCAACTGTCTATCGTTGTTATAGAGACGGCAATTTATCACTATAGCGACGACAGTTTTTTGCAACTTAAAAGCAGCTAAGAACTGATGCATCGCTATATAAATGTCGCTATGTCGCTATAACAACATTAGTATGTCGCTATAGCAACGTTTACTGTGTATTTTAAAATATATATATATATAATTCACAACAAAGATTGTATTTCAAATCTAGGCATACCTCTAGGATCTTACAATGATGTCGGTAGGAAACGAGTATTAGAGACTAAATGTCCTCCTTGAAACTGTATAGGATACCATATATATTTCAAACACATAGCCTATTACTTATTAGTATAGGATTTATTTAAGACTTGAGAAATATTATTAGGAAGAAAAACGAGAAAATGACACACATGCATCCTCAAAGGATTGAGAAACATCTATCCAACCCAAATCTCCTACTTTCAATGGCATCCTTCTATCATATCTTACCTCCATTTTCCTACCTCATACAACTTAACAAGTGCAATATTTCATCTATATGTTATGCTACCTCATAATATGAAGTTTGAACCATTCCCAGCCTAGAAGAAATGCCATTATCAAGCTTAGCAGTGTTGACATACCTTGATTGTGATGGAATCTGGAACTATGATTATGTTCTAATTGTGTAGTACACACTATATTTTCTAGTTTATCATAGCTATTCACAAATCCCAGTATTGTAATTTATATGGAAAAACTACTTAGAGCATGTATTATGTTATTGATACAGTATTGTAATTTAGCTAGGAGAAATTTTACAGTACCTTCAACAATGAATATATTGTGACCCCCATCTGTCAGCTCTTTTCAAGGATGGGTTGTTAATACATCCTACTTCAGGTATGCTGTGCCACAAACAACTATAAGAGTCATTCCCAAATTACAAGGAACTTATTTGGAATTCATAACTTTTGGCCTCCATGCTAATGTGTTAAATATATTAAACATATGCAACCTTTTTCAAGTTTATTAATTGTTGGGAAATCTAAAATTGAAGTTATGTATACCAATATTTATGTGCTCTTTTATCATGTTTGGAATTTTTTTCATATGAACATGTTTATCCCTCGTAAATGAAAAAATAGTTTCCTTGTATAGAATTTTGATTTCATGTACTAGGATATCATGATCCCTTTGGATAATGTAAGGGACCATAGTCCAAACATCCTGTTGAATCACAACACAAATAAAGGCTTATCCCGGATTAAAATTTCAAGAAATTAACATAGAAATTTGATAGTTATATCAATCCAACCGAGGATTCCTAAGTGTTGAGACCTGGAAAATCCCAAGTAACAATAGTAGGGATTCTCCCCAATAAACATTTTCAATTAGCTCGTTATTGTTTGGTATGGGGAATCCGCCCGGTTTACGGTCTGTCTACCGTAGGTCAAGTAACGGTTTAATCTTGCTTTATCGGTTGTGGCACGGTCCACCGTTTAAGTTTTTTGTTTTGTTTTATTTTATATATGATATGCAAGGTCCTAATCTAAGTGCAATTGATAGAGATGATGAAGAGTTCACAATGTGATGCGTAGGTTCATACCTTTCATCTTATTACCCCTTTCACTTCTAAATCACAAACAAATAACAACTATGGTAAGCTAGCTAATTCTATCTAACCTATCCCTAGGGAGCAAGATTATACTAATGATGAGTAATGTATTGTAAAACATGCATAAATAATATTTAGCTGTTCATAATTCAGAATACATGAATACAAGTAGAAAGATAAACAAAGAGATAGCTCATTGTTAGTTAAAACATTTATTACTCGATATACTATGTAATTTTCATAAAAATAACAGGAAATCATTCATAACATGGAAGTAATTCATAAGTCAAAACGATCTCACAGTTCGTAGAATAAGCTGAAACAGAAATAATTCGACATTCAACCAATCTACAACATGCATTTGAGACTTCACAGCTCTTTCTCCAATAGAAAATATGGCTTCTTTATTATCAAAGGAAATAGTTCTTCTTACAATAAAATTCACGAAAAGATAGCATGGAAAAGTCTCTTCTCTCCTCCACTTGATCTATACTTATACAATTTCTAATGTCTTTTGATGTACCTGCCCTTTGGGATTCCTTTACAAATCAGTTACAAAAATGACTTTGTCTCCTAATGAGTTCGCTAATTTAGGAAAAATATAACTATTACAAAATATGTGTCAATAAAAGAAACATTCTAAGTGGGCCTAGCCACCTCATTAATGAATGGCTTCCATGTATTGGCATCTGTCACTATTGTCTCAAACTCTGATGGCTCTAGAAATCTAATAGTGACCTCATGCTTAGCAACTTGAGCTTTTATATTAGCCATCCCGGCTGGAATTAACCGAAGTTGATCTTCCAATAGATGGTTGCTTACTGCTTCTTGGGCTATTGCATTCTTAAGCACTCTCTCATCTAAACTTTTGATCAGCTGAATACCCAGTTCATCCTCCTGCCATCTAGCCTACAATTGTTTCAAGTACTCTTCATGTTCTGGTAATTCATCTAACCTCTTCTTTGCAAATGTTTGGCAGTGGTTGTAAGTTGTAAGCACCTTTCTACAGAACTATGTGAAAACGAATTTATTTCTCTGGGCTGCCCTTATTAGTTCTTCAACATATTTATTCCCAAATTCTATTAGCTCATATTCCATCTTCACTCTCTCAAAGTCTTTGATTGGTGCATTTGCTGGAGTTTCCTTGGTTGTTTCTAACCAAGTCAAACGCCGTTGAAGAATTCCAGGATATCCTGGGTCTTGTCTTTAAAATGGGAAGCTATACCTGAAATCTCTTCCAACCTAGCTTCCACTTGATGGAACTTCAACATCTCATCTGCTATATGGAGCTGCATCTGGTAAATTTTATTTATGAGCATGAAGGCATGCTTTGTCAATGGCTCGATATCCGTTCTTTGCTCATTTTACACCTTTAACAAAACCTCCAATGAATCCTTTTGTTCCTCCAATGCTGCTACCTGGGTTTCATACTGTTTTTTCTTCTGCTCAGCAGTAGTCTTCTACAGTTCCAATTATGCAAGCTTGTTTTCCAAATTTCTTTTCTCCTTACTTAACTCTTCATTGGACGATTTCAAACTATCTTGTTCTTCTTCTAAAATTTGGTGTCCCTGCTGAAGCCTCTCAAAATCTGATAGATGAGCTTCATATTTTCTTTTTGATTCTCAGCTTACCCTTTCTTCCTTTCTCAAAACTTCCTTCATTTCGGCCATCTTCCCCTTATACTGCTCAATGTTTTCTAGAAGCCTGTCTACATTGTGAGCATTGGCATAGGCATTTGCAATGCCCATAGAAGCTAATTGCTTTGGGTGCTCTTCTACATTATTCATGACCATCCTCTCTATTATTGTGGTCACTGGTAGCTAAGTCCCTACCCTCAAGGTTTTTTCTGTCCTCCATGTAATGGATTTCGTTTTAGGGTCAAAACGAATATCTTCTAAGCATGCCACATCGTATTGTTTAGATGGTGTAAATGGTACTATCCCCATTTCAGCTATGGGGACATGACCCCTAGTAAGGATGCTGCTGGATGTAGATGAAAGGTTCTATGGATTATCCTGAACAGGGCTTTGCTCTGGACCTATACCACCAGGAACTTCTTCATTGTTCTGGATTTTCCCTTCTATAGGCCCTTGTGTATCTTGCATTTCTTGCTCAGGGCTTGCATCTCCTTCATCCATGGCCTTTTCTAACTGCCATTTTCTTCAAAACAACTTCTTTTCTCTTTTGTTTGGCAACTTATGCTTTTCCTTCATCTGGCTTAGGATTGTTACTGCTACTTCCCTTGACCCCAGATTCCTTTCTCTTCAACCGCTTGTTCATAGCTGCCATGCTGTAGAAATTCCTGAACACTTGCTCCTCTTTATCTATATAGTCTGTATACTCGAAATTTATCTTATGAGCAGCCTTGTGAGCTGCCACCTTCCCTTTTGAATCATTTTGGTGGAAGCTTTTCTCTCCAAAATGGAAGATCTCCAATTCTTTGATGAAATATGGAGCACTTTTGACCTTATTGAACTTGTAACTCCCTACATAAAAAGGTACTGGTGGGAACAAAACTTTCTTTATATCGAACAAATGATTTCCAAAACCATCTATAAATAATTGTCTAACTACCTTCTTATGTACTATGTAGTATGTTTCATACTTGGGCAGCAGTAAGGGTGCCTTGGTGCCTCCATACATTCTCAGATACATGCCCTCTTCGATGAAAAAATAATCTCCATATTCTTTAATAGATTCTATGGCTCCCTCTGACAGACATGGACAATCTTCTAAGAAGATCAACTTATACAGGGGTCTTATGAATTCCTCACAAATTAACTGGTAATGGTTGTGATATTTATGGGCTCCTAGAATCTGATATGCAACGTAGATAGGGGCTTTCCCCTCCTTCCACACACAATTCAGCTTCTCAAACTTGTGTCTATATAGTATACAATCTATCAAGAAAGATGACATAAAAAATTCTGATTTGTTTTGTTTCAAACCTTCCTGGGCTGCCTTGACACATTTGGCCAAGTTCTTAGTAGCTATATCCGCCCAATTGAAAATTGTTCCCTCCATAGCTACATAATACATGAGGTGGATCCAACCAAAATTATACGTCTTCCCATCAGTCCTACCATACATCTCGCTTATCATCAATGCTATTATTCTGAAAGGGGTTCAAAGATGGGCAGTGTCATATTCTCTTGACTGTTTGTGTATGAAGGTCTTCCCCTTAGCCACCATCATCTTTGATGTGGTTGTATAGTCAAACTTCAAACCTTTGACCCACTCCATTGTTACACTTATTTCCTTTTCCGGTAGACTGTAAGCTGCCGAAATGAATGCAGGTGTGAAAGATCATTCATCATTTATGATCATTCATACTATGTCTATTTTGGGAAACATCCATCCAATGGCCTCCGCACAGGGAAAAATCTTCAGCCTACTTGCTATTTTGGTTAACCCAGACCTCAATATGTTATCATACAAAGCTAGGTCTTCCAAAGCAGCTTCTAGCACCTTTCTTTCAACCAACATGGGTTAGATCTGGCCCCATTTGAGCTCAAGCTCTGCTCCTGTGATCACCTTAGTGTCTTCATACACTATCTTAGTTTTCACTGTCGACGAGACCTCGACAACTTCCGTGTCAGAATTGCTTTCAACAATTTTAAGCTTCTTCCTCCCCTTCTTCATCATGATTTCTGCAGTAAACTGTACCTGCAAAAAAACTGAGTTGTCTTAGCATTCATATTTAAAACGATAATTATCAATATAATCATACAAACAAATACATATGTACACATATCCCACAACAACAAAAAAACCTAAATCTGCCTTACTCTGCTGATTTCATCCATTAGACATGAAAAATGGGCACAGGTCAGGGTAAAATCTATACAAACATCGTCAGCTATGAGCAACCCTATAACCTATGCATTCTTCTTTTTCAACGACGAAAACCCCCACTCAGCCCTAGACACCCTCTCCTATAGGCACAATAGAGCTCCAAAATCGCGACGATGGTGCCCTAGGGTAAAACTAGGCCCGATATCCCACGGGTGGTACATATGAACCATCCATCTATGGGATCTGCACTGAACAAGGGGACCGTGGCCCACATCAAAACTCACAAGGAAGTTGTCGACAGGATTCATACCGATGCAATACTTGACTCCTTGCAAAATCATCATAAACCTAGCCGACTGGGAAAAAAGTGCTTCTGGACAAACAGACAGGTTTGTAGGTGGGTTGCTACTAGGGAAAACCTAAAATGAAATGAACCAACCTAAATGAGAATAAGGGTGAAGGAACCCCCTTTTAAGCTTGGAAAAACACAACCTAAACCACCCCGCATCGACGATGGATAGCTCGACAAATATTTAAAAAAAAACAACCATTTGAAAAAGAGGAATAGAAACCTACCTGTCCGGTCAGAGACTTGTCGCATGACTGAAAAAAAATAGCGAGCACATGCCACATGAGTTCCACCAAGGAAATCACACTGTCAGCTTGAACGGGAAAAAAAATTCCTCTCCAACTCCTAAACTACTCCGTAAGATAAAATGGTAAAAAGACTTCGCATTTATCCAATAAAAATACTTTCCGGGTTTCTTAAATTTGTCATTAAGAATTGCACGGTGCAGGACCAAAAACACAGTCAATGTCAAAAGCTTCTGGCTAAAAATATTAAGTCATAATGGAAACAGCCTCGACACGGCGGCTCGATATTACCAATCTACCCTCTATTGCCAGCTCACAACTCTACACTTATCCATTACCTTCCCCCTCAGATTAACTGTTAGAATCATATCGAAAATGATCGTAAGATGTCAACTGCCACAATGGCTCCGAATTCAAATAACCTCTGCAACGGCGGGTCCTTCCCAGAATCAGACATTAACACGAACTGCCTCTATCATAGTGGCAACGCATCGAAAAACACCCCCTTAACAGAATCACAAAACCAACCGCTGTAGTGGGTCAAAACGGAGGATGTGCCCGCTGTAGTGGCCCTTGGAGATCAATCCGAAAGATAAATCATAAGGTTCACTGCTGTAGCGGGCGCGAATTGCAAATATTTTCGCTGTAGCGGAGGGTAAAAACAATGGGCACGCAAACGAAAAAGATGTCCGCTATAGCGGCTTGATCACGACAATACATCCATTGCGGGTTTGAAATAAAAATATGCCCTTCGTTGCATCTCGCAAATGAGCATTGACCCATCGTAGCGGCACAAAGATGGGAAACCACCCGATGTAGTGGCCCGGACTCAAAGAATAATCCACTGTAGCGGCTTGAAGACAAAGAAGAATATGTCGTAGCGGCTTGAAGATGGGAAACCACCCGCTGCAGGGAATCACAAAATCACTTTCTGCCTTAGTGAAAAGGGATCTATGGAACTCTTAATGATGGGCAGGAATTGTGAAGGCTGAAAATTAGAATCAAAGCATTTTAAGGAGAAACTAAGACTTTCAAAGGGGTCCTAAAAAAATACGATTTTTTTTTTGGGTAGCTGTTGCAGCAGCAAAACTAAGAAACCATTAATAGAGAATCTTATGCAATTATGGAAAGAGAGTGTTTCCTTGTACTCATGTACAACTAGGGTACCCTCCTGCAAGGTCAGAGTTTCTTTAGATAAAGAATACAAATTGTGTTGAATTATTTATATATATGAGTTAAAAAATAAACTCAAATGTATCTATTACCTCCTTCACTTGAGTTCACAAGACCGAAGAATAGATGGGTTGGGAACTCTATTGAAGAATGTTTGAAAAGTTGGATGAGACAAAAAGAGATCAAGGAATGGAAAGTTGTGCCATGTCTGACTATATGGGACTTCTACTTAGCAAGAACATCATTTTTGTTTTTGGAAAAAGTTGTAGTAACTTCATTCCAATGTTCTTATCAAATCAGATCCATGTCCATAGCTTAAGCCTTACAGGATTCCAGTCATTCAAGAAAAGACAGGAAAATGGAGAATTTGGTCATCATTAAAGAGAAGGTTTGGGGGTTCTTTTATGGAGAAAGGAAAGGTCCTTGGGATAGTAGTAGTGTAGGTTGTATTTTGTTTTTAACTAAGAATCACACAATTAATATGGATGGTTGGTCGTTGGCCTTAGCACAGGACCTGATAATTTTGCATAACTAATGGCATTAACACTTCTTCTCAAATGTGACATAGAGAATAATGTAAAGTAGTTACAGGTCTATAGTGAATTCGGTCTGGTGATCAAGTAGATGCAAGGTACATGCCAAAATCTAAATATAAACCTCAGACCTATAGGATATCAGACAAAAACAATAGCAATCTTGTTCAAGATAATTTCTTTTACTCATGTATATAGCGAGCAAAATGTGGAGGCTAATGCGTACTCAAAGGAAGAGCGACATGTAGAAAAGGGAAGTGTGATCATTGAAGAATGTATAGATGAAATAATTTATGTATCAGAATCTATTATTTAAGGAGGATGCTGTAGATATGATCATCAAAATCCATTTAAAGTTCCAGGCCATGATGCCAGTTAAAATTTGATCTTTCTGTTTTCTATCAGAAACAAATACATAGTACTTTTATAGAAATGTATAGGACTAAAGAAAGTATAGTTAAGGGGTAGTATTATTTCTCTTTTAATACACAAACATCAATATGAAGATGTATTGGGAGTCTGTTTTTGGAGGGAGTCAATAAAGAGCTCTTTTTTTAATGCTTTGAAAGAGCATCGATAGATTAGGAAAGTAATTTCTCATCTTCTTGAATAGAAACGATGATTTTTCCTGGAAAAATTAAATGTGTCATTTGAATCTTATCATTATTACTATATGTACTTTATGTTTGTTAAACAAACACAAATGCAATCATATCATGGAAACATCCTTTCTACAATACAAAATTGAACCTTTGAGCAAAAAAAGATAAAAGTTAGATCAAAGCACAATACTCTTAAGCCCAGGTTGATACGAAATCCCTTAAATGGAACACATTGGCAAAAAAAATAGAAACTGCCATTTAGTAAGTTTCACTTTGGTTCCAAATAAATTAATTATTTTCAAAACATTAAAACTGGATTTTATCCAACCCTTTGACTTACCATAACCTTCCTCACCATATCCCATAGTAAAATTAAAAAATTAGAAAATAAAATATCCCAAAGGGAGTGATACCCAGATATAACGTATTTGTGTGTTAAAAAAGACTTCAAACAACAAAAAACACCTTAAATGTTCTAAAAGTGAAAAACACTGAAAAGTAAATGTCACACTCCATATTTGAAAATTCACCAAAAGTTCATGCTCAAAGGCTTCAATAGGAGAAAATTCAAAATTACTTACCTCAGTAGCACCCCATCCTAGTCCTATACCAGGAACAAGACCTTCTCTATCTTTCAATTCAATGGACTACACAAGGGACCACTCTTAAGACACAAGATCCATAAAAATGTTTATTGCACATTTCAACTCATTTTGAGAAAAACTGCAAACTCTCAAGTATATTCAGCTCATTTTTATTTTATAATTATTTTTCTCAAATATTCAAACCCAAATCTGAGACAATGAGACAAGCATGTTCAACATAGAAAAACCATACCTCAATATCCTTCCATGTCCAGCCTGTCCCAGAGAGAATGAGTTACAATAACCATTAAAGTACTTAAAACAATAATAGTAATAAGAGTAGCGATCTATATCAGATCTAATTTGTTAATGAAAGACAACAATACATAACAATAACATGATATATCAGATATGAACCAATTATAAACTCAACATAAGATAACTTCACATAAGATGTTAGGGAAAAGCTCCCTTATCCTCAGAAGTAATGCTTCTAAACAGACTTTAACCTCTTAGCGTTAGGTTACTTGCATGAGAATCAACTAGACCAACATACTTGTGAAAGGAGAGAAAGTAGAACTATAAAAGAATGTAAAATAGATCATCCAACCCTAATAAATAAAAAACAGTAGCAAAACAACAATATGACTAACTCGCAATAAAAAATGACAGCAAAGTACTCCAAAAAATGTCATATAAGTTAGCGATATGGTGGATGGCACCTAACGAGGGCTCTTAACGTGAACGCAAGGGTGCAAGAATGCAGAAAGCAGTTGATGTGGACAGGTCTTTCAAAGTACAGAACTAGTATTCAAAACATTTATTTGTCTCATCCTCCCAACTGATGTAAAGAATGCCCACAAAAATTCCCGCAAAAATGCACAAAAGGTTCAAAATTTCCCTGTGGGCATGTTTAACTAGCTGCGGAAATTTTATCTTAGTCTTGCATGCATAGTGTAATACTTGCAGGAAAGCTTGAGAAAAATGCATGTAGGCAGAAGAAAAATGCCTGCATGAGTGAAGGAGATGTCATTAAAATGCACACAAGGTCCCCTATATGCCTACAAGTGGAGGAGACAAATGCTAGCCAGACCTCAATAATATTCTCAAGCCTCAAATATGCCCGCACTTGAGAGTAAAAATGCCCACAAGGAAATGGAGAAATAAAAATTCCCATAGGGAAATAGAGTAAAAATGCCTGAAGCTTGTAAAAATTCTTGTAGCTAGTTAAATATGCCCACATTTAAGTTTCATATTATACACTTACATCAATTCTCCAAATTGGATAAGCAGTTGATTTGGAAAAAAGACTGCAGCCTGTTGAGAAATGCCATGCAATCATTTTGTAAATGCTTGTTGGATTGATAAAATGCCCTCACTACCTTATAAAATTCCCACAGGCGTCAAACATATGCACGCAGGTCCATAAAAATGCTCGCAAAAATGCGAAAAAGGTTAAAAAAATCCCCGCAAAAATGCGAAAAAGGTTGAAAAATGTCCGCAAGAAGCCATATCAATAGATGAAATAAAATGGAGAAAGAAATTAGGTACAATATGTTTGCAAAAATCTACGTTTGTGAGATATTACTTTTCATTGATTTTGAAGATATATGCGAGACAAATTAAATATCTTGAGATGAACAGACCATCAAGGTTTCAGGGGGGAGCAATTAGTCTACATATTGATAGGGGGGCAGTATGGTTAGATATAGAAAATCAAATAAAGTGAAGCAACATTGTGATGTTATCATTAATGCATGCTTACCTTTTATGAATTTACTAGATGACTGTTGATACATTCATTATGTGGGCATGTCCTTAGATACCACTGGCATTTCAATGATAAAGTTAAACGCTTGAGATGTACACATAAAGTAAAGCTGTTAGGAATCCTGAGCTTATAAATATATTCTCCAACTATATTGTATGACCACTTGGATGGAGATGAATTTTCATAAGTCCTTGATTTGTTTGAATTGTATGCTTAATCATGGCATCATATGTGCACTACGAATATTCACTTTTTCAGAGGGCTAAACTTCATGATGGATTGAAGTACCTTGGATTTTTTCTCAAACCCCTTGGATATGGAATCAAGGATCGAGGTTGGATGATAGGAAGGATTGAACATCAAATACATTTCTAGTATCACATGTGGATATCATGTGGAAGTAGAATGACAATTGTTAATGATGTTCTCAAAGAAATTCATGTTTACTAGTTATTACTTTCTCATCATCCCAAAGGGATACACAATAAAATTTAGAGGTTGTGTTTTGACTACTTGTAGCACATAAAATAGGACAAGGTTAGGTTTCACCTAGCTAATTGGAAAGTACTTTCCAAATCAAAACATGAAGGGGGAAAATATATCTCTTCGGGCCTTGGCTACTCATCTCAAAGAAGCAACTTCTAAATTCTTTCACATTACTTTTACACATGTATACAGGGAATTGAATAAGGAATTAGTACAAGGAAAATTGCAAATATGTGAAATAAGGAAGGGCCCATGAACATTTTTCCTTAATAATTCTATACTATGGACCCATGACCATTTTTCCTTGATTTTTCTATGTTTTAACATCATTTTCAACATTAACCACTCTAAGGAAGCTACTCTGTAGGTATTTTCTGAAATGAATTTATGTGAACTACTTTATAAGCTCAGGATTCCCATGAAAGGTACAATAGTAAAGGAAAATGGATGTTGATGGAAAATGACGATGACATTGCAAAAATGAATATAAAGGTTGATGACATGAAAAAAAGGACAAGATAGTTTGGAAATCAATTCAACGTGATTGTAGGTTACCTGACCTTCTGAATTGTATGTGGTCATATGTCTGATGTGTCTCGTACAAAGAGTGTAAGCTCATAATCATCATCACTGGATAAGGAAGATCATGTGGTAATCTCATATTTCTTAGGTTAACTTAGCAAGGGGTGACCATCCCCTTGAGGATAACCACAGTCCTTGGAAGATGTCACACATATTAAAAAATAATCTATGCAACAAAAGTGAATAAACATTTCACATATAAATTGTAAAAAGTACAAATATAGGTATATTAATTGTTTTAATCCGCACAATACTATCAAATAGAGAGATGCTTTAATAATCATTAAAGAAATGAAAAAAAAACATTAATAACCACAATCATTTCATTTAAATGCTACAATATTGGACAATATTGAAAGGCGGGGGGTGAATCAGTATTTTTACCATTTCACATTTTAACCACTTTTAAAATAATAAATAACAAACAGAATCAACAAGATACAAAGAACACAAATTTATCGTGGAATCCCAACTCGCAAAAACAACAAACATTTTCTATAAATTCAAAATTACATTTTCTATTGGTTTTAGTAATTTCAAAAATATCTGATACATTATACTTTAGTCAATACAAAGTACCCAGTCTATGTCAAAAAGGTTTTCTACAACCCATCATCGAAGGGTGTACAAAAGAAAGCCTCAATCCAACACCAAAAAGACATTCCACGCAGTCCAAAGAAGCACATAATGAGCCTTGAAGGCTTATCCAAGGAAGCACCTAGGGGGTAATGTGAAAAACCCCACGACCTAAGGCATTTATATGCCATGAAAACAACTCATCAAAAGGAGCAGTCAGTAGAGCATAGTCAAAGGCTAAAAAAAACTTGAATCTTTTCTAAGAAAGATGAGTAATCCGCAACAAGTATGTTGAATAACATAACTTAAAAGAACAGGATGGTATTGCTCCCATTTACTAGTAAATATGGCTCAAATGTTGCACGAAATATTGCCACGAATAAGTTAAAATGATAATTTTTGTGGCTAAATTGATAAATATTTTGAAAAGAAATTGTTCTGGCCCTGATCATCGTCGCTATTGTGACATAAATGATTGTTTGTCTCTATAACGACAAATGTTCGTCTCTATTTCGACAAAGACACACGTTTTGTCTTTCTAGCGATGGATCTCTAAACATTTACAAATCAACGGTCATCAAAGTAATGATCATTGACTTTTTCTTATTGTTGAAATTTGACCATTGTGCATTTTTGTTGTAACCTCCACGATCATTGATCTATAAATACATGTTCTTAAGACATATTTCATCAAATTTTTTTCTATGTTGCAACAATTTTTCTGCTTATTGTTTGGTCTGTGAGTTCAAGAGTTTGGTACTTGTTTAACACATCGAATTTTTGATCTCATTCGGCTTTCAGGTTAGTATTTATAAATTCTTTGTCTCCTTTAATGTGTAGGGTCATATATAAAGTGAGTTGACTATTTATTTTATCGTCAATACTATCACATCTAATACCAACATGGAAAGAGATGGATGATTAGGAGGTATTGATTTGAATGTATCATGATAGAGTTTATAATTTTGTTAGGGATGGTACATGAGAAATAATGGGTTTGTCTTAAATTAATGGGTGTTATAGGTAATTTCAAAATATTGTAAAATTTTAGTTTTGCATTGAGGTTTTTGGTTAGTGAATTAATATTTTTCGAATGAGTAAATATAATGTCATCAGTATATGTCTCTTAATAATTGTTTGATTAGAAAGATATCAAGATGAACTAATTATGGAAATAAGATCATTGCTTTTTAAATGTTTTATTTGTTTAGTTTATTATTTATAGAGGGGTAAACTCACATGTGGTAATATCCTATGTGAAAAATTGTTTAAGCATTTTGATTCCATCTGCTTGTGAAAAATCATGTTTCCTAACTTAGGAGAACATAACCGTGGGGGGAGGGGGGATTTAAATTTTATCACTAAATATAAAAAATATAGTGGTTGGTGGTAAGAATAGACCCCCATACTAACTTATTCCTTAATAATTTGGAAAGGAGGGGCATTGTTTGTGATATGTAATATATCCAAGTAAAGTCAACTTGGATTTACTAATTATATTTGTCACTTTCCATGTCACGTCCTTTAATTTTCTGTCTCCTTATATATACTCTATTTAATTTACTTATACATTGATTGAGTTTTTTTGGTTCTTATATGCTATTAGAATGTCAAATAAATATACTTGGGAAGAAAATAATAAGAGGCATGTTGAGTTTAAGGAAACATTGGAGGCGAAGGTTGACAGAAAGTGTTATTGTCCTTGCAATGATTGCAGGGGTTTGCGAATGAGATGAATTTTAAGAACAATTGCTAAGAAACATTGTAAGGAGAAGGGGCATGCTAAAGGGGGGTTTGAATATCGTCCCTTCGTAAGACGTTATTCATTAGATAATGTACTTCTTGTAATAGTACTGATCATATATTCACAAAATGATTTATCATTTAAAATTTATGTGTTGCATATTATACACTAATGTTATTACATTGTTTGTAATTATAAAGACAATGCCCCCTAAATGTCGATCGCGAGTGAGCTATTTGCCACATAATTATAGTAGAAATACTACTTTACATGGTGATGAACATGGATATGTGTTGGCACCTCAACAACTCTCCTTCATTTTGCAATAAATAAAGTGGCACCCCATGTAAATTTTGTAAATACTTATCTTTTGGTTTTCTTTCAGTTTTATCTTACTTGATTTAGTAGTTGATTTCATGGATTCTTCCTTGATTTTCACTCTTTGCGTTGCTTGTTTATTTGGCTTGGTTTTCATTTCTTGATATTTCACGATTTGGATCACCTTTGTCGTTTCACTTTCTTGGCTCCTTAGTTGATTAATAACATTTACTTGCTCTCATTTAGTCTTAGTTGAGTCACTCACATGCGTCGGTTCTTTTGAATTGAATTAATCCGATGTTTTGACTGTCACACCTAATTTTTAATCTTTGAAACATGATTGATTGAGTGTGTGAATCGGCACAACAATATAATTTGATTAAACATTTAATATCAAATATTTCAATCCATCTTTCAAAGATTGGTAAATCAAAGGTTTGAGGCAAACTTGTAATGTTTTGTTGAGCAAGATATCAATTTTTATTAATCTTTTATTTTAGCATTATGACATCTCAATTGATCACAAATTTAATTATTCTTTACTTTTGAAAATATCTCAATTATTTTTAATAAAAATTTTAATTTATTTTATAATTTTGAAATCTTATTTCAATTAAAATTTGTGAATTATTCCAACATGTAAACCAAAAATGTTTTTAATGACATATCTTCAACCATCATTCAAAATCTAATTAATAACTTTTATGCATAACATGATTTTATTTTTTATATTTATTTTATATATATATATATATATATATATAAAATACTATCACAAATTTTTTTATAAACTTTTTGAGAGAAAAACATCTAAAATAAAGTATATTATTTATATAACTTTATTACCATGCATAAATTTAATTATTAAAAAGTTTTTATTTAAAAGTTGATAAACCCAAAAACTCGTCACATACTAAAATGGAACGGTTGACATTGGAATTGGCAATAATAGGTGACTTACATGAAATCATAAAAACATTTGATTGCTTGGCTTATGTTACCAACACATGGAATTAAAAAAAATGTTGTCATTTCCTTCCTTAACAAAATGATTTGGTTTCATAATAATGAGATAGGTTGGTTTGGGCATTTGTCATTATCCTTTGACTTTCATTATTGTAATGACTATGCACAAATACCATTCATACGAGGAAATATAGCACATGTACTCCTAAGTCCAAAAGTACACAAAACTTGTCACAAGTCTTTGAGGTTGGGTTTACGTATTACTTTTAGAAAAATAAATAAAAGTTATTTTTAATATATACACCCCCCAGATTTTGATTTGAAGGGAATTAATTCTCAGCTACGACGACATGGAGATTTTAGAGAGCGTTAGTAATAAACCAACCATGAGGTCGATTGAGAAGCTAACCATTTCCCGAGAAGTTTAAGGACTATATCATGGAGGATTCAAGCGCGCCACCAAAGGAATTAAGAGGAGGACAACTGGAAATTTCACCAGAAATTTAATCATTAGTGTGGGATGCCCCTTGTGTATCTCGACGTGAGGAGCCAGCACGAGGAGCATTGGGTATAATGGTATACACGTAACTTGATTGGGCATATATAAGATCGAACTATTGAGCCTTCAGGATGGCTTCCTCCTCGGTTTGCAGGCGCTGAGATGCAATATCCTTAGCTATGGGGGAGTAAGGTTTTGAGGAACCAATCTAGGAAAATCCTATCATCTAACTAGATCTCACACAGGCTACGACACCAACACCCTTCATGGATATGATCCGTGATATGGGTAGCTGTGTTTTGTCTACAGGATAATAGAATTTCCAGTCCCTCATCAAATCGAACGGGTAACTGGAAGTATTGAAGGAACATTGAGGCTAACGAGGAAAAGTCTGAGTAGGTGGCATGAAGCAGCTCGATATACCACTTTTCCACAACACTAGTGAGTGTATGTTAGAATAACCGAAATTGAATAGAGTCATCCAATATGCTGTCATATTAACACCACAAGTGGAATTCCATAATATGGATTTGGGGGTCCTCTCCTACCTTACCCTCAAACTTAGGGATGTATGAGGGAAGTTTGGTAGGAATATGAGGCCATAGGGTTATGAAGGATGGGGTCATTCGTTAACTATGCCAACTCAGGAAGGTTGAGGCTAGCCATAAAGGGTAGACTAGAACCGAGAGTGGATCGGGAAGGGCCAACAATGGTGCTGACGACAGTAGGAATGTAGTTCCCATATGTAACTGGGGGTGGGAAAGGTTGAATTCTTACCGTAGGAATAGTCACTAGTATGGTAGAAATACCTAGAACATATGTGGAAGGGTCATTTCTCCTAGGTATAAACAGTGGAATGGTAGGAACCGCGGTGGCTAGAGTGGGGCCAACACTAGTGGGTAGCAGACCAAAAACAATGTGTGTAGTGGAAAGGGGCCCACTAGGTCCAAGACCTATTGTTCCAGTGGAAGGGATACCCATAATGATGGGAGGAACAGACACAATCCCACTACCAACCATTCCCCCTTGGAAGGGATCAGGATGTGCACCAACCATTCCCCCTTGGAAGGGATCAGGATGTGCACCAACCATGGGGCTATATGGGTCAGTGAACAAGGTAGGTTCATATTGATATGAATCTGAATCAGACTCAGAGGCTGTATGTGGCTTCGAAGGTGGTGAACAGTGTCGAATATGGATTCGATGGTGACGGTTCAAGGAACCGAATTGGGGGGTATGCCCCCTAAGCCTATGTGAGTAGCGTGGTGGAGCTATGACGATGTGATGGAGTGTTGTGTAATGAATGACAACTTAAGAGTATCAATCGTAGGCTAAAAAACCCAAATACAACTGAGTATGTAGAAGGAGAGCGTGAAAATGGCGGCTCACAAGTCAACAACAATCTCTAAAACCAAACTGCAACAACAGGTTACAACAAGGCGAGTCTATAACAAAGTGGCCAAAATTCCAACAAACAACACTACCTATAAATAAAATGACACAATAATCTATGGGATAAAAGTGCAAACAAACTCCTAACTACAAGATGGAATCCCCTCACAAATCGTATCCTCAGCAGGGTGATGAAATCCTAGTCAGCCAATATGAAATGGAAGAACAATAAGCTAAGAGAATCCCACTATCGAGAAGGACCTCTAGGTAAAAGAGACCTAAAAAGAATGGAAACTAGGCTACCTTATTAATGACACATCAAAGATGGTTTCCTGGCACTTCATCCCTTTGGACCTCGACACCGAATTGGCATGCACGCGGAGGACTATGAAGGGTTAGCCTTCGGTACAAGATGGAGTGCAGTATTCCACCCTGACTTCCAGAACCCCTTCGTTGTGACTTACTCTTATAGAGCAGCCCCCCCTCGATAGATTGATAGTGACCGTGTCAACAAATACAAGAGGATTTTGGTCCCCTAATGGACAACAACTATGTCGCAAGATGTAAGTGACAAAGGGGTGTTGTTTGGATGCCTATCCCCAATGTCCTAAGTTAGCTATAAGATTGTTTTGGGTCCTCAAATGAAGTTACAATGTTGGTTGTATTAAGTTAATTTTTAGGCTAGCTTGGGATGATGAACCAAGCAATTTTATCTTTAGGGTGCGAGATGTGTGAAAATGATGTGTATAAGCCCCATCAATCCTACAATGAAGATGCAATGATCTCACTATCGGGATGCATAAAATAAATTTTAGTTAAATAGCTATAAAGAACAGTAAATATCATGCAAAATCACAACTAATTCTTCTAGAACATAATATAAACATAAGTAAATGAACGTCTAAGGAACTTACCAAGGTGTAGGAAACAAACGGGGGGGGGGGCTCAACTACGAAGCTCAACTCAAGAGGCTCACATGCAAGGAAAATAGGATCTCAAAATAAACCAAGGGGCTATAATGGATCAGATTTGGACATAAATCGGTCGAGAAGGGGTGAAACATAGATAGGGGGTATGAAACAAGGATCTTAAGCACCGAAAAGGACTGAAAAACTGCAAGTTGCACCTGTCGATGGAACAGGTGTGATCAGGGTTGCAAAGAACTGGGAAACAATCATGATCAAGGAAGAATAATAGTCAGAAGACTCAGGTCGCACAAAACAAAGGATTACATACGACAGGTTGCACAAAACCGAGTCACCGTAGCGAATGGGTTTGTTACGAAAGCTAAGACAGATGCGATCTAGCGTTCTGGGCTAGGTTGCACTTATCGAGGCAAAATGCGCAACTTGGGTCACACTTATCGGGCAATAGGGTGTGACTGGGTCACAGCTTCATTTGATCCATTATTAACATGAAATCTTCATTTGAATTGTCTTTCTTCTTCCATATCCCTTCAAGCTCATCACATAACTTCTCATAGTCATAATTCTCATGTGTAATAATAAAAACTTCCATGAACTATTTCCAACTATGAATAGAATTCAGTGGTAGTGCTTCATACCAAAACCTAATTTGTCCTTTGAAAGTGAGGGTAAACAACTTGCATATTTCAACATCTTGAATAGTTTTGAGATTTCAATGTGTAACATCAAAATAAATTATATGCCTAAATTTAAAGGTTTTCCTTTGACCATCAAACTTGGATTCTGACAAGAGATTGACCCTCTTTTTGGAAATGATCCTTGATGGTATTGGTGAACTAAAAGCATGTTTCAATACATGGATATGGAGGGAATCCATTACTAGATAATTTGATCTATACAAAATGACTCCACATGGGTCAACTTGTCATATGACCCTTCTTCTATATCTTATTAACAGGTTGAAATGACTCGTGGTAAACATCAAGGGTTGTTCCTGGTAATAAGTCCCAATTAGACCTAAAACTATTTAGAGTAGGGAACCCATTTGGATTCTATCCCGACAACCATTCCTTATTGGGTCTCACTGGTTTTGACCTAGTCCATCATTTAGGATTTTATAATTAAGGTATGAAATACAAGCTAATATAACCTAATTGGTGTTCCAAACTAAACTAACCTATCCGAGAAGCGATCGAGAGTAAAAAGGTGAGCAATGAAATGACAATTGAATATCCACATGATTAAGAATTTAGTTAATTATTGTAAGCAACAGATAAATATTAGAACAATCTTGGTATTTATGCCATTATAATTTCACTACCCACATAAAGAGAAAGAACATAAATAACATATGAAATAAGAATCATAAAGTTGTAGGAATAAGCCTTTCAAAAATCTAAAACAATCTTACTCCATATCCGCATGTGAAAGAGCATGAAGTTGTTCAAGACATTCATGGACATAATGAAAGTATTCTTTTGCAAAAGGTAACCCAAGGCTTCTACTCATTCAGATTTCAGAAATAATACATGGAAAAGTTTGAGAGTGAAAATCCCCTTCTCCTCAAATGAGATTACAATATATAGGCCAAGGGTAGGTGACCCTTGGCCTTCCATATTTCATTGAGACTTTTTTTAATTCTTTAAATAAATTTATTACAATAATTGTTTTACTTCAACCTTGGTTGACCTTTGGTATTCCACTGATTTGTTCTCTAGTAACTTTTTTCACTTAGTGGAATTTGGCTTCATGTGACCTGCTGGATTTGTTGAATTCTTACTATATATAGATCCTCCATTATATTCTTCAAAAATTTATGGAATAGCATCACTGATTGAACATGATCTCCACTTGATCATGGTTATTGTGCTTGCTTTCAAACAATGATCTTGGTTAGTTTAGCTTCATCTACCTTGGTGGTCATCATGAGCACCTTTGATCATAATTCAATATATGAGAGCTTACACATTGATCACAAAGATAAATTGTAGTGGATCAAGTTAACAAATCCAAAAATCTAAACTACGAAAATTGTCCAAGTGCCGCAAAATGTGGCATTTAAACCAACTTGTTAAATGCAACATATTATATATTTACACCCATTGAGAATTTTGATATGAGATTGATTCCAATTGAAAACCATTATGATCAACATTAGATTGGAATTCATTTATTATCATTCCAACCTTAGTTCCTCTTTGGATATTCCCTCAATTTTCTTGCACTTGTTAATTTTGCTAAATTCCTTAATTATCACAACGAAGATTTAGATTCCATTTTGGGGATTGTATAATTTTTTTGCGGCAAGCATCAAAAGAACAAACCCATAATTGATCTAACCTCTAACACATTTCTTGGAGTATGGCATTCTTGAATAGATTTTATTTTAGCAGAGTTCATTGTGACACCCTCCTCAGAGATGATGTGGCTCAAATACAATACTTGCTTCTAATAGAATGAAAATTTGCCAAGATTAGCATAAAATTGTTTTTCTTTTAGGATCTGCAGAGTAATCCTGGGCTTCTCTTCATGTTCTTTAGATTTGGATTATACCAAAATATTATCTAAAAACACTATAATTAATTTATCCAAGTACTCATTGAACACTCCATTCATCAAACACATGAATGTAGTTGGGGCATTTGTCAGTCCAAAGGGAAGGACTATATACTCACAATGCCCATAGTTGGTTCTAAAAGTTGTTTTGCTTATTTCTTTATCCTTGATGTGTACTTGGTGATACCCAGATCTTAAATAGATCTTAGAAAATAATTTTTCCCCTCTCTACTGATCAATTAGGTCATCATTCCTTGGTAGTGGATACCTATTCTTGATTTTGGCCTTGTTTAATTTCCTATAATCCACACACAATCTCAATGTGGTATCTTTCTTTTGTACAAATAAAGCAGGTGATTCCCATGGAAAAATACTAGGGAAAATATATACCTTTTCTCACGACTCTTCCAGTTGCATTTGCAATTCCCTTAATTGTGGGGTGCTCATTCTGTAAGGTGATTTTAACGCTGTCATAGTTCTAGGAACCAAATCAATTCTAATTCAATGTCTCGCTTTGGTGGTAACCAAAGTACATCTTGGAACACATCCTCCAATTCTTGTAACATCGGAATTTATTCAACAAGCGGCTTCTTATCAGCTAGTACCTCCTCAACATGGATCGCATACACTTGGCATCCCTTTCTGAGATACTTCTTGATCTTAATGAATTATATTTGTCTTAATGAACTCGGTTCTGGAATTTCTTTAACCTGAACTATAATCCCATCCTCATCCAGGAACGAGATGATTTATTACGGAAATCAAGAATTACATTATGTGATTCCATCCAATCCATTCCAATCAAAATGTCATAAAATCCTAGAGGCATAACATCCAATTGGGCTTCGTTTATGACCCATGCTTTTTAAAACAATAGTCTTTAACCACTGAAGTAATATTCCTTCTTATTCCTATAGCCAACTGCACCATTCTATGTTAAGGAAATTTACTTCTTTCTAATTTGCATTTTTAACTAGATTATTAGTTACATAGTTGTAAGAAGCTACATAATTAATCAAAATTGAAATTGGAAAATTATTTATTTTACCTTCAATTTCAATAATTGAAGAATGGTGGTCTTCCCGACGACTGTCCAAATCTGCATTTAGACGGGGAATTATTCTACGAACACCTTCCATTGTAAATGCTTCTTGCACATTATACATACTAGAACCTAATTAAAACCCATTCTTAATCGACATTAAAAATATTCTTAAAACCTTTTCTTAACCTAATTAATTGTGTTCTATTTATAACATAGTTTATATGAAAATATTAATAAATTAATATGAAAAACTATTATAAAATAATACCAAAAACTAATTAAAAACCTATTCTTAAACTGACATTAGAAATCCTAAAACCATACCATTTTCTCATAATACTCTCTGCAATTAAGTATTAATAACCAAGACTGAGATCGCCTACTCTTCTTCACATCACACCATCCTGATGATGAGTCATGTTGTGGACCCGAAATGTCGATATTTAAAATGATATTTGTGGCTATTCCGAATACTGATAACACTATAAACATGCACCACAGATGCCTAGCAACAGAGAATGTAGATGTAAATATTTATTCATTTCTAGTAGCCAAATATCTACAATTTCCCCATAATTTTGTACATCAAATGTAGGAGGTTTGATATTTCTGAGTTCACCTTGTAATGCATTCCCATCATGCTTTCCCTTCGGATGTCTTCTAAGATGAACATCATGTTGAATTGCAAGCACTTTTTTCCCATGATTAATTTCAATTGAATGATAGTGGGAATGAAACCCCTTTTGGCCTACATCCTTATCTATGGAATGATGATATCTATCAGGAATTCCTCTATTCATTGATTCTTCTCCTCCCCTTCTAACCATATAAGATACATGTTGCATATGATTTTGTAATTGTATTCGATTCTACATCATTTGTTGATTAATATGATTTTTTTGTTCCACACACTGAAGGATATTTCCATTCCCAATATAAATATCCCTCAAAGATTGGCACACTTCTATGGTTCCCATTTCAGAATGATGACCATTAGATTTGGTTCTTTGAATACCCATGCCAACTTCTTCAGCAAAGTTGGACATTGCAGGGTCTTCTGCCATTATTTTAGTATTGCTTACCTATTGCACTAGAAACAAACAAGTACAATGGCCTAAAATTATGTTGTCACTACAATATGAATTCATCCATGATTGTTAGTTCACAACAATATTCATATGCATAACATAATTTTCATTATCAATAAACAAACATTTCACACAAGTATTACAAGATCAAATAAAATCAAGAGTGTAGGTCTTTGTAAAGGCAAATTTTTTTCCAAAGTCTAAGAGTCGAAAATTAGCTCTAATACCAAACTCTAACGCACCCACATGTTACATAGCTACACATATAACAATTGTAGCTAAAGCACACATAGAGCGCTATAAACGCTCTATAATTATAAAAAAAAAATTGTTGAAATTATTTGAAGAATCATGATAGTGAGCCCCATTCAACTCATTACTATGGAAGCGTAGATAATTATAGATTAAATTTCTAAATTATTGATTAAATTTTGCTAAACATTTAATAAATTAACATTAAAGACAATCCTGCCAGTTTAATTCCTCCTTCCTGACTTTACCATGCCTTTCCAACACTTTTGACATTCGAAGTTGGGATTCGACACAACTCAATGGATATTAACAAAAAAAATCCAACTTGCACACAACGTGCTCGCCCCTACGTCGAGATCCCAACTTCCCCAATGTTGGCATGTCATACCTCGTAAGTCACCACACATTTTAGACACATTAAATATCTCATTCCAACTTTGATTTTTGGACCTCAAAACTCGGGTATACTGACTTTAGAACTCAGACATCGACATTAAACATAAATCCATTCCTAGTTTTCATTCTGATCCCGACGTCATCACCTCGGTATTAGAACCTCAACATTGATCCTAACGTCGACACTTCAACACAAACATACAAATACATTAATATTTAATATGTCGATCCTAATGTTGGCACGTCGACACTGAAATCTTGATAATGAATCCAACAATTTCAAATATTTAACACATGTTTTAAGAAACTGACTAACGCATGAATAAGGCCTGAAACTTAACAGGTTTTATGCCTATACTTGGACTTGAAACCTTGTCCATTTACACACATCTACAAGCTACATTTAATCACTCCAATAATAATTTCCTTTTTATTAAGGAATGAATCTAACCATCTTTAATCTGTTAACACAACAATTTTCAGAACCAACAAGACTGGCAAGGTTCAACTGCATAATTCAACTATCCAATTTATGTCACATACAACAACATTCTCCATTGCAGAAATTAACAATCAAGAAAGTAGTAACTTCACTCTAAACACAATGTTATTATAATGGTTCCCTTTTCATGAAATTCAACATAAAGATGAACAACCAAAACAATTGCCTAATTTAACTTCTCAAATGCATGGAACTAAATATATTGAACACGATAAATAGGTGAAGGTCAAACCGTAATTCTCAATGGTTATGCAAGAACTTAAAAATACATAAGGCATTATGCTCCTTTAGCCAGTATGTAAGAACTGGGAAACTAGTGACATGCTACAACCAATAATACAAATATCAATGCCCATAGTAGCTAAGGTTGTGAAAGAAATATCATATTATATGATTTTCTGAATTACTATTAATCCTTGTTTTAAAAGTTGTTTGGGATAATTGTTAAGTAAAATCCCTGTTTTGGAATGGCTGAGTTGTTGGGCATTGACATTTGGATTATTAGTTGTAGCATGTAACTGGTTTCCCAATTCTGACAGACAGGCTAAAGGGACATAATTCCTTCTGTATTTTTGAGTGATTGCATAGCCATTGAGAACTATGGATTAATATTCACATGTTTATCATATTCACTATTGTTAGTTCCACGCATTTGAGAAGTTGAATGAGGCCACTATTTTGGTTGTTCATATTTATGTTGAATTGCATGAAAACAGAACAATTAGAATAACATTGTGTTTAGAGTGAAGTTCTTACTTCCATGATTGTTAATTCTCGCAATGGAGAATGTCGTTGTTGGTGGCATAAACTGGATAGTTGAATTATGCAGTTGAACCTTGTCAGCCTTGTTGGTTCTGAAAACTATTGTGTTAATGGATTAAATATTGTTGGATTCATTCCTTAATAGAGAGGAAATTCTTGTTGGAGTGATTAACTGTAGGTTGCAGATGTACTTATATGGACAATGTTTCAAGGCTGAGTACATGTAGAAAACCTATTAAGTTTTGGGCCTTATTCATGCCTTATTCATTTTAAGAAAATGACTAAGTGTTAACCCTTTGAAAAAGGTGGATTCATTACCGATTTTCAGTGCCGAAGTGTCGATGATGATGTGCCGACCTCGGGATCAACATATTAAATCTTATTGTATTTGTATGTCTATGTCGGAGTGTCGATGACAATATGTCGATGTCCATATCAACATATTAAATATTAATGTTGTTTCATATCAAAGCCGAGGTTTCGATGTCGAGGTGATGACACCAGGATCGACTTGAAAATTGGGAATGGATTTTCATTTAATTCCAATGTCCTAGTTTTGGCATCAGGAGGCTTGAGTTCCGAGGTCAAAACATCGATACCAAAATGATATATTTATTGTGTCTAAAATGTCTTCCAAATTTCGAGGTCTGACATGTCGACGCTAGGAAATTTGGGATCCATAAGTTAGGGTGGGAACACTAGAAATGTTTTGTTAAGAGAAGTCGAGCGGTGTCGACTTCTGATGTCGGAAGTGTAGGAAAGACATGGTAAAGTTAGGAGGATGGAATTAATCTATCAGGACTGTCACTAATTTTAATTTTTTAACTGTTTAGCTAAATTTAATTAACAATTTAGAAATTCAACCTATAATTATCTACACTTCCGCAATAGTGATATGAAAGGGGCTCACTATTAATTGTTTAAATAACTTCAACAAAAAAATTTCTTGTAATTATAGAGTCTTTACAACGCTCTATGCGTGCTTTAGCTACATATTTTTATCTGTGTAGTTGTGTAACGTGTAGGTTTGTTACACATGAGGTAGTTGATTATTTGGAAAGATGTTTGGAATGTCAGCAGGTTAAGGAAAAACATCAAAATCCTCATGGATTAATAACCCTTACTGATTCCAAAATGGAAGTGGGAGGTAATTTCCATGGATCTCATTACAGAGTTGTCTAAATCAAGAAGACAAAATTATGCAATAATGATATTCATTGATAAACTAAGTAAATAAACCCAATTTATTCTCACAAATCCACCTTTAAAGTTGTAAATATAGTAGAAATATTTAAGAATGAAATTTTTTAGGTTGCACGAGATACCAAAAACTGTTATATAAGCTAGAGATGTTAAGTTCATGTCAAGTTAAATTGGAAGGTTTTATTTGAAGGCATGGACACTAAATTGATCGTTAATACTACCTACCATCCTCAAATCGATGACTAAAAAAAAATATAATCAAATACTTGAGGATATGCTTCGTATGTATGCCATGGATAAACCCACTTAGTAGGAAGGCTAGTTTCACTTGGTGGAATTTTCCTATAATAATGGATATCACGCATCATCCAAAATGTGGTCATTTGAAATATTATATGGCAGAAAATGTTATACACAAGCGAGTTGGGATAATCCCATGTATTAAATTATATTGGGTCCTGTTATTCTTGAGGAAATGGACTAGATTGTAATTAAAGTCAAGAAAATTTTGAAGGAAGCTCAAGACCAATAAAAAAATGCAAACAAAAAATGACAACATAATTCCAGATTGGATACCATGTCTACTTGGAATTAAAACAAGAAAAGAAGCACAATGAATTTAAAAAATGCACAAAATTAGCAACTAGATTTTGTGGGCCATTCCAAATATTCACAAAGATAGGACTGATGACCTATCAACTTGTTTTACAACCAACTCATATTAAAATTCATAATGTGTTTCATGTTTCATTGTTAAAAAAATATTATCATGGGGTGAATCCATGAAGATGGGTGTCTATTTTGGGGGGTCTTATGAGAAAATAAATCTTATTTTTTTCATGTTTTTCAACTTTGGGTGAATGAAAGTGATATTTTCGTTTAGAATTTCACTTTAAGTAAAATCCAAAATTTTAGAGAAATATGTTAGCTTTCTATTCATAATTGTTTTAATTTTTTTATTGAGATTTTATATGTCGTTTTAGTAAATGTTTGACAGTGTGTCCTTATAAAATTAAAGGACTAAAAAATAGTCATGTTTGGCTGCGCCCCTAAAATCATTGTTAAACTTGTGCTTTGCAAAAAAAAAATATGCTACGAAAATCTACACACAATATACTATTGCGATGACTATAAGTTTGTAACCAATGGATCTATATACTAATTATAATATTTTTTTGAATTCGATCAATGGGGAAACCTTGTCAATTTTCAACATATGTTTGGTTGCGACACTTTTCTCTCAATTGACTATAAAACTTAAAAATCTACGAATGAACTTTTGAAGTAGACACTCCAATTAACCGCACCATATTTGTTTCAATTTTTTAGGTGGTGTATTTTTAAAGTTATATATTTTTCATTTCACCGCATTTTGAAAGAGATGAAACAAAACTCAACACATGTTAAGAAACAAAAAAATTAAAAATATTAGATCTCACCTATACACAACAAAATCTATACCTGCGGAAAGTAGATTCAATGACGAAACTAATGGTATCAAGTACGATAGTCGATTTGTAGTGTAAGGCATCCATTTTACCTTCCGAAAATGGAGAAACCTAAAAACTATGCAGGTTTTAGAGGTTATTCAGCTGAACAATTATTTGGCCGAACAATGTTTTTCCGTTATGGAACCGTTATTTACAACAAAGGTTGTTCGGCCGAAAAACCAAATGCAAAAAAAATCTCATCGACCGGAAAAAAAAATTACGTTATCTATATTCGTATAAGTAAAATGAAATAGACTCATTATTTTCACATATTTTCATTTCACATATATCTGATCAAAATATTTTTGGAGGGGTTTTCAAAGGAGATTTATTTTTCCAAAGGATTTTTTTACAAGGTATTTTTCTTCTTATTTATTTCCAAGGGGTACATTCAAAGAGATTTTTTCCAAGGCACTTTTGCCAAAGATTTTGTGTTCTAAAATATTTTTGCAAAGGAGTTATTTATTTGCAAGAGGTTTTTTCATAGAGTTTTCTTTCCAAGGTATTTTTGCAAAGTAGGTTATTTCTTTGCAATGTGTTTTCCAAAGAGTTTTTTTGAAAAAATGTATTTTTCTTCTTATTTCTTTCCAAGAGATACATTCAAAGAGTTTTTTTCCAATGCACTTTTGCACAAGATTATGTATTCTAAGGTATTTTTGCAAAAGATTTATTTCTTTGCAAGGGGTTTTTTCAAAGATTTTTTTTTCCAAGTTATTTTTGCAAAGTAGGTTATTTCTTTGCAATGGGTTTTTCCAAAGAGTTTTTTTGCAAGATATTTTTGCAAAGGAGTTTTTTTTCCAATATATATATATAAGTTGTTTTTTCAAACAAAGTTTTCTTTCAAAGAGCTTTTTTTTCTCCCAAGGGTTTTACAAAGAAGATTTCTTTACAAGGTGTTCTTATTTTTTTCCAAGGGTTTTTCCAAAGGAGATTAAATAATCATGGGAAATAAGAGAAACTGTAAAAAAAAAGTGATCGTAAATGTGATGACGATGCTAATAGGGAAAAACAAAAACTCAGAAATAGAGTCAAAAGAGAAAGGGTTGCAGAAACAAAAGAGAGAATTGAAGATATAAGAACATATTGACATGACACTGTTGATGAAATGGAAATTGAAAATAGGGTACAAGAAGAAAAAATGGAAGTTGAAGAGACCATTGTTGAAGATGTAAATATTGATTTACATGTTAATGTTGATGAAGTCAATATTGAAGATCAAAATCAAGATCTAGAAATTGGACCTAGTATGTATATATCATGTATTTTCCAAATTAAATTTTTTATAATGAATTATATTTTTGGACATATTTTAAATTAATTTTAACTTGATGTATAGGTACTTCCACCATCGATGATGAAATGTTAGAAGACATTGATTGCGACAAATATGGAGAAAAATTACCCATACATGTTGGACGATATCGTGCTACAAAAATTTATGATGATATTCTCAAGGATTGTTCAATAGCAGGACAAGCACAAATTTGAGATGTTTATTGGTGTCCAAGAAGTTAGAAGGTGCTACGTCATTATTGGGTATTCACAAGGCGACAAAAGAGTCGAAACTGAAACATAATGTGATATAAAATATAGGTGATGCAATAATTTTTTAAAAAAAAATCTAGAAAGAAAGTTACCAGTGTTGCATGTAGAGCAATTCAGACAGCAATTGTTTCAGCTAGTACTATACAAAAACGTTTGAAAACATAACTAGTACAAGCAATTGGAACCTCAAGAAGGAAATTATACAAACATAGCAAATTCAGAATGCAAATAGATGAAAATGATGAATTTGCTTGCTGGGCAATTATTTGTAGATAACCTTACAAAGATAGAATGGGAGAAGGCGTTAAAGATATTGTACATAAATATTGGTTGGAGCATGCTCGAGTTTCGCCAAATCCAAGGGATGTGATATGACAAAGAGTATCATGAAATGTATATGAAAGTAATCCAAAACATATAATGGAAATTACACAAGTAAAATTGTTCAATAAATTCAAGGAGGATCATCGTGGAATTAATATGTCAATCACTACATTTGTGCAACAAAAACCATGGTATGTTAGACCTATTACTATACGTGAGTCGTGACACATGTTGTTGTCGTTATCATGTGCAATTTCAATTATATTACGACACATTTCTTGAATTTGGTAAAATTTTTTGGACAAATTCACCACCTCCTCCCACAGTACATGAATTCATATCTCAAACTCTATGTGAGAGAAATCATGATGAAGTATTTTATAATAAGAAATGTGTCAAAGGAAAACATTGTCATGGTTGTGGAAATATTGTTTTATTCCACAATAAATACCCTATCGACAATGATCAGTTGCTTTCAAATGTAATCGTTGATTGGAGAAGATATGAATACAACAATTATTCTACAATTTCTAGTGATGCACATTCCAAAAGAATTGATTTGCAAGAAGATAAAATATGTGTGACATATTTTCTCAAGAAATTTGAAAGTGAAATTTATAAATACACCAAGCATTCACATAGAGCACGATGGAAAGACCTTCAGTTCAAACATTCCTGTGAAAATTTTCCAGCTGGAACAATTTTGTCTGTGGTTGATTTTGCAAAAAACTACACATTTACTGCACAAAAAGAGATTCAAAGTGAATACTATCATTCTGACCAAGTTTCGATATTTGTCCATATTCTATATAGACATTCTCAACAAGATGTTGATAGCATTGAAAGCACGTGTGACAATCGAGATGTGATTAACGAATATCACTTTTATATCAGTGATATTGATCGTACACATGATACACATTTTGTTCAACATTGTATTGAAATTTTTTTCTTTGATTCACTAAAAGGTCGTAAAGTTAAATTCAATGAACATTGGACATGGTCGGATGGATGTGCGGGACAATTTAAATCTTCATGATCATTTTTTTGGTTATGTCGACTTCATAAAGCAATGAACATTAAACATCGCTGGAATTTCTTTGAAACTGGACATGGAAAATGTGAACATGATGGTGCAAGAGCATGCATAAAAATAGAACTTCGAATATGGAAAATGAACCATTATTCTAGATGATTCCATTTAGTTACAGAGGTTGTCCAATGGTGTAAATCACATCTAAGCCATGATTGTAGTCAACAATCAAAAGATGTGCGCAGGTATGTACATGATTTTTTAAATTTATATTAATTGTCAATTTAAACAAAATTATGTACTAACATTGAAGTATTTGCACACTAACATTAAAAGTTGTCATTTGTGATTTATCATTTATTGTGTAGGTTTTTTTGGCTTGTTGGGGTCCAAGATATATATAGATCAATACCATATGAGGCTAGCACCATACATGGGACTAGAGAACTTCACTCTATTCAAACAAAAGCATTCCAAAACGTGGTTGCATTTGACAGTAGAAAGCAATCATGTTTTTGTCATATTTGCACTGAAAATGTTAAATCTACAGAATTTTGTGAAAACATAATGAACAACTACGTAAAACATTGGAAACACACAAAGATTAATCCAAAAGGGAAAATGCCACTAGCAAGCATAGAAGAATTAGAATCAAAAGAAATAAAAATATCATCTGATGGCGATAGAATTTCAGATCTTGTTAGAGAAGGTAATGATCTTGTTGATTTTTCATTGTTGTCGATCACCTTATGTGTATATAGTCAATTTAATTCACTTAAAAACTCTAACGGAAATTGTAATTTTCTAAAGAGATGTTTTCGCTGTGATTGCACCTTTAGACAACAATGAAAATGTAAAATATTATTTGATGCGATGCATTGAAGGAAAAATGAAGTTATTGGAGGACTAAAATGAAAACGAATTTACATACGAGAGAGGATCCATCATTTTAAAAGGCTATTTTTTGCAATAGACCCATATGACTGAAAATTATGTCTACTTTCAGGATTATGAACCTGATGTTATATGTTGTCAGTATAGTCATTTAGTATGCGCATCTCGAATAAAATTGGTACAAGTTCCATCGAAAAAAAACTTAAAAAATAGAAAATGGAAACTGTCCAAATATGACCATGAACGGATAATTGAGGATGACATTCCATTGCGATGTTTTTAACTATATAATTTCTTGTTTTATGTTAAGATTGGCTATCATGCTCAAAGATGAATTGATGTTTTAGAATTCAGAATAATTGTGTACTTAGTCATTTAGTATGTTACCTTATTAGAATTCAAAATTGAACTTTAATTTATTAGAATTCAGAATCAAGTTGCTAATGTTACCTTCGTAATAAGAAATTTTAAAATTCAGAATCAAGTTGCTAATGTTACCTTAGAAGTCATGGATTGAACTTTAATTTATTAGAATTTAGAATCAAGTTGCTAATGTTACCTTAGAAGTCATGGACTGAACTTTAATTTATTAAAATTTAGAATCAAGTTGCTAGTGTTACCTTAGAAACTTCATGGATTGAACTTTAATTTATTAGAATTCAGAATCAAATTGCTAATGTTACCTTAGTAATAAAAAATATTAGAATTCAGAATCAAGTTGCTAATGTTACCTTAGTAATAAAAATATTAGAATTCAGAATCAAGTTGCTAATGTTACCTTAGAAACTTCATGGATTGAAATTTAATTTATTAGAATTCAGAATCAAGTTGCTAATGTTACCTTAGTATACACAAATTTTAGAATTCAGAATCAAGTTGCTAATGTTACATTAGAAACTTCATGGATTGAGCTTTAATTTATTAGAATTCATAATCAAGTTGCTAATTTTACCATAGTAATAAAAAATATTCCATGTGAGGCAGAGGCATATTGCCAATGGAAAGTAATAAATTAAAGTTTTATGACGAGAGATAATATTCTAGTTATGTATATGACCATTACCTAAACTTTGATTGTGAATACAAGATGTGAGTTAGGAATATTGCACCTATCAAAACTAGATTGATTCCTAACATTCACCATATTCATTCTTAACATTAGATTGCATCTATCAAAACTTCCTAACATTCCTAACATTCTCAATCTCTCAACATTGAAAATATTTTACATCTACAAACATACATAAATTTAATATTACATACATTAATATATACATAAATTTAATAATACATACATTCATATATTTGCACCTATCAAAACTTCCTAACATTCATAACCTTTCCTAACATTCATTCCTAATATTCATTCATACATTCATATATTTGCACCTATCAAAACTTCCTAACATTCCTAACCTTTACATATACATGTATATAATCCAAAAAACAATATGTAAGGTCAATGTACATGTATATAATCCAAAAAAACAATCATGAACATGTGAGTTCAATGTAGATGTATATAATCCAAAAAAAAAATCATGAACATGTGAGTTCAATGTACATATGTATAATCCAAAAATTAAGCTCCTCAATGTCCAAATCAACTACAACATATATATCAACAAAAAAATAACAATATAAATAATTCTGTAAATGGAAGTCCACCACTATCCTCCACTAGGGTCTTCCCTTGGACTCATAACAATCTGCAACATGTATAAAAACAGATTATGAATATCATAAAGTATTTAAACAATTTTAAACTAAAATCAAAACATTAAAATATTAAACTAATATATCGAAGAACAATTCAATTATTAACAAAATTACCTCAAATTTTCTATCATCCAATGGAGTCTTCCCTTTGCCTCTAAAAGGTGGAGGAGACCCAAGCTGCAACAAGTATAAACAATTTATAAATCTTACAAATTATTTAAACTAAATTCAAGAAAATAAAATATTAAACTTACAATTCCACCACTATCCTCTAGTGGAGTCTTCCCTTTTCCTCGAAAAGATCGAAGAAACCCAAGCTTCAACATATATAAAATCAATTTACAAATGTCAAAAGTTATTTAAACTATTTAAACTTATAGATCAAACAACAATTCAAGAACAATTCAATTATGAACAAAATTACCTCGGTGCCAATATCCACATCCATTAGAGAACCTATATCTTCACCACAAATTTCAATATGTTCTCTTCCCTTAAAATTTAAATTTTGTTAATAAATAAATCATAGTAAAAGCAAAAAATACTAAGCTTAAGCAATTTACTTAAAATTGAAAAAAAAAATCAATAGCTCATAATAGATGGGAAATCATCTAAAAATTTCGAATCTAATTAAACCTGCATGGATAAGTCAAATTAACAATAAGATACATAGTTAAATTTAAAAACAAAAAGATAAAATATATTTCAAACATAAATATAAATATGTAAGTAATAAATATACCTCTCCAAAATGCTCTTCTACATTTTCAGCATTTTTACTAGTGGAGACTCTAAAATTATGTTCATTTAATAGTTGAGAAAAATGAAACCAATAAGCATTTATGTAACGTATTTATTACTATACATCAAAAAATAATTTATCATACATAGATATAATGTAACAAAAAGTTCAATTCAAAATAAAAAAAAAGTAAATAGATTGAAAGTACACAAACCTCTCCTATACTTGACGTGTCATTAGATATTATATCCTAAGCTATATCATGACAAACCTTGGCATAGGCCTTTATATCTTCAATTCCCATACAATATAACTCATCATTTGTTTTGTAAACACAATTTTACTGAATAGTGGCTCGAGCCCTCTCTCGACTCAATCCAACATCAACTCCTACAAATGACGAAGTCAAACTTTCAGCAACATTATGCCTTGCAGTTGTCCCAACTTGTGATGTGGGCTCCATCTCCGATTTGTAAGTCACAAGCCTAGGTGGAGGTCGAAGAGTACTAAGATCTCTAAGAGCACCTTTTCAATTGCATATCCTCCCCTTTCCAACTCCATAAAACTTGCAATGAATATCAGTAGAGTCTGGCTTCATTCCTAAAAACAATTCGGCATAAAAAAAACCTAGCAAAATAATTATGAACCTCATCGTTCCATGGCAACCGGCCATAGGATGCAAGGAACCGATCATATAAAAAATGTGCAAGTTCAATGTGCTTAAAATATCTCACTTTCAATGCTTTACTCTTTAGGACCTCTTTGAAGTTAAACATTGAGTTGGATTGTTCTCTAGTCACTCTCTCCTTCACAACAACCCACTTGTCTAGACCCATGACCTGAGCCTTTCTTCTCTGCATCAAGGAAACAAAATCATATGTTGTTGGTCCAAGATCCTCATATACCTAAATGAATTTTTGTAATGATTGTAAAACCATCTCTATACTTTGTTTGTTCTCTGGAGCAAGATCCAAACTAGAAAGATCATTTTACAGCTTGTCATAGTGAACCCTACAACTTTCAAGGGTCATTTGTTGAAGACAACTTTTCCATGGAAGCTCCTTTGGTATGTTAGATTTTTTATCATTCAAGCTAGCATTATCTTAGGATATTTAACTGAGAGAATAACAAGCACATCTATCAAACACAAGAGACAATAGACACAAAGATTTTCCTCGGGGAAACCATAGAGGAGAAAACCCCACAATTTCCTCAGAGATAGAATCAACACCAAAAGTAAAACCCCAAAATAGTAAGATGATCTCCCGACAACAGTAGTCTCTCTCTCTCTTGTCCTAGCAACTTCTTCTCTCTCAGCTATGCGCTACAACTGAGTGTGAGTGAATGTGTGATAAATAGAGAGACTCAATCTCTATTTATACTAATTCTTGACTTGAAAATAACTCACTAGGGTTGACTTCTCTAGGAGAGTCTAATAACCCTAGGGACCCACAACTACAGGGACTTTAACCCTTGATCAATAGGAAGGGTTACCCTCTATGAATTTACATGACTTGTTTACATTATTGAATCTCTCGATAGGAACATCGGGGCATGACATGACTCAATTACATTACAGATATTTCCCGAAATAAACATCGGGGTACAATACATAAAATAAACAAGTGAATACATTTCAAAGTTACAAATACATCAACACTCCCTCTTAACTAGGAAGGTATTCTCTCGACACAATTTATCAGCAAAGGTCTTCTGCTCTGTATCCACTGGATCATCATCGAGTTCTCGTCATCTTCATCTTCAAGTCATCTTCATCACTGGATCTGGATCATCAATGCTGGATCATCATTACTGGATCTGGATCATTAATGCTGGATCATCATCATTGGATCTGGATCATCACTCGATCTGGATCATCATTAGGTCATCATCATTGGTGCTATCTCTCGATTCTTCTCATCATAGGAAGTTCTCCAAAGCCATCCTTTTTTCATGCTGGTTGTAGGCCTAGCCTCCATGTAGGTCTTCTTCAGCGCTTATATCTGACCCTAAGTCAGAATGGCCTGCCCAACACTTACATCTGACCATGAGAGGAACATATCCAACAACCATGTCAGAAATGCATCCCCAACACTCACATCTGACCATGGGAGGAACACATCCAAGAACCATGTCAGAAAGGCCCAGCACTCACATCCAATCATGGGAGGAACACATCCAAGAACCATACCGGAAAGGCTCAGCACTCACATCTGATCATGGGAGGAACAAATCCAAGAACCATATCGAAAAGGCTCAACACTTATATCTAACCATGGGAGGAACACATCCAAGAACCATGTTTGAAGGGATCAACACTTATATCTGACCATGAGAGGAACACATCCAAGAACCATGTCAGAAGGGCTCAACACTTATATCCAGCCATGTGGAGAACACATCCCGCATCGATGCTAGAATGGCGTAGCACATATATCCAGCCATGTGGGGAACACATCCTACATCCATGCTAGAAGGTCTCAACACTTATATTTGATCATGTGGGAACAAATCCCACAGTCTCCTCAGAATGGATTTGCACTTACATCTAATCATGTGGGAACACATCCCATAGTCACATCAGAATGGCTCCGCGTTTACATCTGATCATGTGGGAACACATCCCACAGTCAAATTAGAATGGACCTGCGCTTACATCTGATCATGTGGGAACACATCCCATAGTCACATCAGAATGGCTCTGCACTTACATCTGATCATGTGGGAACACATCCCATAGTCACATCAGAATGGCCCTTAGCTCCAGGTTGAGTATTCCTGGTAACTGACCAGGTGCCTCCATTCTCCCAGAGAATGGCCTTCAACGCTTATATCTGATCATGTGGGAACACATCCCACAGTCACCTCAGAATGGCTTAGCACTTACATTTGACCATGGAAGGAACCAATCCTCTCACCATGTCAGAATGGCTCACAGACTCATCACTTCCCCTTGGAGGGAACCTCGATCTGGAGAACACCAAGCCTCTCCCTGAAGTACTCAAACTTCACTCTGGCCAATGGCTTAGTCAACACATCAGCTGTTTGTTCATTGGTCACAACATATTGGAGCTTCACTGCTCCTCTTTGCACCATATCCCTAATATAGTGATATTTGATCTCGATATGCTTCGGCTTGTCATGGAACACCATGTTCTCAGACAACTTCACACAACTTTGGTTGTCGCAATATATACAAGTAGCATACAACTAGATATCAAATAAATTAGATAGTAGCTTCCTCAGCCATACTACCTTGCAACTAGCTGAACAAGCTGTGACATACTTTGCTTCAGCTGTACTTAGTCCCACACAAGACTGTTTCCTTCTAAACCAAGAGATCATACCTGATCCCATATTGAAGCATCACCATGAAGTGCTCTTTCTATCGATGGCATTGCCTGCCCAATTTGAATCAACATAACCTTCCAGGTTAATTTTTTGATCATCCTTATACTTGAGCCCATAATCAACTGTACCCTTTAGGTTCCTCATAATATGCTTTGCAGCAATCAAGTGAACATGTCTCAGATCCATCAGGAACTAGCTCAAGGTGTTCACAGCAAAGCAAATATATGGTCTCGTATTTGTCAGGTACATTAAGGACCCAATCATCTGACGATACATCCTAGCATCAATCGTCTCTGATGAAACATCACTTAGAAGCTTCAGATTCAATGCCATGGGTGTGGTCATGGACTTGCAGTCCATCATCCTGAACCTCTTTAGGATCTCTACTACATACTTCCCTTGTCCGAGGGAGATTCCATCTGTATTTTGCCACACTTCCATGCCTATAAAATAATGCATCATACCCAAGTCCTTCATTTCAAACTCAGCAGCAAGCTTCCTCTTTGTATCACCAATCAACCCATCCATATTTGTTACAAACAGATCATCTACAGAAAACATGAGTATCATTGGGTTCCCATCTTCAACCTTGTAGTAAAGGTTGGAATATGCTTTACTTTTGGTAAAGCCCAAACTGGATAGGAAGCTATCAATTCTGTCATACCATGTCTTGGGTACTTGTTTCAAACTATACAGGGATTTCTTTAATTTACACACATGACTCTCCCTGTCATGTGTCTCAAAACCGAGTGGCTACTCCACATATACTTCCTCTTCTACTACACCATTCAAGAAAGAAGTCTTGACATCCATCTGGTGTATCTTCCATTTCATCACTGTAGCCAGAGCAAGTACTGATCTGATGGAAGTAAATCTGGCTACAGGTGCAAATGTTTCTTCATAATCTATTCATTCTTTCTAAGAGAAGCCACGAGCCACAAATCTTGCTTTATATTTTTCTATGTTGCCATCTGCAGCATGCTTGATCTTGTAGATCCATTTGGAAGTTACAATACACTTCCACTTTGGTCTAGGGACAACATCCCAGACATCATTCTTCATGATCGATTGATACTCTTCAATCATAGAATCCTTCTATTCTTTCCTTTTTGCCACTTCTTCATAGTTGGAAGGTTCTTTATTGATGAAGTCACATAATAAGGATACATAACTGGAGCAGGACCTGGTTTTTTTCCTTTCTCTGTGATTTTCTTCTGGAGCCCCATATCTTTTTGCACCTTGGATAGCTTCTCGTACCCAAGCAGGTTTCCTATTGTGAGGATTATTCTCCTGAGGTAGATCTACAAGTTCTTGAGGTTCTTTTATTTCTCGATCTTCTTCTTGAACTTCTTCGTTCATGGTTGTGTCATGAATTCTGGGTACTTCTATTTTTTTAGGTTCTTTAGCAGGTCTTTTTCTGGATTTGTTGTAAGCTGAGTCTTCATCAAATGTTACGCCCCTACTAATGTCGATCTTCTTGAATCCTGGGAAGTATATTCTGTAAGCCTTCGAGCTTTTAGAGTATCGCACAAATATACCATTACTTCCTTAAGGATGTAACTTTGTCCTCTTTTCTTTCGAAATGTGTATGTGCACTAGACAGCCGAATATTCTGAGATGGCTGACTTCTAGTTTCTTGCTGGAAAAGACTTCTTCAAGTGTCTTGTTCTCGAGTACTCTGTGTGGAGTATAGTTTTGTACATAAACAGTTGTTCTGGCAGCTTTTTCCCATAGATGCATGGGAAGATCTTGATCGTGAAGTATGCCCCTTGTAGCTTCCATGATCGTTCTATTCTTCCTTTTTGCAACCCCATTCTGTTGTGGATTATATGGAGTAGTTAACTCCCTCTTCATCCCTGAATCATTGCATAATTCTTTGAATTCATTTGATGTGAATTCTCCACCATTATCTAATCGAAAGGTTTTGATCTTTTTTTCTGTATGGTTCTCGATCAAGGCTTTGAATTCCTTAAACTTGCTGAATACTTCATCTTTGTTCTTCAAGAAGTATATCCATGTCTTCCTAGAAAAATCATCAATAAAAGAAACGTAGTATACATACCCGCTTAATGAATTAGATGACATCGGACCACCTACATCAGAGTGAATGATTTCCAAGATTCCTTTTTCCTTGCTCTCGCTACTTGGAAATGTCTTCTTTGTGTTCTTTCCTTTCACACATCCTTTGTAGACACCATCATGTTTTGCTTGAATTTCTGGAAGACCTTCAACATATTTTCTTGCAAGTGGTAGTGCTCTGTAATGGACATGTGAAATCCTTCTATGCCAAAGTTCATTTGGTTCTACTGAGTCATGAACCAAAGCTTGTTCTAGTTGGCCCTGCAATTTGTATATACCTCCCTCTTGTTCCCCAATCACTACTACATCATCAATAGTCTTTCCCTTTGGCCACATGAGAACTTGGCCATCTATAAATGCAACCCTCATGCCTTTTGCATCCAATGCAGATATGGACAGGAGGTTCTTCTTAAGTCCTGGTACAAACAATACATCCTTCATCATCGTAGACTTTCCAGATTCTAGCTTATAGGAGGATTCCCCACTACCTTTTATTGGATACTGGTAGTCATCTCCAAGTTTCACCTTGTGGGGTGATTCATGTTATGATAGTTTCACAAAGGATTTTTTGAATCCCATCATATGTTTGGAAGCCCCACTGTCTATAATCCAATCATTGCTTCCATGTGTGATGTTTCCTGTTAGAGTGGAAATCAAGACATAATCTTCATCACTTGAAGAATCATCACTTTCTTGCTTAATTCTCTTTGTGGAAGGTTCATCATCTTCTACAGCCTGAGCATGACGTCTTCTCTTGTTTCCCTTATTCTTATAAGAGTTATTTTTGTTTCTAGGACCATCTTTGGCAAAGTGTCCTCTTTCATCACATGTATAGCATCTGAATTTAAATAAATCTCTTCTAGTATTATCTTTCTGGTGGAAGTGCTGACCTTTGGGATGATGAGAGTTTCTTCTGCTTTTCTTGGAGTGTACTATAAGAGCTTTATTTTCACTTCCCATATTTTCTTCTTGAGCTACTATCCGAGCTTCTTCTTGTGATAATTCTTCCCATAGTCTACTGAAATTGACTAGCTTCTTTTTGGCACAGATCCCTTGAATAAAAGAGTCCCATGATCTAGGGAGACCATTCAAGGTGGTCATCACAATTTCTGCATTATCCACTTCTTCATCTACTGCTTCAAGTTGTTTCTTGATCCGAGAGACTCTTGAAAAGTAAGACTGGATGGTTTCTGCATTCGGGATCTTTACATTCTTCAATTGGTTTCTCAGAGTCATCTTTCGATTTATGTTCTTCCCTTCAAACAGTTTGGTCAGGGCATAAAACATAGCTTTAGGTGTCTTTAGGGAGTACATCTGTGGTATGAAGTGATCCTTGATTGAATCAGCAATAATCCTCTTAGCCATGACCAATTTATTCTTGTGTAAGGCCTTAGCCTCATCTACCTTTGGAACTGGAACCTCTTCATTGATGTAAGAGTCCAACTCATTTTCTTCCAGGACCAGGGAGATCCTATACTTCTAGGCTTGGAAGTTATCAGCTCCCTCAAGATTTTCATCAAGCTTGGTATGATGAGACATCTTAACATAGAACCTCAAATGGAAATGCAAAATATTTAGATCTTACCAGGTCAAGATGTTGGAACTGAATCTTGAGCTGAGTTTCTACAGAGCTAGTTCAGGAGCAGATTAGGGTTTGACTTTCTCGGAGTTCTGCCCAACCAAAAACTTTGATCTTGATCTCGAAACTTCAATTTTGAGGAGGAGATAAATCTAGGCCTGGGCTCACTAAAAAATTCCACTTCTGTGGAAAGCCCTAATTTTCGGTAGTAGCGTCGGGTCAAAAATTGAAAATGCTCAGAATCAGATTTTGCTTCGACAGAAAGATGCACCCTGGAGAGGAGAGTCAGCCCAACCTTCTTTTGCTGAAAATCCGTGGAGAGAGATCCAAAAAGTAGGAAGCCCTAGTTTCTGCAGCTAAATAGTATCTTCTTCTCAGGTTAGTTCTGATACCATGCTATATTTTTTATCATTCAAGCTAGCATTATCTTAGGATCTTTAACTGACAGAATAAGAAGCACATAAATCAAACACAAGAGACAATAGACACAAAGATTTTTCTCGGGGAAACCATAAAGGAGAAAACCCCAAAACTTCCTCAGAGATAGAATCAACACCAAAATTAAAACCCCAAAATAGTAAGATGATCTCCCGACAACAGTAGTCTCTCTCTCTCTTGTCCCAACAACTTCTTCTCTCTCAACTATGCGCTACAAATGAGTGTGAGTGAATGCGTGATAAATAGAGAGACTCACTTTCTATTATACTAATTCCTGAATTGACAATAACTCACTAGGGCCGACTTCTCTAGGAGAGTCTAATAACACTAGGGACCCACAATTGCAGGGACTTTAACCCTTGATCAATAGGAAGGGTTACCCTCTATGACTTTACATGACTTGTTTACATTATTGATTCTCTCTATAGGAACATCGGGGAATGACATGAATCAATTAAATTACAGATACTTCCCGGAATAAACATCGGGGTACAATACATAAAATATACAAGTGAATACATTCCGAATTATAAATACATCAACACAGTAAATGTGATGGATAGGTCGCAATGGGTGTATAACCCTCATCTAGTTAGACATATTGCGTCCTAGCTTGACCTTCGCCACCCTGTGTAGGATGAGGAGTCTCTTGCGAACCTTGCTCTACATCCACGCTTGTATCCCATTCAAAAGGTCAAGAACCACGTTCACCCACAGAAGATAAGGGGGAATCATCTCTACCACTATCGCCACGTCGATGATTGGATGAATGTTAACTATACAACAAGCTTGAATCCTGAGGTAAAGTCAACAATCTTCGATTATTATTTGGGACACCAACTCTCGAAGAATGTGATGACCTCCTATGCTTCTATCTCAAAGGCTGCTCTCTTTCCATTTGATATGATATCTACAAGTTTACACAAATATCAACTCATAACATATTCAAATTCTACATGTTAATTCCTCAACTTCAAAGACATAGCTACTAAAAAAAATAAGTTCTTAATAAGGACCTAGATGTCCCTAATATTATCTAATAGTTCTTAAAATGAATATAGCTAATTTATTATCTATTTCCATTTGATATGATATCTACAAGTTTATACAAATATCACTCATAACATATTCAAATTCTACATGTTAATTCCTCAACTTCAAAGACCTAGTTACTAAAAAAACTAAGTTTTTAATAAGAACCTAGATGTCCCTAATATTATCTAATAGTTCTTAAAATGAATATAGCTAATTTATTGTTGGATGTATGAGAAATTAATGTGTCAATCTTTGTGTTTTTTATGTGTTTTTGATTTTTTAAATGAATGGAACCAATATCGTCAAATATTAAGAAAAAGTTACATTTGTTTATTTCAAAGATTCAATTCATGAACATAAATATTAATTGAAATTCTAAATTAATACATAAATTATATCTACATATTTTCATTATTCCATCGAATCATAAAAAAATGTTCTCCATTTGAATTATTACGATAGGTGGTTACAATGTAAGCACTAAAAAATAGAAACACTTAAAATTATACTAGTCATCTTTATCTAGTAAGCCACCTAAATACAAACAAAGCAGGAAGTAAGCAATGGTAATCATAGAGCTAATCTTGGAGTAGTGGGATAAAAATTTAGATTTATTTTGTATTAACTACATGGGACATTCTAGGTACACTTATTAGCAATATATATACTTACCATAATAAAAGACATGTTATAATAAAATAGAGTATAGGAAGCAATGGAAGAATTTAATTACAAACAAAAAGATGTTGCACTCTGTCCATTTGGACAGAATTCATGCGCTCTGTCCACATGGACAGAGTTCATGAACTCTGTCCATTTGGACAGAGTTCATGCACTCTGTCCACATGGACAGAGTTCATGCCGCTTTGTCCATGTGGAGATAGTTCATGCACTCTATCCAAACATCAACTATCGAATGATAAATGTGGGTAATAGTACATGCCTTGAAGAAGAAACAAGTAAAAGCATTACTACTTTCGCTTCCTCTAAATTTTATGTGTAGATATCAGTCGTGGAGTAATTGGAGTTATAGATTTGATCAATCATATCCATAACTCCAAATAATCTGCGACCCATATATACAAATAAAGATAAATGAACCTTCTTTATATAAATGACACTGCGACCCATATATACAAATAAAATCGAACAACGAAGGAAGCAAAACAAACCAACCACCGAAAAAATGAACGATACCTGTCAACAATGTACACAAAGTTATAGCATGAAAATTGTAATCATCAGCATTTGCATATTACTTCATATTAATACAAGTTGTAATCAGTTCAACTTAGAGCTTAGGTGTAAGTAGTTTACTTTATATATATTATTTCTATAACCCTTTGTATATGTTAAAGCTTAACCACAAACAAATCTTACTTTTATGAATGCAGAGTTGATCTATGGCTATTTATAGGCTTAATAATCAGATCAATCAGTACAATATCTTAATATAATGGTAAGAATAAACTGTAACTAATAAGCATTATACAGGTTATTTGTGATTCTTTTATGACATGGATTATTGGGAATGATACTAACCTTAGTGTAATAATAATTGTTATTTGTAATATTTGGTATTTTATATTAGAAATACATAGATCAAACGGATCGGTAATTAGAACTACAAATTAAATGCTCTTGTTATTTGTACTATAATAATACATTCCACTATTTTAATGATTATGGCTATCTTGTACTTGTGACATAACATGAAACACGTAAAACTATAAGTAGCTACACGCACATAAACCAAATTAAACTAAGTTGTAATTATTTAATAACCCCTATAGAACTCTAATGAATGAGCTTCTGAATATCTCTTTTGAGGTTATTTTATTGCAGTAACTGAAGGCCTATCTTGTGCAGCCTTGTGGAACGAGACTCCAATGGAAGACTACTAAGCTCATACAGGGACATAGTTCATGAACTTTTTCCACATGGACAGAGTTAATGAAGTCTGTCAATGAGGAAGGTGATGATGTCACGTATGTTTTGTTTGTTACCCTAAGTGACTCTTCATTTTGAAAAAAATATCAAAAGACCAAAATTGACATGAATATATTTAAATGCACACCTATGCCTCCACTTTCCTTCATTCCAACTTGTACCTTGCCAAAATATAACTATAATTGTAACTTTGATATGCAAATACTAAAATATCATATTTTGACTTTAATATCTAAATATTATAATATTATTAGGTACATCAAATCTCAATATTTGGATTTTTTTTTATGATTTATATAAAAACAACTTAAAACCCTAATGTTAAGTAAAGCCAAAGCCAATATATAACTAAAATTGTAACTTTGATATGCAAATTCTAAAATTTCTTATTCTGACTTTGATATGCAAATATTATAATATTGTTACATTCATATCTCAATACATAGATTTTTTTTGTTTATGATTTATATAAAAACAACTAAAATCCCTTATGCTAAGTAAAGTGATAAGGGACAGAGTTGATGAACTCTGTCCATGCAGAGTTCATCAACTCTGTCCATGGATAGAGTTCATCAATGAATATCTTCCTCATAATACCTATGAACTAAAATTAAAATTAAAAGAAATCTACACTACTAATTAACATATGCAAAATTTAAGATAAAAAAATACTATAAAATAAAAATAAACTACGACGAAAAATAAATTTAAGCCATTGGCTACAACAAGCCATGAATCACTTTGTTCAACATTCAGATTATAAAAAAAATTGCAGAAACAAATACCTGACAAGAAAAGAGAAGAGCATGAACAGAGCTCCACGAACAGACCCTCCAAGAACAGACCACGAACACACCTCCACGAATAGACCTCCATGCATAAATATCCATGTCGAGAGGACGCTAGAAAGGTGGCAGGGTGGCAGACATACACATCAACGCGCAACAGGCGGGACTGGAGGAGGAAACGAGGACGACGGGCGACAAATTGGGTGATGGGATGGGTACAAAAGGCGACCAGGCAGGTGGCAGCACAAGCACAAAGGGAAATGTTGTGGGTGGTGGAAGAAAATAGATGACTGCAAGTGGAAACCATGAAAATGGGGCTACAACCAACCTTTTATGTAGAATAATTATTTGGTCGAACAATTGTTTGGCCGAACAAGTATTCGGCTAAACAATTATTCGGTCGAACAATTATTCAGCCAAACAATTGTTTGGCCGAATACACATTGAACCACCAGTAAAAATCACCGGTTGGCTATGCGTTCCGTCAAATTAAACAGTTCACCGTTAAAAGGTATTCGTCCGAATAAATGATCCATTATTCGGCCAAATAAAAACATTATTCGCCCGAATAAATATATTTATTCGACCGAATAACGTCTGCTATGTTGCTTGGGTACTCGATTCTCACGGAAGTGTTACCCAACTTTGCGTTTTCACCCCATGATCCTACTCATGTAATTGATTGGAATGTGATTCAAGTGGAACAAGAGGGAGAGTTCTAGTTCAAACCTTTATGCATACTATATAGGAAGGAATTTCTTTTCTAGAATCGAGCCATTGTATAGGTAAAAGTGCAATGGAGTCACTTCGGACCTAATGATGCTACTTGGGAAATGGATGATGCCATGAAAGAGGCATATCCGTTTATGTTTTAGAAATAATATTTAAAGAACATCAAGGATGATGTTGTTTCAAGAGGGAGGGGATGTAATATCCTTAGTCTATCTGTAAAGCTTATGATTATGTAAACATTTTGGTAAATTTTGTTGTAATATACTATATAAGATTGGTTAGTAAGAACAATCTTAAATTAGTTGTATTTTATTAATTTAAGTTGAACTTTCTCACAAACCATGGGCAAAACAAAGAAAAGAGAAGCTAAGAATTCATTAAGGGGAGATTGACTTGGGAAAAATACCATAATTAAGTCAAATCCATATAGTAAAAGTTTAAATAATTAAAGATTGAAAAATACTATTAAAACTATTATTAACTCAAAATATAGGTTTAGGAATCCTCCCTAGGTTCGACAGAGCAGAGAGAAACTACTTAAAATCATTAACATGAATAAGAATGGGTTAATAATTTTTCTTGGAAAGAAAAGTGAAAAGAATATAAGTAAAGAAAGAGAAAATTTTCTAAATGTTGGAAAGAGGAAATTCTAGGAAAATATTTTCTAAGTTCAAGTTTGGCTTGGTTAAAAAATAAATTGGCTTTAAATTTTCTATTGCCATAGAGTGTTTGCACTGGGTTATGCTAATGGGCAAGAGGTGTTTTGTTGGAAAGAAGCATTCAAGAATCACAGGATGAGATAAAAGAACTTGAATGTTCTGACATAAAAACTTGCTTATAAGTGCTCGAAAAACCTAAAGCGATTACATCTAGTGGAATCTTGACTTGGCTTGGGGGTGACTAAAATAACAAAAATACTAAATTTACTTCATGTTATGGTTGGGAGGATGAGAGTTGTCCATGTGTTTGATTGGAAGTTTTACTAAAGAGAATGTATAAGTATCAATACTTTTATGTTATTTGATTTTAGGATCAATAAATGACGGAGTGAGTTTTATTTCTTACTTTTGTCATGGTTCACATCCTCAAGAGGAGATATATGTGTCTAAACTCCTTGTTTAATTTTCATGTGGTTCGCATCCTCGAAAGATAGAGGGCTCACTACGTCCACGGTAATATTACTCAGGGGGGACCACTTGAAGGGACCTCACAATGTTGGCTCCGGGTTTGGGAGCCTAATTCCTAAGGACCTAGAGAATTGAACTTTTGACCTCTAAGAAGCACCACGAGGCTCTCTAAACTCCTTGTTATGCTATAGCATGGTTAATAAAAGTAACTCATTTTTATCGTTTGATACTATAGATTCAATAAAAATGATATATAATAACATAATAATACTTATATAATGAATTTATTTTTAAAGGGTAAATGATGAGTGAAAAATAGATAAATAAGTAAATTTGTATATGTATTGGAATATAGCTTAAGGGTGAGTGCACAAAGTTGAGGGACCTTTTAGATGCAATGGTAGAATGAAGTCAATCACTCTTGATCCATAAAATAGAAATCATCCCAAGCAATATTGACCCTGCCAAGCCTATTCCCAAGGCTGCCAACATGCATGCCAATTAGGATAGTACACAAAAACGTGCTCCTATTTTACCGTGCAAAAATGTGCTCCCGTTTTTCTTCAATAAAATGCGCTCCTGTTTTGTTTCAATTAAACGTGCAAAATGATGGGGGGGGGGGTCCTTAGTGGTAAGGGGAGACATAGGGATGTGTGTGTGAGAGAGAGAGAGAGAAAGAGACAAAGATAGAGTGGAGGAGGGGGGGTCCTTAGTGGGATGGGGTGACTCGTGGATGTGTGTGTGTGTGTGAGAGAGTAAAAGGTGTGTTATGATTTTAGGAGTGGGGGGGGGGAGGGGGTTAGATTAATGTGGGGGGGTCTAGGTGTTGTAGAGGGGATGTAGTAGGGGGGTGGGGGTTAGAGGTAGCTGGATTGGTTGGGGAGTGATATAAGGGAAGGGGGCATTAGTCGTAAGGGGAGACTTGTGGGTGTGTCTAGGGGTGTCAAGGTGTTGTAGGTTATAGGTTAGGGGGTGTTAGTGGTAATGGGAGACAGAGGGATGTGTGTGTGTGTGAGAGAGAGAGACAAAGATAAAGTGGAGGGGGGGTCCTTAATGGTATGGGGTGACCTGTGGATGTGTGTGTATATGTGAGAGAGAGAGGGAGAGGAAGGGGTGTGTTAGGAGTTTAGGAGTGGGGGGGTTTAGATTAATGTGGGGGTGTCTAGGTGCTGTAGAGGGGATGTAATAGGGGGTGGGGGTTAGAGGTAGTTGGATTGGTTGGGGAGTGATATAATAGAGGGGGGTGTTAGTGGTAAGGGGATACTCGTGGATGTGAACTGTAGATGTGTGTGGGGGTTTCTAGGTGTTGTAGGTTATAGGTTAGGGGTAAGGGGAGACATAGGGATGTGTGTGTGTGAGAGAGAGAGAGACAAAGATATAGTGGATGGGGGGTCCTTAGTGGGATGGGGTGACCTGTGGATGTGCATGTATCTATGTGAGAGAGAGAGAGAGTAAAAGGAGTGTTACTAATTTAGGAGTGGAGAGGGGTTACACTAATGTGGGGGTGTCTAGGTGTTGTAGAGGGGATGTA
>LPNX010161223.1:150614-176117 GCA_001517045.1 Pseudotsuga menziesii | reverse complement strand
TAAGTGATTAGAGATGGAACAATAGGGGGTGTTTAAGAGTTATAGGTAGAGAGAAAGGGTTATGGGTTTAGGAGGGGGGGAAGGGGACATATATGTGTTAGTGGTAAGGGGGGACACATGCATGAGAGAGAGAGAGAGAGAGCAAGAATGAATGGGGCAGTGGGGTGGAATTCTTATGCCTATCTGTCTGCTTCGTACTTTGCTTCGGATTCAACATGCCTATGCCTTGGAGTATGATAAACCATGGATAATTCAACAATATATCCGAATTTTCAATATGCTCGTGTTTAGTCGTTCATCTGAGTATGCTACACACCTCCATTTTTTATGATATTTTAGAAATAGATATGATTTTTTTTGCAGATTCCAAATATGTAAATTTTAACAAGAATACATAATTTTTTCTATTTTTTTCTTATTTATCTTCTGTCATCACTCCTCAACTCAAAAAACACACTGTTAGTGTTTCGTCCATATCTTTTTCATTTCTCAACCATTTAAAAAAATTGTATGGTGAACTAAAGAACACCGACCTCTACATGCTATAAAAAACCCATTTCCAAATAATTGCATTAAGAAATTCAAACGCTGCACCCACAATTGATGTACTGTTTTCGAGGTTTGATCTCTCAGATAATTAAAAACAAAATTAAAAAAATTATTTTTATTATTGGAAAAATAGTCGTGCACTAGTACTATATGTTCTCTATATGTATATCGGTTTTTGTAAGTTTATTCCATCATTTAGTCACTTAGACGCTGCACCCACAAAAACATATACCTTATAATTTGTCCCAAAAATAAAAAGTGCCCGTTAAAAAATATCTAACTTTAGATAGTTAACAACATTTTCAATAGAAAAAATATATATTTGGCAAGGTCATTCAATTTTCTACATTTCTTGTTTTTTACTCATCCCAAGATTCACTGTGTAAGTGTCTCAAAATATCCATGCAAGTTGATGAATGCCTGTTCTTTCAGTTTTCTATTGTATCTAACGCGCCAAAAGAGACCCTCAACTTTGTGCACTCACACTTAATATTATTATTTTGTAAGGAAGTAATAATAATCTATTACACTATTGAGTTAATTTTAAATTCCCATTATATTGACCTTATAGTAATAAGTTAGAGTTATAGAAATCTAGTAATTTTGAATAGAAAGAAATACTATCAAAACCAATACAAGTTAAATAATTTCTCAAGTTTTATCTTAATAGTAAAATATCCCTTTCTATACTAATAAGATAGATAATCAATTCCAAAATTATTACACTCAAATAAACATGAATAATAAAAAAATGGACACATTATAGATTTAGGACATGACTCTATATGTATGATTAATGATATTATGACCTCCATGAAGATGAAATGTATCAAATAAAAAGAAAGATAGACACATTATAGATTTATGACATAACTCCATATGTAAAATTAATAATATGACTCCATATGTATGATTAATGATATTATGACCTCGAATGCTTCTACTTCATATGTATGGTTAATGATATGACTTCCAATGCTTTCTCATATATATTTTGCTTGAATTGTTTTTTTAACTTTTCAAAAGCTCTACCAACACCAAGATAGGAAACTTTTTCATATGGTTTAATCCAAAAATATGTTAAATATCCAAAATAAGGTGTGTTAGGTCAAACCTAAGTAAAATTGGTTTATGAGGAGTCATACTAGTTAGTGGGAGAGTCAACAACATGTTGTATAATGTCGACATAGGAAAAACAAAGCATTGATTTTTTGTTGGGCAAAATGCTTTCAATTTTTTCAGAACTTCTCTCAGATCTATTTATTTGGCTTAATCGTTGTGTATGATTAGAAACACTCTTCCATTTTAAAACACTAATATCCATCGATTTGAATTACATCAATATTTACCCATTTTCAAAAAAATCAAATAAAGAGTGATTAAAGTTGAAAAATGCTCTCTTCCAATCACCTTCCAATACCTCTCGGCTAAAATATTATTGAGAACACTAGAGAATCGATAACCAAAACAAAGATGCAAGTTGCATATAACTATATATTCACGCTGTTTATGTAATGTGCATCGGCCTGTCATCTCATGAATGGCTTCAGGTTTCGGAAGTGATGCTCTCTTCTGCTGGTTTTACTTTCTTGTATGTGTATCTTCGTGCAGCATATACGTAAGCGCAGAGATTGAAAAACCCAAGAACTGCCAAAACCCAGTAGAAATAATCCAAATGAGATCCCTAGGGATTGGGAGTAAACCACGTCTCATGTCCTCGGATCTCCCTAACTTTCTCAACAATGGTGATGAGTAGAGTATTGAGAAAGTTTCCAACCCCAACAACGCTGAGATAGAAAGCGATTCCCAAGCTTCGCATGCCGTCATAGAAATATTGGTGCAACCCTACTAGTGTAAATACATCTGCTCTCCCCAGCAAATCAAACTGAGGAACCAACCAGAAGACACTGATAGGTAGTGTTACAGGAGCCCCAACTACTAATCCATGGTAATTCTTTGCCATATTCACCCTCCTTGTTTCAACGAGAGCTGCACTGGCCATGCAGAGAATGGATATGAAGATGCCCGCTCCAATTCTTTGGAGAAGAGTTATCCCGCGTTGATGGCCTGTCATTTTTTTGGCCACGGGAACAACAAATCGGGGTCGTAGAAGGCCGTGAAAAAGATTATAGAAAGTGCCGAAAAGGTTAGGAGAGAAGCTGGTGGGATTTCGATTTGGGATCCCATTCTTCTGTCCATTGTGACGCCTTGCTTCACGAAGAATGTTGTTCCCTGGGAGATGCACATCCCATAGATGAGGCAAGATAACCAGATGGACACCATTCTCAGTAACAGCTTTGTGTTTTCTACTTTGGTGAGTGTCTAAACTCTCCAAACTCTCCACCTACTATGATGCTTCTTTTAAAGTGGAAATATGTAATCTAAAGTGGAAATATCTAATCTAATTTTTAGTGTTCTACGCTATCTAATTTTTGTTGTTTTATATATATCTAATTTTAAATAATTTAAATTTAGTTTAAGCCGATAAGTTATTTTTAATAATATTTTATTATTTTTGGGAAAAGAGACTTATTTTACAGTCTAGTAAGGATGCGTAACTCCTTCTGTGCTTATAATTGACTTTTAAACTAACTAAATCACATAAACTTTTTATTAAAAAACAATTGCATAAACTTTCTTTTTCATAAAGAAATTTCAAGCTATTAAACAAAATTACTATTCTCTTTTTCTTTTTCTTCTTCATTAAAGTGATAATTTAGGTCTTGAAAATGAAATATTAACCCAAACCAAATCTTTATAATTACAATTACAATCCATTCATTTACTTTCTTATAAATTATTTAATAAAATGAAATTTGCATCAACCACAATATTTGTTTTGACTTTATTTTAAAACACAAAAGGCTTATAGCGTTAAGTTTAAAAAATTAATATTAGATAAAGTTTTCATTAAGTTTAATATTCACTTTATATAGTTTCATTGGGGGATGTGTAACTCCTTTCTTGCTTATAATAAAGCCAACTAAAAATAAAAAATAATAATAATTTGAATATACCAAAAATTGGTCCGCTTATAAAAATAAAATAAATATCAAAACATAATTAAAATAAATACAATTATAAATTCATACATAAAGTTGTTGAGGTTCACATTTCTTGAACACCCTAAATCTCAAGGTATTAAACTCAATTAGTATTTTTTTTTCTTAATGTGATAATTTCAATTAAACCAAATTAAAAATGAAATATTAAACAAACTAAATTTGTATTATTACAATCACAATTTTCTTATTAATTATTTCATAAAAAAAAATTGCATCAACCACAATCTTTGTTTTAACTTTCTTTTAAAACATAAAACTCTTAAAGTGTTGTTTAAAAAATTAATATTAAATCAAGTTTTTAAATCTAATATTCTTTTTTAAGTTTAATATTTGTTTCACATGGTTTCATATTATTAGTTTACCAAATATGGTTCCCTAAAAATAATAATACGGTTTTATATGGTTAGACAATAAACAAATTATAGTTTCATAATATTTGTTTTTAAGGAAGATGATATTTGTTTTTAAATCTATTATTAATTATATTTCTGCTATTGTTGAATTTAAACATTAAGTTATGTTTCATGCATAAATTTCTTTGCTTTGGAAAATTTTAATGTTGTTTTAAGACAATGTTGTGTTTTTTTCAATAAATTCAAGGGAGTGTTTGTTTTTCACATAGTTGTTACCCCTTAGCCTATCATCCATGGCACTATGCAATAATGTCCAGTAACATGATAATCCATGGCAACCTACCTTTTAACTACACATATTATGTTGTAGACCTGATTTGAACAACAAAATAGGTGAGTATTAGATTCCATAGAGGGGAAAGTATTTGCACCTTGAGAGAATTGATCCCTCTCAGCCCTTGGTAGAACCATCTTTAAGATGGATTTATGATGGTTTATAATAAACACATGTAAACTCTAGGATGGGCACGGAAGGAGTTACACATCTCCCTCTATGTAGAATGCACCTCTTTGATGCATTGAAGCTAAACAAATATTAGAAAATCTATTATATGAATGATGTGGCCATGTATTCAAAACTAATATCATATTTTTGTATGTTTAATTTAATTCTAAAAGTAGTTATTTTTATAAATAATTATTTTATTTCAATGAAATTTATATAAAATTATTTAAAAAATAAATTATAATTATTGACTAAACATATTAAAATTTATGAAATTGTAGATTATTATAAAGAATAATATATCTAAAGAAAAAATAAAAACATTACAATTATTTATAAAATTGAAAAAAAAAAACCAAAATGATTATAAGTTCTTATTCTAAATTTTAATGAATTCAATACTCACTTTAAAATATATATATATATATATATGGAACTCACTTTTTTAAAATAAAGAAATATATACATATATTTTAACCAAAAAAATATAATCATAAAACATTAAAAAAAATCATATAAGTTAGCATTGCTAGCATCACAGGGGTTGGGGCATCAAATTTTGTTGTTCAAGACTTTTTGTGACAACATACAAGTATGGGATGGAGAAGAAATGAAATCAAGCCTAAGTTAACTAGAGCCTTACAACTCACTACATGTTTGAGTATTGACAATCTGCCTTTTGAATTTAACTAGTACACCAAGGTAAGTTTGTTAATGGTTGGATTTGAGAAAGTTCTAAGAGTGAGTAATTAAGATCTTGGGGCTCTAATTTTTTTTTTGGTTTTATACCAATCCATGATTTGGGGAATCGAAAGTAACTAATAGGAAGTTTAAGTTCTTTAATGAAAAAAATCAATGTGTCTACCTCTACGTCGAAACCGTTTTCCATGCTGAGGTGGGCCACCACCCTCCTTATTGTATTATAAAAAGGCATGAGAATGATGAACAAGACATAAAATTATGGACTTCACCTTCAAAGAATGCAATGCAATAACATTGATAAGGAGTGATAAGAAGATCACAATAATCCAACATGTCAAATCTCTATGGATAGTGTCAAAGACTTATAGCATAAATTTAGCATAAGAATTACTTATAGTTGTATATTACTCTTTGCTTCTTGCCACATTTGATATTGTATGGTTGTCTCTTCTCCTTGACCCAATTGATATAACAAGGTGAGGATGTACATGCATAATAATCCTTAGTTTTGACTATGAGATGAGGATTTAAAGAAAAGAGGATGTAAAGACATGTAATTTTTATATGTATTTTGGTGGTGAGTGACGAGGATAAATTTTGTGAGAAACCACAAATGTTTGGGAGGACAGAGGGATATTACGTCATGATCACACCACCCATAAACTGAAGACTATTCTTGAGCCAAAAATTGTTTTTTTTATTAGAAATTTTTTCAATAACCTTTTTGGTTATTTGGTCCAAATGTTTTTTCTAACTCATTGTTTCTCCATATTGTCTTCCCAATGATGCCTCTCTATATCAATCCATAAATCGACCTCTACACAGTTTGTGATCCTAGTTGGATGCCATTATTTGTAGTTACATGACATTGAGCATTGTTTATAGTTGTCATGAGTCCATGATATTCATGCAAGAAATGAAGTCTTGTAGAGGAGGACTCATCAAACCAACCATTTGAATTTCATTTTGATGAAAAAAGAGTGGACACTGGTAGCCAGGTTCACATAGGTAGTCACGAACAAAGTTTTGGGATCATTTCCGGCCTAGTAATAGACTAGTAGTTGTTCTTTATTGTTACAACTCCAATCGTTGACACATTGTCACGCCTTAGAACATATCATAAATATGTTAATAGAAATGTTGAATGCTCGAAGTACAATAATTTTGGGCATATTGCAAGGTTCTATAACAATGTAGTTTGTTACAAATGCAACATCTTTGGCCATGAATCTCAAGACTGTAAAACCTCAAGGGAATCCTCTGTGAAAGAAAATGCTCTAATAAGTCATAAGAATAAATTCAATAAAGTTTGGAAACTAAAACAAGAAAATGAAAATTAAGAAAAAGGTCAGTTAGCTCTATTTTCTCACAGAAGAGAAAAGAGTATCATTGCCAAGCAAAAGAAAGATAAGTGCTCAAAGATAAGTTCTCAAAAGTATCGAGAATGAAATATGAAAAGAAAAAAGGAAGAAGTATGTGGATTAGTACTTTATGCTAATGATGGATGTGCAAGTCACACGACAGGGAATCAAAGTAAACCTCTTACATTAAATATGGGAAGTATGATGGATGAAAGCAAGATTTCTCCTAAATTTGATAATAAAGTAGAAACTATTTTGCATACTGAAGAAATGGGAGATGATTCTCTTAGTGCCCCTTTTTTTATTCTCTTTACTACAAGATACAGGGTAAGCTAGGGCATAAGAAGAAAACCATTAATGATTATAAATAAAAATATTGTTTAAATTCTAGTAGAAGTCACCCTAGAAATCTTGGAGTAAGTCAAGCTAAAAATGAAGAGTAGTTTGTTGGAAATGTGTAAGAACAATAAATTATTGATTGGTAGCCTTTGTTATAATAATGACAATAGTCTTGCATGTTGATGAAATTCAATTTATTGATTAGTAGCCTTTGTAATAATAATGACAAAATAGTTTTGCATGTTGATGAAATTCTATGACAAAAAATGTAATAATAGATTTATGTGCATGATTAGAGAAAATAGAAAATATTTGATGTATTTTTTTACAAGATTTCTTGGCAATCCTATAGCTGATAATATTAGAGAACATATTAAAGATTAATGCGATTTATGTATCGCATTATGGAAACCCTATTTATTATGGAGAATAGTAAGTTTAAAGGAAGATTTGAACATGCAATACAAGAATCCTATAGCAACATCTGGGATAACATCGTGGTTCCAGTCCTAAGGCTTAACCACTAATGAAAACTTGGAAAATTTGTTGGTAACTTGAATTCTCACCAGTTCTCTTTAGTTCTGTAGGGAAGCCTTCAATAATAGTAGCATGAGATTCTTTTAGAACTCAAAGAATAGCATATGCATTGTAACCATCTATAAAGAAGATAATTTGATGCATTAGATTTGAATATCAACAATAAGGGCATATTTGAACGGTTGTAAACCTTGTTTTTATCGAAGATGGGAATTCTATATTCTGGGAAATAGGCCATTCTTTTTCGAGAAGCATATTATGATAAAGTTTTTAAGTTAGAAAATCATATCAGTCTTGCAAATGTTTTAAATGGAAGAAAAACACCTTCAACAAAAGTTTCCATGATGAAAGATGACAAGATTGTGTTGGCCCTCCAACAACTCCCCCTGGCATTCTCATAAAAATCAAGGGGCCCCTATTAGAAATCTTGTAAATATTTAGCTATGGTTTTCTTTACTTTAGTTTATTCAATGATTTAATAGTCTCTGTTTTGAACATTTGATTTTATACCCTTTTTATTATTCTACTACTCTTGATGAAAATGTTGGTATTTCTACTTGTTGGTTATGCTATGATGACTTTGTGACTTTGTGATCATCACATCTTTTCACTGATTGTTTTTGTCGACAAGTTACCTTTTTAGCATTTGAATCTTTTTTCCTCCTACTGGTTAGAGAACACTTGCATGCTCTTATTTGACCCCTTGGTCGATTTGATCGTACAAATAGAGAAACCAATGAGGAAACCAATAAAGCACAAAGGCTCGCTCAAACACACAGGAGGAGAAACACTCAACTCATTGAATTAATGAAATAAAGGTCACATATATAGAAAACTGATAACCTAATCTAGATCCGATAAATGTGGATTAGATACACCAGCATAGGAGTTGTTTGAACAAGAACCCTAGATATATAAAACATATGAAGATATTTCTGCATTAAATCTAACAACCTCCCTTAATGCAGAAATGGATTTTTTATAACACATAATTTCTTCCTAAGATACTCAAAATGGATCCTTCCAACAGGCTTAGTAAACACATCAGCAACATTTTCACTTGTGTTACAATAGATGAGTTCAATTTCTTGAGACTCAATCTTTTCTCTAACAAAATGATGCTGCAGCTCAATCTGTTTAGATCTAGCATGACAGACTGGATTGTGTGCCAGCTTAATTGAGCTTTGATCATCACACTGGATTCTGGTAGCTTGTTTTTGTTGTGTTCCAACATATTAATGAATGCACCTCAACCAAATGGCTTCGCAAGTAGCACTGGTTAACACTTTGTATTCAACTTCTGTGGATGACAAAGAAACAATTAGTTGTTTAGTACTGCTCCATGATATGAATCCCAAACCAATGTTAAAAGCATATCCAGAGTGGATTTTCTGTCATCAGGATTTCCTGCCCAGACAGATTCAGAGTAACCTACCAGCTGAACATCAGATACATCAGTATATAAAATACCATAATCAATAGTTCCTTTTAAATATATAAGGACCTACTTTGCAGCTTTCCAATGTGTTTCGCATGGCTTAGCCAAGAACTGACTAAGGATGCTAAAAAATTATGATAGGTCTGGCCTTGTAGTAGTGAGGTATTTTAGACTACCCCCTAGTTGACGATACAAAGTACCATTAGCTTCTTTATATCCATCACTGTTGTATAATTTGACATTTTGATCCAAAGGAGTGGATACAGATTTCAATTCACTCATTTGAAACTTGTCAAGTATTTCCCTTGCATATTTGATTTGAGTGATGAATGTTTTACCAGATTCTCTCCAAAAAGCAATGCCTAAACAATAATGTAAGTTACCTAGGTCTTTCATTTCAAATTCCCATGACAAATTACTTTTAATATCTGCAACTAATTGATATGCTCCACTTGTAATGATAAGATCATCCACACATAGGGATATCAAGCAAACATTTCCCTGTTTATCTAATTTAATATATAAACTTGAATCATTTTTAATTTTGAGAAATCCTTGTTGTTTGAAGAAGGTGTCTATCTTGACATACCATGATCTAGGAGCCTGTTTCAGTCCATAGATCGCTTTCTTTAACTTGCACACAAGATTCTCCTGTCCTTTCTGAAAAAAACCTTCAGTTGCACTAAGTATACTTCCTCTTTTAAATCACCATTTAGAAAAGAAGATTTTACATCTAATTGGTGTATTCTCTATTTATGTTTAGTAGCTAGTGCAACTAACAATATGATAGTGTTTAACTTAGCTACTGGTGCATATGTCTCTTCAAAGTCAATCCCCTCTTGCTAAGAATAACCCTTAGCAACTAATATTTCCTTGAATTTGTCAATACTACCATCTGCTTTAAGTTTAGAATTGAATAGCCATTTTGATCCTATGGGTACTTTATCTTTGGGTAGTTCTACTAAATCGCACGTTTTGTTTCTCATAATAGAATTATATTCTTCATTCATTATAGTTAGCCATTCTTCCTTATCTTTGGCTTGTTTGTAATTTAATGGATATATGACATTCATTATACTAGTCATCAAGGCATAATCTCTAAACTTTACTGGAGGATGAGTTTGATGAGATGAACTTCTAGGTACTACAATACCTATTGGAGTTCCATCCATGATTCTTCTGTCTTCTGTTGTTTCATCATCTGAGGTAGTATCACTCATGCTTGATTCCTATTTCTAAACTTGTTGTTGTTCTTGCACCTGCTGCTGATCCTACACTTTTTGAAGAATTTTATCTATTCTGACATGCTCATCTGGGATCAGTTCTTCATTAGCATTATTCATCCTGTTACACATATCTATATTTTCATAAAATACAACATTTGTACTAGCAATCAATTTGTGTGAACTCGGATGAAACAATTTGTATGCTTTTTTATCATCATAGTAGCCAACAAAGATACATTCTATGGATTTTGCATCCAATTTCCTTCTGTCATCTTTAGGTATGTGTGCAAAATCCCTAGAACCAAGTATTCTTAAATGACTAATTTCAGGTTTATAGCCATAAAAGACTTCAAATGGGGTTTGAATTTATAGTTTCTTTGCTGGACTCCTATTCTTTAAGTACACAACAGTGTTAATTGCTTTAGCCCAAAATCCATTAGAAATGTTCTTACCTTGGAGCATGCTGTGAGCACATTCCACCAATGTTCTGTTTTTCCTCTCAGCAACTCCATTTTGCTAAGGTGTATCAGTGACTGTGAATTGTTGTTGGATTCCATTTTCTGTACAGTATCTTCTAAAAGATCCAGAAGTGCACTCACCAACTTGGTCCAATCTGAGGATTTTAATTTATTTACATGTCTGCTTCTCAACTTTGATTCTGAATTCCTTGAAGTATTCGAATACATCGCTTTTCCTTATGATGAAGTAAGCCCATGTGAACCTGGATATGTCATCAAAAAATATCAAAAAGTACCATGCACCACCAAGTGATCTGGTCTGCATAGGTCCACATACATCGGTGTGTATTAGTTCAAGGAGTTTAGTCTATCTCTTCTCTTCATGGTTAGGAAATTCATTTTGGTGTTGTTTCCGAAGTGCACATGTAGCACATTCAATATGATCATTTTTAATGACAGGAAGACCCTCAACCATCTACTTTTTTTGTAATAACATGAAATCATTATGATTGAGGTGTCCATATCTTTGATGCCATAATTCGACATCTGAAATAGTTGATGCTGCTAGTGCCTGATGATTTACCTTGATTGCATCCAGCTTGTACAATCCACCAAGTATGGATCCTGTCTCTATAACCATGTAATGATCTTGGACATCTTTGACATGGCACTTATATTTATCAAATTCAACTTTCATATCATTATCGGTGATAGCAAAAACATATATTAAGTTCTTTTTTATGCCTGGAATGTACATCACATTATGTATCTGTTTAAACTATCCATCGGGTAGTTTAACAGTTATCACTCCATAACCTAGGACTTTGTGAGACCTGTTATCACCTAGATAGATGTGTGTGCCATTAGACTTTCATAAGACCCATCATACCAATCTTCAATTATAGGACATGTGGGAAGATGTAACTGAATCTATGAACCATTCATTTTCACCATCTGTCTCAGCAGACAAAGCATGTTCAGATATAAACAGTCTTAGGTTTTTAAATCCATTGACATCCGGGGTGTCTCTTCTAACATAATTTCCATTATTTTCTTTGTATCTGTTGTTGGAACCATTGTTTATCTTCTTAAAACAATCTCTAGCTAAGTGACCTAATTTTCCACAATAATGGAATACAACATCTTTATTAGCACTATAGTCATTGTGTGACATACCTCTGTGTCTTGCCCGAAACTTGCCTCTGTGTGGGAATCTGCCTGTTGCCATCAACGATTGATATGAAGACTGAGATTCAGGCTCATACATCTTGATTCTTTCTTCTTCTTGTATCAGTATTCCACCAAGCTCTATAAATGTAGGAGGGGTCTGTCTTGTTGCAAGTGATGAGATGAATATTTTGTAATATGGCAACAGACCTTTTAATGTGATAGATACCAAATCAATACTAGATACTTCTTCACCTATGTCACTCAGATTATCTCGAAAGTCTTTGATGCGGGAGAGATATTTATTCATCATTTCATTCACATCCATCTTGATAGACAATAATTTGGTCTTTAAAAACAAGATTCTATTAGCATCAGACGTTTCATACAAACCTTTTAGTTTGTCCCATGTGTCTTTAGACATCTTGGAATTTCTGATGTGAGGTATGATTTTGTCTTTTATAGACATATGAATCAACACCTTTGCTTAAGTTTCCCATGAATTCCATTCTGAGAGAGACAATGGATATGTGGGCTTCTATTCATCCCCTTTCACTATCAGCCATAAATCAAGAGCTTCAAGTACAATAATTAGCTTGAATTTCCAATTTACATAATTTTCTCCATTTAATTTTGATTCTTCCGTAATATATAAGTCGTCCAGAGACATATCCACCATTTTTACTGAAGTGTGGGGAAAATAATTTTAACCAAACAACCAGAAGAAAAAAAATAAATACTGGCTCACCTCCTCAAAAAAGCAAACAGATCCGACGTTCACTGCTTGGGCCTGATTTGGCGTCGACAAGAAATCGATGCAAGGGAGGGGTCTTCGGCGCTCTTTTGTGCTGAATGATAGGCATCATCGGTGTACTGGGTTAGCTGATAGAGGCACCGTCGATGCTCAATATGATGCTGGAGAAGCGTTGGGCACTCTCACTTCTTGCTAAAATAGCACCAACGTGTATAACCCAGTGCACACAAATTAAAAAAAAAAATTGCACGGTGGAGAAAAATAATTATTCTTTTCACATACAAGAAAAATTCTTTGCAGACTATGCTGATTTCTCTTCAGCGATGTCTCCAAGCTGATTTCTCCTCGGCAATTAAAAAAAAAAAAACCATGCTCTCTTCTGAGTAGTTATTCTCCTTTAACTCTTACGACCTGCACTTTCAACAATCTCCCACACTGGTATTTCTCCATGCCCAGAGGAATAGTGTTTGTTTAAAAATATAACAATGATCTTCACACACAAAAATGAAGCTGCAATTTCTCCACGTGAGTAATTTAGCTCTCAACAGCGATCAGGAAGCATGCTCTCCTTTCACATTCACGACCAACACTATGGTGGCTCATTTCTACACAATCTCACAGCCCAACGGTGGCTTCCTTTAGTGCTCAAGATGGTTCCCTCAACCTAACACAGCAGTAGCCTCAACTTGGATCTGATACCAAAATAGACAAACCAAGGAGGAAACCAGCAGAGCACAAAGGATTGCTCAAACACATAGGAAGAGAAACACTCAAATCATTGAATTAATGAAATGAAGGTTACATATATAGAAAACTGATAACCTAATCTAGATCCAATAAATGTGGATCAGATCCACCATCATAGGAGTTATTTGAAAAAGAACCCTATATATAGAAAACATATGAAGATATTTCCGCATTAAATCTAACATGTACACCTTACTTTGAATGAATTCAATTACCTTGGCCTTACGAAAACCTTGCCAAATTTTAGCCTTCATTTTATTAATGATGAAATGAAAACTTTTATGGTTTGACTTAAATTATTCAAATGTTTAACTTTGAGATTCCATTTTACATATTAAAAATATATATATCAAATATTAGAATCATTCCTTTAAAAACCCATTGTGGATGATAAAACATCATTTTTATATAATTTAATAACTTTGTTTTTTCATATATTTTGCAAGCGTTATTTTTGGAGAAACACATTCATAAATACATTCTTTAATTAAAGTTTATTGTATTAATTTCTCTCCAAATTAGATGACACCTTAACATGAAAAACTTTGAGCTCACGCTTTATGTTTTCCAAATGATCTGTGTTGAAAAGGGATTTTTACATCATAAAAATCCTTTTAACATTCACTAGCAAGTAATTGATGAAATCAAAATCAAAGTGTATAAATTCCCGAATTTTGGACCTAACACTTATAGGCATGTGTCTATTGATTGTGATGATTATCTTGATGTTTTATTTTATATTGGGTCAGACCCCACTGCATATGAACACGATGATTTTTTTTATATATTGGGCGTAAGCCAATTTTTGGTGATATATGTATATGCTTGTTTGTGTTGGGCATGGACCTTGAAGCACATGATTGACGAGATGTTTTGTGTTGAGCGAGGAGCTCTAGAACACTTGAGTGATTGATGCATTGTGTTGAGCAAGAGGCTCTGGAACACATGAGTACTTACCTTTGTGTTCAACGAGAAGCTTTGGAACACATGAAAAGATAATTGGATGTGTTGGGAATAAGCCCTGGAGCCTTCCATGTTGATGTTGAGCATAAGCTCTGAAGCATCGAAACCTTGGCCATTGTATCCCTAGGTGTATCATACAAATACATCCTAGCATTTATTGTTGAGCGAAAGCTCTGGAATTGCACTATGTTTGTAACTCCCTACTATAGGCATTGGGTATGGACTTTGGTAGGCACTAGGGGTTACTGAAAAATAATTTAATAACTTTCGAGTGAAAACGACTTGAGAAAAACATTGATCTCATCATACTTATTTATAAGTGATTAAATGAAATTTTGAATTTTTGTATTCTCATCAAAGTACTGAAGCGCTACAATGTTATACGAGGGAAATCCAACATGCAAGGATGTTTAGAGTTTCCTAGCCTAGTAGACCTAAACCATCTGCCTACTTGACCTTAATGAAGAAGTGTCATTAAGTCTAGGGATCATGGTATATGATGCATGGAGACAATGTTAATAAAGTGTTATATTATTATGTACTTTATACATGTTATGTATAAAGAATTAAATATATTAATATTATAAATAAATGAAAGAAAGAAGAAGAGCTCCATCAATTATTATTTATTATGAAAAGATTAATAAATAGTATAATGTCTATAAAAGTCCAACTAGGAACTAGTAGAAATTTCTTTCGTGAAAATATTAATAATTGCCCAAAGTAATTGAAAAAGGGTTAAATCAAGAAACTAAGGTTTCTTTATTTAACTATCCCTTTGACTAAAAAGTCTGTCTATAAAGACTGAAGCCAAGCAAAGGCTTGGGGGTTTTGATTTTATCTTTGGAGAATTATTATTCTTCTTGTTTTTGCTCTCAAGTGTTTCCCTGGAGAACTTTCTCTTGTAAGGAGAAGATGATTGATTCAGAACTGAATACCAATTAGGAAACCCTACCTTAGGAGCTCTAAGCTACTTGCATGTTGGAGTCCAGCTCGAGGGGATCCAAATTAGAACCAGGAATGGTTCCAGGTCATGGTTTGGAGGAACGTGGTAGTTCCCAAGTGATTTGGTCATTAGAATTAGAGGCCATATCTATCTTAAATTGTTAATTCTAGTTATTTAAAAAGTGTGTAGGTTCAGCCATTAAAGGAGCTTTAGGAAGAAAAATTACAGGTATGAGTTCTTAGTATGTCAAGTTCATTTCTAGGGTAAATGCTGGCTGCTTTATATAAATGCTCTATATATATTTTAACCTTGAAAATGATGGGTCTGTCCATATCTCCTAGGGTTAAATTTCTTAAAATATAACCCTAGACTATCTATGTTATCTTCTAGGTTCAATGATGGATATGTTAGATGAATGTTTCCAATGTATCTACTAACCCCATGTATTTGATTTTATAACTAGACTCTTCTAGGGTTTGTATTTTATTCAATACTCCCTTGGGTTGTAAATGTTATCATAGGCTGTATATAGATAGGATTGCATCTCTAAAGTTTGTTTCTGTATTCATTCAATATTCAAAAACTATTACTGTAAACTAGGTAAATCTAGACCTGCTATTTATTGCTCATCTATTCTTTATAACTCTACTGACATATTACAATTCTCAGTAGAGACAGGTTCAAATTATAGTAGATTTAATCATAAGAGCAAGATTAAAAGAAATAAACACACTAAATAGATACCTTAGGATATTACCTACAAACAAAACTACTTTATAGATAAATATATATATACATATAAGGTCGTCAGGTATAAACATTTATGAAATCTATCTATACATTTAATTCCAAAATTAAATAACTCATCTAATACGTTTCAAGGTCTGCCATAATAAGAATATACTATTATCGAAACTTTGCATTTAAATTATCAGTGTCAGAACTAAATAAATGAAGGAAGCATCGTGACCATCCATGTGGTCCTTTACAAATCTTTGTTCATAATTCATACAAAAGAATCCATAGTTCTATCCATTTTCTGTCTATACATAACCATAAAAAAATTACATAACTCATCAAACATCACCATAACCAAATTAAAATATTACATCTTATACAGTAATCATATCATATTAAAATAACATCAAAATCATATTATAAATCCATGTATTGCAAACAAGAACAAGAATAGAATCCTGTGGGCATGCAAGCTCAGTTTGTTTTTATTTATTAAAATACCATTAATTACATTACATTAAAACCCTTTTTTCCAACAGAGGTCGTGACATCGATTCCCATGGATGTCCAGACCCAAGGCAAAGCCATAATAACAAACCATAAGTATTGTATGTATAAACAACAACCAAATTCTATAACCATTCTTACACAGGCCACGCTATACATTAAATTGTATGCGGGTTGTCATTATTAAAATACATCCAAATACAATACAATATAAATAACAAATGAAAACATTAACATCAAGGTCCTAAGAACCTAAACAAATCACAGCCTTGACCAAGTTTTAATTTAAATTACACAGTAAGTCTTAGACCTAATTACTCTGATAATGAATCACCCCTACGTTATTCATTAAAAATTATCTACAGTAATGAAATAATATCACAGAGCTATCTCAGCCATGATGGGGTAGGATCAAGACATTCATGGCTTGGCCTCTCAACCACCCACGCTGTTCTCATTACAGCCATTAAAATATACATAACACACAGACCCCAAATGAAGGCGAATGCCTGTGTTCAAACCAAACTATTAAAACATAACATAGCACATACTTTCACAAACATAGTAAGCCAAAAATGACATAATTCCTTTATTAAATACGCAAAGTATAAACATCATACACAACAGGGTGAAATCGCAGAGTCTCCACCCAGTTGTTTCCAAATCCAAAACAAAGTCTTACGGGCATGCCAATGGGCTATGACACCATTGCAAGTAATGGTGTAGGCAATGGCTAAAAGGCCCCATTGAAATCACGATTTGCATAAACAAATACCAAGTGTGCTAGAAGCCCAAACATTCCTCTCTTCATTGCAAATAGCCTAAGTATTTTTTTTTACAAATCAAAAATTTATACACAGAACCAGAGGGAGTGCGATTTCACTCCATGGATGAAGCTATTAAAACATTGTTCAAAATCCAAGTATGTAATCATTATGCCCGAAGACGAATTTTAAAACCCCACATCGAAACCCATAGCATAAAATCCTAACCAAGCAACAAATCTATGTGCATTCTACCCAAGAGGGCCGATAGGTAGCAAGTAGAGACTTTCTCATAGGATTACCGTGGCCACGATTGCAAACGCTTGGAGCCAACAGAGTTGAAGCCACATTGCTCCTCATTACCTTTCGACACCTGCAAACACAAGAAAAACCAAGGATGAGAAGTATGGCCACGTTAACAAGCAATAAAACAAACAGTGTGTAGGCATATAAACCCCAACGAAGCATACCTCATGGTCTGTGGGTCACCTCCATGTCCTTCCCCCTACGCAGAGCCAAAGTGCAAAAAACCCAAATGACAAACACAATGCACAACCATCTTGAGCCTAGCCTAAGGGAAGTCTGTCATGCTCTCCCAAGAGCATTGAATGCACCAGCTAGAAACCCACTCTCCGTAATTTAGGTTTCGTCGCATTAATACATATGACCACCTCCCATATGAAAGCTTAAACCCTACTATCATATGGTTTATAACATATGTTATAGTTTTGCCACCCCAAAACCTTAATGTAGAATGTATACTATTACATGGTATGCCATATTGCAAAGTCTCTTTCATACATAAATAAGCGCTAGTCCAAGTCAAGAATCCAAGCTTAAGTATCGGGTAATGTTTAAGCCATAGGTTTATATCTTAAGGTCTTAACCCCTTAGTATCAAAGTATCAATGCTTAAGGACCATGGTATGCCATGTTAACATCTCTGACTATAATATGACCTGCCATTAAAACAAGAAATACATTAATAACTCTAATAAAATAGACATCAAGTGTAGTAGAATAGATTGTATAAAGTATCACCTAGTTAATTATCTAGACTAGATAATTAACAAATTTAAGATTACCTTTCTACCAAATTTGAAACAGTAATAAAGCGTAATGATGAACAGTAAGTGAAAAATAAAGGCTGAAACAATTCCAGCTCCCTACTAAGCGTTGTGTTGCGAGATAAACCTGGAAGTAAATAAAAGAGGTGCCTTAGTTTGATTGAAATAAGTAAGCCTGCATAACAAAGTAATACTTTACCTCTCAAATCATCATGGGAGAACAAGTCCCGCCACTCTGCCCACTTTGTTTCTACAAACAAAGTTAAGTTAGGACTCCATAATTAACAAGTGCGACAATGTAGAAATGATGAAGCACATAAATCCAATGACGACACATAAGTGACAAAAGTGTAAACATAATACTAAGTAGTAAACAATAGTACCACATCATAAGTAAACTACATTAAAAGTAATGACTCAAATATAAACGACAGAAAGTAAGAATAGCTTATGACTAAACATAGATACATAAAGTGTACAATAGAGTTCCCTAAGTAAATAATGTTTTGTCTAGGTAGTTTTTACTAGCCTATATTTTTTTTCCGATTTTTGGGGACATTACAAGTGGTATCAGAGCCCAGTTTCAATACTAAAAGACCTATGGGCACACCAAGCATTAGCGCAGAGAAAATAAAGTATGTTAATTAAATATGTTACTAACATACATTTTTCTGTCATTTAAATTTTTTTGTGTTGACAGGAAATTTTTACAACTGATCAGTTTATGAATGCTGAGGAAGAAAATAGTCATCAAGGAAATATGACCACCCCCACTCCAGAAACGAAGCTAGTGATAGAGTTAAACTCTAATGTTTTGAAAACTTTACACAGTCTTCAAGCTGGATTGAAAAGTTTTAGAGAAGACAGCCTGAATGAAAGGAAGGAAAAACAAGCTATAAATGAAGCCTTACTGAGAAATATGATGAGAGGAATCCCGCAAGGTAAACCTACTGCATCCACAAACAGTTCCAAAAGAAAATCTTACCCAAAACGGGCCAGCAGCCCAAGAAAAGAGGAAAAAGAATGTACCCCTGAAGCAACTAAAGAATACCATCACAGTCCTTTTAGTGATGACTCATTTTCTCCACAGAGAAAGAAGCGAAGGAGTGATGACAGTCTTCACGGGGAGTTTTGAAAAATAAGAGCCCCGACCTATGAAGGTGAAGTAAACATGGGTGAAAACGCTGAAGAGTGGTTGTTGGGCATGAGTAAGTACTTTCAGGTTCATAGCTATTCAAGTGAGATGAAGGCTCAACTAGCCATCTATAACTTGAATGGAAAACCAACAAGATGGTGGAGATATTTAAAACACACCAAGAAAGATGAGCTGCGAGAAATACGCTCGGATACTTTCCAAAAACTTTTCCAAGAAAAATATATGTCGGAAAGATTCTTTGACCTAAAAGTGAAAGAGTTTCACGAACTACGCATGGGATCCATGACTATGGATGTGTTTATTAACAGATTTCTAGATCTGTTGCATTATGTACCATACATCAAGGAAGAAAAGGTAAAGATCCAGCAGTTCCTAGGATGTCTTCCTCCCAGTTTCCAAGACAGGATTGAATTTAACATGCCTAAGACTTTGGATACCATGCTACACAAATATATGCTCTGTTATGAGCATGGGAAGCTGAGGCAGGAGAACCTGAACCAAAACCGAGACAAGTCTAAGAACTTCTTTGATAACTGCAAACCTGGGTCTAACCCACAACCATACAAAAATTAGAATAATAACTTTCAAGAGAACATGAAATTTAATAAACCTGGTACAAATCCTTATGTAGCAGCTACTAATGTTAACAAAACAATAGCAAGTGGAGCCAATGCCACCCCATTACAGATCAAGTGCTAGAAATGCAGCGGGCCTCATTATGCCCGTGATTGTAAGAACAAGACTGGTGGGGTCTTGCACAACTTACAAGAAGAACCAACTATTGAGGACATAGCTGGAACACCCCGGATCTATGCAAAATTGGATGGATGACAGGAAGAACATCAAGCTACATGGTCGAGATAGAAGGTAAGATATTGAATGCTTCTGTTTCAATACTTATTGATGCCGATGCTTTCTGGAGCTATGTTGCGTCTAAAATTGTTGATATATGCAAACTAGGAAAAGTAAAACATGAAAAACCTTGGCTTGTTTAGTTAGCCACAGGTATGAAACAGAAGGTTTCGAAATTTGTTAAATAATTTGAGGTAAACCTGAATGGTTTTATTACGGAAGTAAACCTAAACATCCTACCTCTAGGATTGTACGATGTACTTATCAGCATTGACTGGCTAGAACAACACCAAATCATGCTCAATTGTTTGCGCAAGTCTATCTTGTGTACTAATAGCCTAGGGAACCAAGTGAAGGTTCAGGGAATTCCAAAGAAATTTTCTGTAAAAAAAATATCTGCCACTACAAGCAAAGAAATGCGTTAGGAAAGGATGTAAGTTGTTTGCACTAAACATCCGAGAGATAGAGTCTGATAGGGAATGACACATAGAAGACTTCCCCATTCTTGAAGAATTCAAGGATGTGTTTCTCGAGGAAATCCTTGGATTACCTCCGAAACGAGACCTAGACATCTCCATTAAACTGATCCCAGGATTAGTTCCATCCTCCAAAGCCCCTTACCGCATGAGTGCACCTGAGTTGGTGGAACTAAAAATGCAGTTGCAGGAGTTGATAGAGAAAGGGTATATCTGACCCAATGTGTCCCCTTGGGGAGAACCAATTTTGTTTGTAAAGAAGCAAGACTGTACAATGTAGATGTGCATTGATTACCGTCAGTTGAACAAAATGACTATAAAGAACCATTACCCACTCCCCAGGATCGATTCCTTGTTCGATTAGGTAGGAGGAGACATAATCTTTTCAAAGATTGACTTGCGATCCGGATACCATCAGGTACGGATTTGTGACGAAGATATTCACAAAACTGCCTTTTGTACAAGGTATGGGCACTATAAATTTGTAGTGATGTCGTTCGGGTTGACCAATGCACCCACAAAATTTATGTGTATGATGAACAACATATTTAGTAGTTATCTGGATAAGTTTGTTCTAATATTTATTGAAGACATCCTGGATTATTCCAAGAATAAAGAGGAACACGAAGAACACCTTCGTATAGTACTACAAGTGTTAAGAGAACACCAACTTTATGCTAAGTTTAGTAAATGTGATTTTTACAAACCACGGATATAGTATCTATAGGTCACATTATCTCCGAGACAGGGATAGATGTGGACCCGAAAAAGATTAAAGCCATAAAGGATTGGCCTAACCCTACTAGTGTCACTAACATTAGTCATTCTTGGGATTAGCTGGATATTATCGAAAGTTCATTGAGAACTTCTCGAGAATAGCTTGCCCCATGACTACTTTGTAGAAGAAAGCGAATAAGTTCATATGGACTGATAAGTGCAAAGAAAGTTTTCAAAAGCTTAAGCAGCTTTTGATGACCACACCGATGTTGTGGATTGCGGATCCCAATGGGGATTTCATTGTTTGCACAGATGCAAGCAAGGAAGGACTTGGAGGAGTCCTCTTGCAGAATGATCACACGATCTGTTACGAATCATGGAAGTTGAAAGAACATGAGAAAAATTACCCTATGCATGATCTTGAGTTAGTAGCCATCATCCATGCTTTGAGGATGTGGAGGCACTACCTCATGGGAACGAAGTTCCTTCTAAAGACACACAATATGAGTCTAAAGTATTTTTTTGATCAACCAGATCTGAATACGAGGCAAGCCAGATGGTTGGCTTTCCTTAGAGAGTACCATTTCGAGCTTAAGCACATTAAGGGAAAGGAGAATAAGGTTGCCAATGCTTTAAGTCGATGAACTCACATGATTTACGGGGTAACTTTGAGTCAAACTGATGCATATTTGCATGAGAATATTAGAGTGGCAAACAGAGTTGACCCCTTCTATGTAGAGATACTCAAGAAAGTCAAGGAGGATAGGTTGTTTCAAGAACAAAAAGAATACAAGGTCGATGAATCTGGACTGCTATGGTCCAAGGATCACTTGTATGTTCCAGAAGGAGGGGACCTTTGGTCCAGCATCCTCATGGAATTTAATTGGGCACCCTACTCGGGGCACTCGGAATATCAAAAGATGATATCTGCTGTCAAGAGACACTTTTTCTAGCCTATGTTAAAGGCTGACATCGCAATGTTTATTGTGAAATGTCAGTAGTGCCAGCTAGTCAAGGTTGAGCATCAACATCTAGCAAGATTGCTGCAGCCATTTCCGATTTCGAAATGGAAGTGGGAGGTTATTAGTATGGAATTTATCATCGGTTTACTGAAAAATAAGAAGCGAAATGATTCTATTTTTGTGTTCATCGACAAGTTGTCGAAGGAAACACACTTCATTCTTGTAAAATTGACCTACAAGGCCATGAACATTGTTAATATCTTTTTGAAAGAGATATTTAGATTACATGGGATACCCACGGTAATTATCTCGGATCAAGGTGTTAAGTTCACAGGAAACTTTTGGAGATCTTTATTCTCCAGATTGGAGATGCGATTGAATTTCGATAATGCATATCGCCCACAGACAGATGGGTGGATTGAAAGAGTAAACCAAATTGTTGAGGACATGCTCGGAATGTATGTCATTAACAATCCCACGAAGTGGGAGGATTACCTGCATCTCCCGGAGTTTGCGTATAACAATGTTTATCCGACTTCTGCCAAGATGAGTCCCTTTGAGGTACTCTATGGATGGAAGTGTAGAACACCAGTTACTTCGGATAGCCCAGTGGATTGGCTCATGTTAGGGCCTGATTTGTTTATGGACTTTGAACATTTGGTTACCAAGGTCTAGGTGAACCTTAAGGAAGCACAAGACCTCCCGAAAAGTTACGTGGATCAGAAAAGAAAGGATAAGGACTTTCAAATATGCGATCATGTTTACTTGAAAGTAAAATCCAAACGAAGCTCATTGAGCTTGGGTGGGTGCGATAAGTTAGCACCTAGATTTTGTGGACCTTTTAAAATACTGGCCAATAAAGGGCCAGTGGCTTATGAACTAGCATTTCCCGCACATGTAAGAGTCCACAATGTTTTCCATGCATCATTGTTAAAGAAATATATTTATAAGACTAAACATGTTGTTGAATGGTCCCTATTACAGGTGGAACCTAATGGGGAGTTTTCCCCTGATCCTACTCATATATTGGACAAAAGAGAATTGCAACTTTACAAGCGCACCATGGTCCAATTGAAAGTGCAGTGGAAGCACTTTGAGGCTGACGAAGCTACTTGGGAGAACGAGGCCACCATGAGAAAGCCTTACCCCTCCCTATTTCATGATATCATTCCGAGTCCCTAGAACACCAGGGATGGTGTTTTTCTAAGCGGGGATGGATGTAATATCCCAAATTTTGGACCTAACACTTATAGGCATGTGTCTATTGATTATGATGATTATCTTGATATTTTATTATATATTGGGTCAAAGACCCCACTACATATGAACACGATGATTTGTTTTATATATTGGGCGTAAGACAATTCTTGATGATATATGTATATGCTTGTTTGTGTTGGGCGTAAGACAATTCTTGATGATATATGTATATTCTTGTTTGTGTTGGGCGTGGACCTTGAAGCACATGATTGACGAGATGTTTTTTGTTGAGCGAGGAGATTTGGAACACTTGAGTACTTACCTTTGTGTTGAGCGAGAAGATCTGGAACACATGAAAAGATAATTGTATGTGTTGGGCATAAGACCTAGAGCCTTCCATGTTGATGTTGAGCATAAGCTTTGGAGCATTGGATCCTTGGCCATTGTATCCCTAGGTGTATCGTACAAGTACATCCTAGCATTTAGTGTTGAGCGAAAGCTCTGGAATTGCACTATGTTTGTAACTCCCTGCTATAGGCGTTGAGTATGGGCTCTGGTAAGCACTAGGGGTTACTGAAAAGAATTTAATAACTTTTGAGTGAAAACGACTTGAGAAAAATATTGATCTCATCTTACTCATTTATAAGTGATTAAATGAAATTTCAAATTTCTGTATTCTCATCAAAGTATTGAAGAGCTACCATGTTATACGAGGGAAATCCAACATGCAAGGATGTTTAGAGTTTCCTAGCCTAGTAGACCTAAACCATCTACCTACTTGACATTAATGAAGAAGTGTCATTAAGTCTAGGAATCATTGTATATGATGCCCGGAGACAATGGATACAATGTTAATAAAGTGTTATATTATTTTGTACTTTATACATGTTATGTATACATAATTAAATATATTAATATTATAAATAAATGAAAGAAAGACAAAGAGATCCATCAATTATTATTTATTATGAAAAGATTAATAAATAGTATTATGTCTATAAAAGTCTAACTAGGAACTAGTAGAAAGTTCCTAAGTGAAAATATTAATAATTACCCAAAGTAATTGAAAAAGGGTTAAATCAAGGAACCAAGGTTTCTTGATTTAACTATCCCTTTGATTGAAAATTCTGTCTATAAAGACTGAAGCCAAGCAAAGGCTTGTGGGTTCTAATTTTATCTTTGGAGAATTATTATTCTCCCTGTTTTTGATCTCAAGTGTTTTCCTGAAAAAATTTCTCCTGTAAGGAGAAGAGGATTGATTCAGAACTGAATACCAGTTAGGAAACCCTACCTTGGGAGCTCTAAGCTACTTGCATGTTGGATTCCATCTAGGGGGGATCCATATTAGAACCAGGAACGGTTCTGGGTCATGGTTGGAAGGAACGTGGTAGTTCGCAAGTGATTTGGTCATCAAAATCATAGGTCAGATTTTTCTTAAATTATTAATGCTGGTTATTTAAAAAGTGTGTAGTTCAACCATTAAAGGAGCTTCAGCAAGAAAAATTATAGGTATGAGTTCTTACTATGTCAAGTTCATTTCTAGGGTAAATGCTTACTGCTTTATATAAATGCTCTATATATATTTTAACCCTGGAAATGATGGTTATGTCCATATATCCTAGGGTTACATTTCTTAAAATCTAACCCTAGACTATCTATGCTATCTTCCAGATTAAATAATGGATATGTTAGATGAATGTTTCCAATGTATCTGCTAACCCTATGTATTTGATTTTTTGACTAGACTCTACTAGGGTTTGTATTTTCTTCAATACTTCCTTGGGTTGTAAATGTTATATTAGGTTGTATATAGCTAGGATTGCATCTCTAAAGTTTGTTTCTGTATTCATTCAATATTCATAAATTATTACTGTAAACTAGGTAAATCCAGACCTGCTATTTATTGCTCACCTATTCTTTCTAACTCTACTGACATATTACATTTGTCAGTAGAG
>LPNX010161223.1:0-130642 GCA_001517045.1 Pseudotsuga menziesii | reverse complement strand
ATAGCAAATATATGAGTAGATACAAAATATATATTACTGTCAGTCATACACAGCCTTATATTGGTCTGCAATATCAATCTCAGCCCCTATCCAGACTTTGCAAAAAATAGGGTTTACTTCAAAAAATATTAGGGTTCACTGCAGCATATATATGATCAACGCATATATATATAATCAATGCATATTATCTTTTAAGGCCTGCAGCACAGGTCGCAGCATGCAGTCCACGCTCAGTCTTTAGCAGTATTTAGTCCATGCAGAAATCAAATATACCATTGTTACAGCAACAAACCTTTGTAGCCTGGGGCGGTCTTCAACAGGCCTTCAACGTGACTAAATCGAAACAGCATACAATTCTGGACTGAAGAGCTCTCAAAATGGAAATATCAATCAGCATGTATTATATCAACCATCAACATCAAATATCAACCATCCAACAGCATGTATTATATCATCGCAATCACAGGCAGCATACAATGAAGAGCTCTCCAGCATACAGTCTTCACTGGGCCTTCACGCAGACAGTCTCCCACTATGGTCGCCAATGTAGTCTTTACAGCTCCACCAGCATAATATATACTGCATGCGTAATATACCATGCACCACCACCAGCATAATATACCACGCAGTCTCCAAAAAAAGGGTAATATACCACGCAGTCTATATACCACGCAGTCCGAAGCATAATATACCACGCAGTCACCAGCATAAATCTCCAAGCAAATCGCAGCTCGCTTTACACAGCACAGCCTCCACGCACAGGCTGTAATATCTCCACGCAGGCTTAGTCTAGGGTTTGTGCAATCCAAAAATACATCATCTCCTCTCCACGCAGCCTCAGTATAGTCACGAGCAGCATACAGCTCGCCTTCAATACGCATAACATACAGCTGCAATTTCACACCATACAGCTCGCGCACAACATACATCTCACCTTCAATATACAGCTCGCCTTCAACACAGCAATACTATATAACTCACAGCTCGTCTTTCCTCTAATAAATAGGGGAATCAATAAGGATGAGTCTCAATTTTTGCAGACCAAAAAAACAACAACAAAACCCAGCAGATCGCAGAGATAAATACAATCTCGGTAGCTACAGATCGCAGAGATAAATACAATCTCGCATACAGCTCGCAGCATACAACTTTCAAATAGTTTATAGATATATGAAGATGGAAGAGAGGTTACCAGACTTTAAAATAATATGCCGAGCTAAGGATAGTTTCAATGCACAACGTCACAGTACAGTCTACAAGCAATGGATGGGGTTTGCCTATCAAGAGAGCGCGACTCAGGAGAGAATGTCACACCAGGTCATGCACAGCAATTTCATAGAGAGTATGCAGAATACCAATAATTAGGTTTAGGGTTAGGCTCTTCATTAAGAAAATAAACGCACATAATGAATGCGCGCAGGGGCAGACTGGCAGACAGTCTGGCAGCCAGGAGGGCGCAGAAATGCAGCAGGAGTTATGGCAGACAACCTGCTCTGATACCAGTTGTTAGGTATAACTCCCGATTGATTGTTTATTACTTTGCCAAAAGCTATTATTTATACATTAGATGTGGCGGTTGAAAAACAGCCTTTTCACCTTCCTATCTATTCATATTCCTATCTATTCATATTCCTATCTATTTACAATAATCCCGACGGATTATTCTAACAATAACAATCACCCTGTCACAGTAAAAACATGTTCTTAGAACCACTGAGCTATTAGAAAGTGTTTTAAGCAATAAACAAGAAACTATATCAATTTTTTTACCTCCTCAATATGCATGCTGAAAAATAATCTACACACAGTATTCAATGAATGAAAGAATTAACAAGGTAAAGGAAATGTCCTGCGAGCTGCTTCCTAAAATGCCTAAGCTCCACTATCCGTAAAACTTCAATTCATCTAACAATCCTTGGTCTCAACTCGAGCCGTATCAAACTCAAACCTACGAAACCTTATGCAGCGCTTGTCCTCAAGGAAAAAACACTAAACCGACTAAGAGAGAAAATCCTTCGCAGTCCCACACGATAAGGTAAACACTCAAAAAATGGTTTAAAAACCCTGTCTGACCGTGGAAAAACCAAGAAACGGGTGTTGCAGATAGCGAAACGCTTGTCTGGAACCCTGTTCTAACCCCCCGCGCTAGAACAAATGCATCCATAACAGAAAAAAAACACATAGACTTTAGATTCTCTGACCTAATAAACTACAAGTAGCTTAAAACTCTGCACTAAATAAAATGTAAATAGCTTAAACTTCTCACCCTCCCAGTAAAAACAAACATGAAAAATCATAAGGGGCAAGAAATCCTTTTATACGGACAACCCTAACCAATGGAAAAACCTAATCCATGGAAAACCTAACGGTTCCCAAATAAACCAATAAAACCAAAAAAAGTAACGTTGTGGTTCACCTACCTGGAAAATAGCAACGAAATCAACTGGATAAACAACTTCCACAAAAGTGAATTGAACGAAACAAGTTCTGACAGCTGGGCATGCACGAATGGTGCAAACGACATGAACTGGTGCAAGAGACAAGTCAAATATGGATAAAACAATATAAAACATGCCCCTCATATATATAACTTTCGGTGGAAACCTATCGGCGGTCAAACCTATCAATGATCAAAACCTCAATCAATCGAAAGGTTACATTGGAAGAGTGTCGCAACGGCGGGTGCAAACCAAATTACAGGCCTGTAATACTTTAACTTTATCGGACATCAGAAACACTAGACTCTAAGCTCGGAACATCTAGACCGATCCTCCTCCGTAAAGTCGAAAAGACAAAGTTATAACATTGCAGCTTTACTCGTTCTAATGGGTGTCGAAAATCAGAGATCATAAGCTCTAAAGAGTCAGCAAGGAAAAACACTATACTTTCGGAACCTCTTAGCACTGGGTTCCCGCAACGTCGGCAATGTAAAAAACTAGGACTCCGGTTCAATGTTTCCAAACATCCCGACATCGATAAAAGTAATCAAAAATCAAAACCACTAAATGTTAAGCTCAAAAAAATGACAATGAGGAGAAAAGAAAAACGTTCGACGTATCGGCGAGGGAGTCTGAAGTACTTCCGTCAGGATTGACCATTTGGCTTCTGCAACGTCGGAAAGATAGTCTACTATGCTTCTGATATCGGAAGGATAGTTGACTAGTATTCCGATACAGAAAATGAAAAAGATCAAGCTTTTTGAGGAAAAAATTGAACTCCAGGGTAACTTCAGTGAAAATAAAATACTTCTAGGCCATACTTAATAAAAGAAAATAAAACGGAGGGCCCTAAAACTGAAAATTTTGGGGAAAAAGTTGCAGTTGCAACAATTGGTGACTACCTGGTGAACACAAATCTCTAAACAATTTACTCTTTGATCAACAGACTGTTTTAAAAATACCAACATGCTGAATTCTTCAAGATATCCGAATTTCCCAAATGTCAGATATATGCACTTTAATCATTGATTATAGTCCAAGTTAAGGAACAAGGGAACCAATATTTCAAAGTCTAGATAACTCTTTTGAGGCCAAGAATATGAGTTTCATCTTTACCTATGTCTTTGAGTAGTTTCCAGCTTAGACACAACAAGATTGTAACATATGGTAAACAGATATATCCGTTTGTTCCTCATTCCGATGCCATTCTGCACTTTTGGTGCTTTTTTGGAATTTTGTCCTCTTTCGAGTCCTCTTGTCTGCCGTCTTTCTGAATTTTTAGTTCAGGCTCCTCTATCCATAGTGTGCTTTTGTGTGAGAGATATATTTAGTTTTCAGCTCACGGACGGAGAAGAACTTTGGCAATCTTAATATGGTTCAGTACTTTGCTTTAATACATAGTGCTTTTCCGAGGAGATTTTGACTCTTATTAGCCTTTTGGCTTTAAATTCATGGCATGGAATCATTTAAATATAATATACTGTTTACCTTGCTTCCTTTCCAAGGGTCTTTTGCTGTCACCCCCTAAGACATTTTTAGTGTGAGATGAGTGGAGCCTTGAAATAGTATTCTAGACCTTTTGATCCTAAGTTATTTCACAAGGATTAAGCAGGACTTCAATGTGTTCATAATCATTTAGGAAAACTGCTAAACTTGAAGAATTTCTTTCAAATATTAAATGAATTAATAGTACACAATCTTGTAATCAAAGATTTTAGTTAACCTAGAATTCTGATGAACTCCATACAACCAAAGGTCGTGCTTCTTTATTAGCAATTACAATAAATCAAACTCTAACTAAACAAACCAAAAAATCCTAAAAAAAAAGCAAACCAAATGTTTATTTATATACAAGACAACCAAAATACAAGATCAAGAAAAATAAGGTTTGAGAACTAAACCATTTACTGGTAAGTTCTCTTCCCACCCCTGTAAGTCTTGGAACTTGTAAGTTGAGGGGCCTAGTAACCATTTACTGGTAATTTCTCTTCCCACCCCTATAAGTTGAGGGGCTTAGCTTTGCTGCAATTTGAAAAGGGACTACCCATAACTACTGAAACTTAGTGTGCTTTCCCTTTTCATCGTGCGGGTGATCCCACTCAAGAACCGGATCTTCTACTTCGAATTCTTTGTTCCTAGATTTATGTTTATCAAACCAATGCTTCACTATTTCTTGTTTATGCTTAAATATTTCTTTGGCTCTGGACCTAGAATCTTCTGACTTCAACATATTATAGATTCTGATTTGTAGAATTTCATTATCGGTACCCCTAGATTCTTGAGCTATTATGGAAGATGGAAACAAAATATTAGGAGGAAGGATAGCTTCTTTTCCATAAACAAAAGTGTATGGTGACACACCTAAGGAATTCTTGGGTGTGACTTTATCAGCCCAGAGAGAATTAGGAAACAAGAAATGCCAACTTCTTTGATTTTCTATTACGGTTTTATTTAGAATCCTAATCAAATTTTTGTTTGTGGATGCTGCCAAACCATTTCCTTGTGGGTAATAATTTGCAGAATAATGCAACTTGATTCCTCTTTCATTAACAAATACAGTTAATCTAATAGAAGAAAATTAAGTAGCATTATCAAAAACCAAGGAAATTGGAACCCCAACTTGGTCATAATGTAATTCTATAAGAAATCCATGACTACATCTTCATTTACTTTTCGTAATGGAATAGCCTCGACCCATCTAGTGAAGTAATCAGTTGCTGTCAAAATATACTTGTGCTGCAAGGAATAATTTGGGTTTATTTCTCCAATAATATCGATTCCTCATTGTTCGAATGGTTCTGATATAATTATTGGTTTTAACGGTCTTGCTGCTTTAGCTTTTCTTCCAACACATCTCCGACAAGCATCACATTTTCTAACATGAGCATGAGCATCCTTAAATAGTGTAGGCCAATAATATCCAGCTTTGATAATATTATGTGTTATTGTGTCTCCAGAAAAATGACCTCCAGCAAGCCCATCATGTAATTCTGCCACGACCTTCTTTGCATCTTCCTATTCTAAGCACCTGAGAAAAACTCCATTTTAGTTCTTTCTGAACAGTACTCCATCAATTATCTCATATAAATCTGATTTTAGACGTAATGCTCTTCTTTGTTTGGGACTCCAATGCTTCGGCAAATATACTTCCTGGAGATAATGGACTAGGTCTTGATACCAGGAATCTAGAGCTATAAACAAAGGACATACATCCACCATATGTAGCTCAGCTTCATTATCCCAACTGTTTTCTTCATTGTTTTGACCTTCAGTCATTAGTTTACACAATCCTTGTCCTTTTACTATGGATGCTGGTTTGAACTCAAGATCGTATTCTTGTAAGGCAGTCACCCAATTGCCTCTTCTTTCTCCTAATTCCTTTTGTACAAAAAGAGATCATACAGCTAGGTGTGGAACTATTACTTTGGTGTGATTCTTAAGTATATATGGCTTGAATTGTTTTACCGCTTTAAAAAATGCATAAGCTTGTTTTTCAACTACTGGATAATTCAATTCATCTCCCTGCAGACCAGTGCTAATAAATGATATGGGGTACTCATCTCCCCCATCTTCCTTTTGTGTAAGCACAGCTACTAACGAATCATTGGACGCAAAAGTGTATAGAATCAAATCCTTTTTGAAATTTGGACTTTTTAGTGATGGCGCATGAGCAAGAGATGTTTTTATCTTACTGAACGTGTTCTTCTCCAAATCAGTCCATTTGAATTGTACACTATATTTAACCATTTGCTGCAAAAGTTTGGCGATTTAAGCAAATTCTGGTACAAACCTTCGCACAAAATTGATTGTCCCCATAAATGATTGCATACCCTTTTTATTATGGGGTAAAGGGATCCATTCTATGGATTTAATCCTCTCTGGGTCTATGGAGATCCCTTTCTTAGAAATAACATGACCCAGTAGCTTTCCTTCTGTGACTGCAAACACGCATTTCTTAGGATCTAGTGAAATACCATATTTTTGACAATGCTCGAAAATTTGTTTCAAATGAAATGCATGCTCTTCTCTTTTTTTCAAAAATATTGTGACATCATCTAGATAAACCACAACACTACGGCCAATCAGACCGCGGAAATCTATATCCATGGCCCTCTAAAAAGTAGCTCCAACATTAATAATTCCAAAGGGCATTCTCCTATAAACAAAATTTCCCCACTTGGTTCTGAATGTGGTTTTAAGCATGTATTCTTTAGCTACTAATACTTGATTATAACCGAAGAATCGATATAATAATGAAAACAATTCAGAACTTGAAACCATCTGTAGTATTTGCTCCATGGTTGGGATCGGATAATTATCTTTATCTGATGCACGATTGAGATTTCTGAAATCTACACAGAGCCTGATTTCTCTTGACTTTTTCCGTACTAGCACCAAATGAGAAACCCATTTCGAATGTCTAACTTTAAATAAGATTTTAGCATCCAACAATTTTTTTACTTCACTTTGAATTAAAGGTTCTAGCTTAGGATGCATCTTCCTCAAAGGTTGTTGGAAAGGCTTGATTCCACCTTTAATTGGGATAACATGTTGTATGATCTTCATGTCATAAGTTTTAAGTTTTTCATAGGTCCAAGAAAACACATCCTTGTACTGCTTGAAAAGACTGATGAACTTACTTATTTTGCCTGGAGAACAACACTTCCCCAAATTTACAAATTTGAGTTCAGCTTCAATCCCCAAATTTATCAGCTCAAATTGTAAGGATGAGTTATGGGTCTTGACATTCACTGTCTTTCTGAATTTGTTATCTACATGAAACATTCGTTCCAAGGTCCTGACTCCTTTAGGAATAAATTTCCTGAATTTTAATTTTGCTTGATGTTCTTCATCGTCTATTATTTCTCCTTTGAAAGTATCATTGTTCATCAAACACTCCAAAATTTGCTGATCATCGTCAAAAAATCATAGATTTTTTATCATATCTGGAATAGAAGGCTTGAAAAGTAATTCAATAGAGAATCTATTATTTGAAGGTACTAGCCTTGCAGCTGAGGTAGCTAGTAAATCAGCTGCTGCATTCTTTAATCTAGGAATGGATACAATATTGAATGTATGAAAATTTATAAGCAAATCCCAAACTTAATTTTGGTAAGCTTTCAAATGCGGTGAAATACAGTGTATCTTGTTTAGAATTTGCTTAACAACGATTTCAGAATCTCCATATACTTTCAGTTCTATTTCTTTTTTAAGTCCCTGAACTAGTGCTTCGTATTCGGCTGTGTTATTTGTGCATTCGAATTCTAACCTACATGAAAGAAAATGTTTATTTTTTATTGGATCAATCAGGACACAGCTAGCTCTTGATCCTTCCAATGTTTTAGAACCATCAAAATAAAGAGTCCAAAAACTATCTACCTCTACTGAACTTGAATTACAGACTACATCTGAAACTAGATCTACTATATTACAGTTAATCTCATCAGCCTACGAAAATCGAAGGAGATTGGGCTGGGTATCAGGTATACTGCTGGCTTCTTCAGCTTGGTAATTTATTGGTTCCAATTCAATGAAATAATTTCCCAATACAGAGTTTATTGGTTCATTTTTCCCTTTAACTGAGTGACATTGTATTTCATTTGAGGCTCTCTTAATACTTTTATCTAATTTGGACTTCCCTTATAAGGCAACCATAGATGTGACCAATCTGATGCAAAATATCCTTCTAACCTTGCCGACCAGTCTTGACTCAAAACCAGTCCATAAGCATCTGGTGTGTCTTCTACAACAATGTTGATGTACTGACATACTCTCTCGTCTGCGGATAAGCGAATTAGAACATCCTCCATTTCTCCTATTACTTTTACAGTTGTCCTATCTAATTGAAGGACTTTCCAAGTAGATGGTTTAGGTTGACCATTGATTTTCCTTTATACTAAAAGTGGAATAACGTTCACTGATGTTCCTAAGTCTACTAAACAGTTGTGCACATTATAGTTGAAAATTTCAAAAGTTAGGAGAAATGCTGGAGTTTTATACTTAGACTTCCCTCCTAAACTTGCCTCACCAATTTCTTCTTCAGGTTGGTTATCACTGGGAGGCTCCTCTTCTGGTATCTCAAGTGCTTTTAAAAGCTTCTCGTTTTGCTGAGTTAAATTACACATTTCAAACAATGAGATATTTGCTTTAGCTTTTTTAATGTCTTCCACAATATCATAACCCATCTCAGGTTCTTTGATATTCTTCTTGATCAATATTTACTTCAACAGACTTAAGAGGTGTGTTGATTTTCTTTGGATCTTGACTTGAAATGGAAAATCTAGGTATTTTAACAGTTGCAGTGTTTTTCTGTATCTTCTTCATGTTTTCTTGAAGTTTCTTAATCTTAGGAAGTATTGACTTATCTTCTTTTAACAGACTCTGACTTCTTGTTGTTACATTGGTTTCTGGTGTTTCCCCTTGTATCAAAAAATATTCTTCCTATGTATCAAAGATAGAGACACAGTCCCATAAAACTAAAGTATCTTCCTCTTGTTTTCCCATAGGTTCATTATCCTTTTCTTCCTCCTTACCAGTTTCGGTTAGTTTGGAGTCCAATAATTGATTCATTACTAACGTCATAGAATTAATCCATTGTGGGCAATTCTTCTCAGAATGAGGTTGCTGATGAAAAGTACAAAAATTATCCATGCCTACATCAGTTAAATTCATTGCCGTAGGACTGTGTGGAGGAGGTTTAGGTTGACTGTTGTCTTCCCTTTTTTTTATAATAAGGATTATATGGTTTGTGAGCCTCCTTTTCCTTTTCTAAATCTATCACTCTGTTGGATAACTTCTGCATCATATTCACCATCCCTTTGAAGTCCTGTGATCGCTCATCCTTAGGTTTAGTCAGTAATAAAGGTTTCTTGTTTCCAAAAGTATTTTCTTCTGGCTGCACAGGGTAATTTTCTATACTCTCCATCTCATCCTCTACCTTCTCAGCTGTTAGCTAGAATATTTCACCTCCTGCGAATAGCAAGGTGTTCCACTGGTCTGAATGGTCCAGATCCATAACAAATAGAGGACAGAGGTTGAAGACTCTCCCTAGATGCTGTAGATATTTGGAATACAAGGATTTTATAGTCCACCTATGCACCTTGAATCATGCTCAACATGAAACAGATCAAAGAAAACTGAATATTATCTACTAATCTATGCTAGTGACTAAGGAATCTAGCAACATATATGTGAAATCATAACAACAACAACATATGTGGGATAGAAATCAACTTGCATTAATGAAATATGAAGAAGTTTACAACCAAGCCTTAGTGTTGACATGCATCTCCATGAAACCAAATTCTCATCCCCAAAAGCTCCAACTCTAGCTCTCTATGCTTTCTCCAAATGATCTTGGGCCAAGGATTAATCCAACAACATAACAATACCTCAAGTGTTCTCCTCCTCAACCATGGCCAAAATCTTGTATTTATAAGGCTAGATGGATAGGGTAGGTTGAGATATTTGTGGGTGCGGTGGCCTCCAATATCCTAGGATGGGGGATCTCGAGTTCAACTGACCCACTAAAGTAGGGATAAGGGATGTCTCGAGGCTTATCATCTAGAAGCCTCGAGAAGCTTCTCTTTTTCCCTTTTTACCCAGGGTACCACGTTTTTCCTTTAGTGATAGAGTGGTTCTGGTAATAACCGCTTATGGACTAAGGGCCATAAGTGGTGGCATCGCTTATGGGAAAGAGAGTATGGGTGGTGTGAACAAGGGTAATGCTCCTGGATAAAGGGGTATGCACAGTGCTGGGAATTTTCATGTAAGATTGATGAAAAACCATTTAGTTTCCACTCTAGAAGTTGGGATTCAGGGCAAGTAGGTAGCGTTAATTGCTAAAAGTTTTAATCTAGTACTACCGTTAATTTTATCTTGTGCGTTTAGGTGGATTAACCATGGAGTGAAAAATTGAATTTAAAGAAGATGCACACTGACTCTATATAATGATGCAAGTTTTACTCTTCAATGAAATTCTACCTAAGAGGGGGAGAGAGATTTACTTTTCTTCCAAAAATTCACACCCAAATGCAAATGCAATTCTATCTTTTCAAATGAAAAGGGAAATATCTATGCACCCCAACAATCTTCAAGGAAAATAAAAAAGAGATCTAGAGAACATCAAACATAAATAATAAATGTTTCTATCTTTTCATGCTTGAAAAGATGCATAAAAACTCAATGGAAAGATGATTTCACTGACATTTCCAAACGAATCTAACTCTAATGTACGCAAAGCTGAAAATAGATGTTTCTTCTCAATGAAAGTAAGATCTAGAATTTTAAACAATCATGCATAAAACAAGAAGAAAATTGTTCAACAAACTTGAGAATAAAGAAAAAGAGAGAGAAAACTAAAACTTCTACATAAAAGAGCAAGAGGTTTCAAGCAAAGAAAATAATGCAAAATCTAATGCAAGAAACATAAAATCTCTTTGAATGCAAAGGGAATACAACAATCAAAGCGACTGCAGAATATAGAATTCAAAATACACTTCATTTTCATCAAAAAGTAAGCAAAAAACACACAAAAATCAAAATACAAAGTCTGGAACAGGGCCTACTTGGGACCGCACAGATGAAGCTGCTGACAGGTGGTTTTGAGGTAGAACCAATCCTTGTTCACTAGATTCAGGTGGTGGCACCGCATACTGCAAACTGGACTCAGGCGGTGGCACCTCTCCTTGCCAACAAAACATGTGCGGTTCCCTATAAAAATCCAAAACACAAGAAGAACGAAGGATCCAGTCAGAAAAGGGCTGGATCAATGCAAATACTATTGAATTGAGTATGGAAACAGAGCATAAAAGACTGAAATGACTTAGATCTGAACAGATCTGGAGGTTTCAAACCCAAACGGAGTCAGTCAGAGAGTAGATATGACTGAAGAGAGTTGAAGAAGGAGCCTGGATTCAGAAAAGAGTTGCAAACTGAGGAATATCAGAATGACTGATACACAACTTCAATCCCTAGTGGAGTCGCCAGATTTGTTAGCTGGAATAATTCACCTCCTGCAGACAGCAAGGTGTTCCACTGGTCTGAATGGTTCGGATCCAGAACAGATAGAGGACAGAGGTTGAAGACTCTCCCTAGATGTCGTAGATATCTGGAATACAAGATTTTGATAGTCCACATGTGTACCTGCAATCAAGCTCAACATGAAACAGACCAAAGCAACCAGAATATGATCTACTAATCTATGCTAGTGACTAAGGAATCTAGCAACATATATGTGAAATCATAACAACAACAACATATGTGGGACAGAAATCAACTTGCATTAATGAAATATGAAGAAGTTTACAACCAAGCCTTAGTGTTGACATGCATCTCCATGAAACCAAATTATTATCCCCAAAATCTCCGACTCTGTCTCTTTATGCTCTCTCCAAATGATCTTGGGCCAAGGATCAATCCAATAGCATAACAATACCTCAAGTGTTCTCCTCCTCAGCCATGGCCAAAAGCTTGTATTTATAAGGCTAGATGGATATGGTAGGTTGAGATATTTGTGGGTGAGGTGGCCTCCAAGATCCTAGGATGGGGGATCTAGAGCTCAACTAACCCACTACAGTAGGGATAAGGGATATATCGAGGCTTATCATCTGGAAGCCTCGAGAAGCTTCTCTTTTTCCCTTTTTACCCAGGGTGTCGCGTTTTTCCTTCAATGACAGAGCGGTTCTGTTCTGGTAATAACTGCTTATGGACTAAGGGCCATAAGCAGTGGCACCGCTTATGGGAAATAGAGTATGGGAAATGTGAACAAGGGTACCGCTCCTGGATAAAGGGGTATGCGCTGTGTTGGGAATTTTCATGTAATATTGATGAAAAACCATTTAGTTTCCACTCCAGAGGCTGGGATTTAGGGCAAGTAGGTATGTCAAATATCTTATCACATGATGGTGACAGGATTTTGGTATAACATCAGCTTCTTCGACATAGGTTTCTGCTAATGTAGGTCTAACTGATCTCTTGGAAAACATGGCTATATTAGGCCCAGGAGCTGAGGTATAGTATTCAATTAGAGCATTTTTAGATGGCTTATCAGCTGCAGTGAAATTGTTTAGGTAAGCAGCAAATCTTTGAGTGAAATTATGCACTCTTTCTTTCCTTTCTTTCTTTAGAGCACATAACCCTTTCATTAAAGCTGCATGAGTTTTCTGAACTGCATATTTACTTCTAAACATTCTCTCAAAAGTGTTCCAATCTGTGATTGAATTTGCAGGAAGGGCGAAATACCATGAGGCTGCTTTTTCTTTCAAGGTGTGGGGAAACAATCTACAGACCACATATTCATGCTCTCTAGCTCACATTCCTTCTACAGCCAAGTAAAAACTCTGCGAATGATCATCTACCAGAACTCCTTCACTTGGTTCAAACTTAGGCAACATAATTTCAAAAGTCTGAGGCAAATCATGCAAGGGAGGTGTCAACGGTAAAGGAGACCTAGCCCTCCAAGCAGGTTGGGGAGGTGGTTGGTTTGCATTTACATTAGCCATGATTTTGAGTGGAGTATGAGGTTGCGATTGAACAGGGGTCTGGAAAGGTGAACAGTAAGGTGAATCCGGATCCAATTGATTTAAAGATTGGTTAAATTCTTATAAGGATGCTTCTACCAGTTCTTCAAGATATTCTACCACATTGAGTCTTCTAATTGAGGGCGATCTTTCTTTTGATACTCTCTTCTAGGTAGGATAGAAATAATAGGTAATCCTCCAATTTTTTTCGCATATTCCCTGGTAATTCTTCTTAAATCATCAACCACTTCATTATCGATAGGATACAGATACCCTTTCTCTTTATCTTCAGGAGTAGGTTTGTGAAGCAAACTACTTTCAGAACTATCAATGGTGGAGTTATTTCGAGGAAATGGGATTCTTCAGCCAGCCATGCACTGGAGGCCCTCCTTCTACAGCAAAAAACTATTGAGTCCTAGAAAATCACAGGTAACAACAGTAAGGGATTCTCCCCAATAAATGTTCCCAATTATCCCGTTACTGTTTGGTATGGGGAATCCGTCCGGTTTACGGTCCGACTACTGTAGGTAAAGTAACAATTAAAGTGCTTTACCGGTTACAGCCCGGTCCACCGTGTATATTTTTAGTTTTTTTATGTTTAAGGTATGATGTGCAAGTGCCTAACTAAAATGCATATGATAGATATGAGGAGGAGGGTCACAATGTGATGCATAGGTTCTTACCTCTCTCACATCTAAATCACAGACATCAAGAAACTAACTAATACTTATTAACCTATCCATAGGGATCAAAACTATCATTTATGGTGAGTAATGTACTATAGTGCATGCATAAAGAAAATCACAGATAGCTGTTAATGTTTTAGAACACATGAACATCAATATAAATATAGACAATAAGATAGCTTATTGTTAATTAAAACCTTCATTACTCAATGTGGAAATTTCACATAATAAACCAGAGTACATTCATAACATGAAAAGAATTTAAATGATTTAGAACGATCTCACAGCTAATGGAACTAAGCTGAAAAAGAAATAGTTCATATCCAACTGGTCCATAGCAAACATTTGAAACAATCCACAGAACTTTTTTCCTGCAGAAACATGTGCCTCTTTATTGTAAAAGGAAATAGTTCTTCTTACAATACTCTCTCAAGATAGTCTGGAAAAAAGGTCCCTTTACATCTAAAACTCTCCTATATTTATACAAAAAACAAAACTCTTGGGCTGCCCTTGAATGTCTTTTGAGCTTCCCCAACCTTTCATTTTCCAAAATTTTGTCTCGTAGCATGTGCACATAATTAATACAATATATTACATTTTAAATTAGAATTTTCAAAACACTTTATGAAGAAGGGCTAGCTTGCTCGCTGATGAACTTCTTCCATGCATGAGCATCTGCTTCTATGCCTTCAAATATGGAAGGCTCAAGAAATCAAATATTAAGCTAATATTTAGAAGCTTTGGTTTTTACCCCCTCTATCCTGGCAGGACTCAGGCGCAACTGGTATTTGAGTAGATGTATGCTTACTGCTACATGTGCCACTGCATTCTTCAAGATCCATTCATCTAGGTCCTTGACCTACTGGATTTCTTGCTCATCTTCTTAATACATGTTTTGTAGATGTTCTAGAAACAATTCATGTTCTGGTAGCATATCCAATATTTTTTCTGTAGAATTCTGGCATCGATTGTGTGTAGCAAGCACTCTCCTGCAATATTTAGCACATGCTCCCTTTGTCTTTTTCACATTTTTCTTGAACTCTTCTGCTACATTAATCACAAATTCCAATAACTCATACTCATATTTTAAAATCTATTGATCCTTTATTGCTAACTCCGTGGGAGATTCCTTATTTGTTTCTGCCCACACCATTCTTCATGTTAGAACCTCCAGAATATCCTGAGATCTATCCAAAAAGTATGGAGTGTCTATAATTTCCTCTAGTCTGGTGTCTATCTATAAAATTTTACACCTTTCGCCCTCTATGCGTATTTGTAGTTGGTGAATCTTCTTTCTTTGAGTCAGAACGCGTTCTTTCAAAGGTTGAATGTCTATGTTATGTTCTATAGCATCTTTCAGTGATGTGGTCAATGAAGTGTTTTTCTCTTCTAGGGATGCCACCTGCATTTGATATTGCTTCTCTTTTTATTCTAAGATAGCCTTCTCCATTTCTAGCTCAAAAACCTTGTTTTGCAACCTGTTCTTCTCTGCACTTAAATTCTCATATGATACCTAGAGATCATCCCTTTGAGTTTTTAACATTCGATGTTCTAGCTGTAGATTTTGTAATTAAGCTAAGCTATCCTAAGCATTCTTTTCTGTTTTCTTTGTAGATATTTCTAAAGCATTCTTATCCGCTTGTAGAGTCTAGAATTCCATTCTTGAAGTCTTAAATTCACTCATCATGTCTTCATACTTCCTTTTCAACTTTTGACTCATCTCTTTCTTTCTTTAAGGTTTATTTCAATTGGGCTGCATTCTTTCGTGACTACTCTAGGTCAGTGATCAGCCTATCCATGTTGTCCTCAGTTGCTAAGGTTAACTCTACCCCAACTCTTGTTATCAAATGTGGATATTTATGTGTCCCATGTACCAATGTTTTATCTGCTACAATTTTCCCTGACTGTCCTCCAGTCTCGACCCTCTCCTCAGTTCTTTTTACAATTATTTTCTTTTCTTTATCGTAAAAAATGGTACTAAAATCAGGAACCTCCTCCCCTTCTATAGGCATTAAAGGGATCAAATTTATCTCAGAAAATGAAGCTTGTCCTAATATGCTGCCAGAAGATGCAGCAGGTTCCAGGGGATCCGGATCAGATTGTCCTTGTTCTTGATCTATTTGATCCTGCACTTCTTATGCATCTACTTGCTCTATAGTCTGCTGATCCTTTTGAGATCCTGTTAGTCTCAAACCTTCACTTTATTCTTGATTTTTCTTGATTTCAGCTTCTTATTTTTTCTCTCTTTCTTCCTCTTCCTTCCTTACTGCTTCCTCTGCAGCTCACTTCTTTTCTTCTTCTTCATTCTTCAACCAACTTTCTGCTTCCTATGCTAGCCTTCTAGCATCTTCTTCTCTCTTTTTTGCCTCTTCCTCTTCCAATTTCTTAGCCCTTTCTGAAGTTTTCCCTTTTCCACCCATGGTAGTTATTTTTTGTTTGAATCTCTTCTTAAGGGCGGTTTTGTTCTTCGCATTTCTAAATGTCTCCTCATCCTTGTCCCAAAAATCGGTATATTCAAAATTAATTCCTGCTTCTTTGCAGTAATCTACTACTTTATTGTGGGAGTCATTCCTGTGAAAATTCATTTTGCCAAAATGAAAATGCTCCATCTCTTTAACAAATTCTGCTACCTGCTTTACTCTTGAAAACTTGTAGCTGCCAAGAAGGAAAGGTACTACAGGATATGTTTCATTTTTATGCTCAAATAGAAATTTTCCTACACCATCAATATACACTTGCCTAACCGACACCTTGTGGAGTACATAATCTGTGGCATACTTTGGTAGTAGGGAAGGAGCTCTAGAACCACCGTACATGCTTACATACAACCTATCTTCCATCAAATAGTAATCTCCAAAGTATTGGATGACTTTGAATGCCTCTTCAGACATGCAATTGCATTCAGTCAAGAAAATGAGGGTATATAAGGGCATGATGAAGTGCTCGCAGATTTCCCTGTAATAAATACAGTATTTATGCACCCATAACAATTTGTAAGTTGTGTACACTGGGGTTCTGTCCTTCTCCTAGTTACATCTCAAAGCAGGAAAAGATTGAGTGCACAGTATACAGTCAATCAGGATAGAGCTCATATAAAACTCTGATCTCTTTTGTGATACCCCTCTTAAGGCTACTGATATACATGCAAAGAGGCTATTTGACACAATATTTTCCCAGTTAAAGATGGTTCCTTGGGTAGCTACAAAGAAAATAACTGGTATACATCCTATCTTGAAGCTCTTCCCATGTGCTCTGCCGAAGATCCTATTGAGCATTAATGCAATGAACCTGTAGGGAGCTCAGAGAGTAGAGGTATCATACTCTACAGAAGGTCTAGTTCAGAATTTTTTATCGGGTATCATCATTCTTTTCACTGTCTCCACCAGGTCCATAGATGTTTCCTTTAACCAACTTTCTGTCAAATAAACCTAGGGTGAGGGTAGATGATAAGCCATAGAGACATATGCAGGGCTATATGCAACATATCCTTGCTTGGCAGTGTTCTCTAGAATCATTGTTGTTACATTTTCCTTAGACAGAATCCAGCCTATCACTTCTAAACAAGGAAATAACTTAGGTCTCATGGCTACTTTCATTAGCGCTGATTTCTCAATGTGGGAATATATAGTCAGCTCCTCAAAACCAGCATCAGGTACATTCTGGTTGGCAATCATTCTATAGATCTATCCCCACTTGTAGTCCAGTTCGACCCTAGTGGAGGCTTTGGTATCTTCCTAAATATACTCTACCTTGGTGATGATCTCTACTTCAGGTTTTCCTTCAACCATAGGAGCTTTCTTCTTTTATCTCTTCGACATGTTTTCATTTTAGCAATCACCATGTCACAGTCAAAACATGTTCTTAGACCCACTGAGCTATTAGCAAGTGTTTTAAACAGTAAAAAATAAACTATATCAATTTTTTTACCTCCTTAATATGCATGCTAAAAAATAAGCTACACACAGTATTCAATGAATGAAAGAATTAACAAGGCAAACGAAATGTCCTGCGGGCTGCTTCCTAAAATGCCTAAGCTCCACTGTCTGCAAAACTTCAATTCATCTAACAATACTTGGTATCAACTCGGGCTGTATCAAACTCAAAACTACCAAACCATACGCAGCGCTCGTCCTTGAGGAAAAAACCATAAACCAGCTAAGAGAGAAAAACCTCCGCAGTCCCATGGGATAAGGTAAAACCTCCACAGTTCTGGTTGACGATGGAAAAACCAAGAAATGGGTGTTGCAGACAGCGAAATGCTTGTCTGCAACCCTGTTCTAACCCCCCTGCGCTGGAACAAATGCATCCATAATGAAAAAAGAACACACAGACTTCGGATTCTATGACCTAAGAAACTGCAAGCAGCTTAAAACTCTGCACTAAAGAAAATGTAAATAGCTTAAACTTCTCACCCTCCCAGTAAAAACAAACATGAAAAATCATAAGGGGCAAGAAATATTTTTATACGGACAACCCTAACAAATGGAAAAACCTAATCCATGGAAAACCTAATGGTTCCCAAATAAACCAATAAAACCAAAAAAAGTAACACCTTGGTACACCTACTTGGAAAATAGCAACGAAATCAACTGGATGAACAACTTCCACAAAAGTGAATCGAACGAAACAGGTTCTTATAGCTGGGTGCACGCGAATGGTGCAAACGACACGTATTGGTGCAAGTGAAAAGTCAAATATGGATAAAACAATATAAAACATGCCCCTCATATATATAACTTTCAGCGGAAACCTATTGGCGGTCAAACCTATCAGACATTGAAAACACTAGACTCTAAGCTCGGAACATCTAGACCGATCCTCCTCCGCAACGTCGGAAAAATAAAGTTATAACATCGCAGCTTTATTCGTTCTAACGGGTGTCAACAATTGGAGATCCTAAGCTCTAAAGAGTCAATGACCCAAAACACTATACTTTCGGAACCTCTCAGCACTAGGTACCCGCAACGTCGGCAATGTAAAAAACTAGGACTCCGGCTCAATGTTGCCAAACATCCCGACATCGATAAAAGTATTCGAAAATCAAAACCACTAAATGTTAAGCTCAGAAAAGCGACAACGAGGAGAAAATAAAAACTTTCGGCGTATCAACGAGGGAGTCTGAAGTACTTCTGACAGGCTTGACCATTTGGCTTCTGCAAGATTGGAAAGATAGTCTACTATGCTTCCGATATCGGAAGGATAGTCGACTAGTCTTCCGATATAGAAAATGAAAAATATCAATCTTTTTGAGAAAAGAACTGAACTCTAGGGTAACTTCAGTGAAAACAAAATACTTATAGGCCAGACTTAATAAAAGCAAATAAAAAGGAGGGCCCTAAAATTGAAAATTTTGGGGAGAACGTTGCAGCTGCAACAACTTTATTAAGGAAATCACTCCATAGCTTATTGTGGAGTTCAAATTAACAGCATTATTAAATGAAGATTGTTTAAAGATAGAAAATATCCTTAATGACAGAAGATAAGTACCAGTTCAAATTTAGATGCACCATATCGAAGAAAAACTACCACATTTCTCGGATGCAATAGCTACGTAAATGAGAATGCACTTATGAATAGACACCAAAACCACTGAAATTAAACATTTTAAACAACTGGTGGACACCAATGCATAATTGACTAGATAGGTATCAAGATGCCCAGATTTTAATGAGAATTCCACGTCATGTATACACATGTAACAGTATGCGACTTCTAAACTTGCTTCATTGGAGAAAATTTTTGGTCCAAAATATTTAGATCAGAGATATCACGTTGCTTATTTAATATATAGTTCATTAACAAGTTGTTATGCTTTCATCTCACCGAAGGGATCATTACAATACTATGAAGAAAAATTTCCCTGTCTGCATAAAAAAATGATCACATGGCTGCATCTACACCAAAATCACAGTGAATCATTAAGGAAATTGTTGCTTCCTTAGAATAGAACATCAGCAAATGACTTACGATAACTTCACAGGGAGAAAGTTTATATTTCTTATCTTGAATTTGGGTTAATATTCTATTTCAATTGTGAAAGAAACATAATAATAGGTGAATGAGAGTTATGAAAAAAAACTTTTATTATGTTTATTTTTCAAGTTTTATTTTTGTTTCGATATATTCATTTACCTAGCTCCGTCTATATTTTGATGCAGGTATAGAAGTCAACCTGGGTGAGGATATGATTTTATGGAAACTAACTTTTTGAAGAATCACAGAACATCTTTTTGGGAAAGACAAAGAATGAAAATAACTTAACAAATGATAAGGAAATAATGGAGAGCATCGTGTGAGCTCATTAAGACTGAAACACATGTGATCACAGTTTATGGATGCTTCTAAGGAGATGGTGTTCACACTCTATCACCTATTAAAGGAAGAGAATGTAATTGAAATAAGGGGGGTGGTAACTCTCTACAGGATAGGAACAATTGTTGTTCTTCTATGATTATGTTTCCATTTTGTAATTTTGATGTTTGCAAGAAGGAGAGGAGACGTTGCTGCCAAAAGGAGAGAGAGGAAGGCAATAGGAGATTGGATAAAATTGTTTTGTCAAGTTTTTTTTTCTCTTTTTCTTCTTGGAGTAAAGACATAAACGTGCTACAAGCTTCTATTGGAATTTCATTCTTGTGATTTTTTCAAGCACTTGTTTCAAAACTGGTATTAATTCCTATGATTTTTTCAAGCACTTGTTTCAAAACTGGTATTATTGGTATTGATTTGAGTTCAGTTTTATGTGTTTCATTCATGTGATTTTTTTAAGCACTTGTTTCAAAACTAGTATTATTGGTATTATTTTGTGCTTAGTTTTATGAATACATATATATATACTCCATATTAACTTTATTATGCTTATTCACTTATAGTTATACTTTGATATAATTTTGTGAATTATAAATGAATTACTCAAATTATAAACATAATTTTGTGAATTATAAATGAATTACTCAAATCATAAAAACATTTTCTTATTTGATATTAATATTGTATCCACCATGTTAGTTAAATTTTATTAATTAAACTTTATTGTGTGATATTATGTATATTAACTTACTAATTAATTCAGGTGTATTTTTATAGATATTCAATTAAGTAGTTAATCATTCTTAAATTCAAATATTTAAATGTTAAATGTTAATTGTTATTTGACATTTTATGTTTTAGGATAATAAAATAATTTTGTTTATTTTAACTTTGATGATTTCATCTCATGGCTATATTATTTAACTTTCTATTATTTATATTGTCAATAGGTTGTTAACATAGTTATGAATTTTCTCTTGGCGAAGATAGGATTAACTAGTTTAGATTAAATTTCAATTTTAGTTTAATTTTTCTATTTTGATTTAGCAGTTGTTAAATAGATTTCATATTAGAGTTAGTTATCTTTCATCTTTTTAAGCACTTTTGACAATTTCTCCTCAAAACTTAAACATAGACTCTCCTTAAGAGAGAAGAACATATATTAGATATAGACTATCAATTTTGATTTAGTAGCTCTTAAATATAAAATTTATTTTTAATAGATAAGCATAACCTGTAGATAATAGATAGTTTTAAATATGTAGATTTTTTTTAACAAAAACTTAAAATGGAGTGTATATTAAATAGGTTGTGCACAACCATTTAGTACAAAACACAACAACTAAAGTATTCTAGAAGTTTGGAGGAAAAATAAACAAAAAAATGCCATAAAGAAGGCCTTCTAAATCCATAAAGAGTGCTAGAGTTCTGAGTTATTACATACGTAGTATAAATACGGATAAACTGTTGATTTAGTAATATGCAAAAAAAAATTATCTAAAGGGAGTTCCTTTCAGTTTGCCCAATTGCCCCACGGGCTGGGTGACTGATTATTCTTCCATTTCTGAACAAGTGCTCCTGGATTTTCTTGAGCGTGACTTCCCTAATTCATCTGTACCAAATTCTGAAGGTCCTCCTGAATGCGATCGATTTTACCCATAATTTATTTCAGATTCATCTCATTATCATCGATTCTTGCATCATGACAACTGGTTTGACAGGAAACATAACGAACATCATCAGTTAACTATTTAACCCCTTTCCAGTATCTCTATTATCTGTGATTTCGATGGAAACAATGTCTAACATGCGATAGATATTAATATTCAATTCTATGAACCCTTCATCGATTCTTCGACGATCCATTTTCAAAGCAGGTAACAGGCCCTTTCGGTGACTAGAGCTGAGTCTCGAGTTGAGCCTGGATGAAATGCAGAGGACGTGACCAAGATCGAGCAATGCTTGTTTCAGAGAAACTCCCACACCCTACAAAAAACCAAAACTTACAATAGAGGGACTACCCCACACTTCTCCAAGGAAAAGAGATGAGAAACAATTCCTTATATCACTCGAGAGAAAGCGTTGACTGCGTAAGATGTTTGTGGCCTTTAAAACTGGGATTGAGCCCACAAATGACATAACTCTCCCTACCTTGTATAAACCAAGTGGAGAGGGACAGAGAGCCCAAAAAATCACCAAAACTAAGCTCTGAGACAAGATTGAAGACAGGCATGAGAAATCGATAGGAATAAACCTACCTTCACCTAGCTTTGAGGGAAATTCAAGCTGATCTTCTTCGAGAGAGGGACAACTATCAAGCAGAAAGGAGAATGAATGACCCAAGGGAGGAGGAAGATGATAAAACCCCAACAAGAATCCATCGTAAGAGACGAGATGTGGGATTGAGCGTGTGAGCTATGAGTGCAATTAAGACTGGAGGGGATGGCTATAAAAGGAGCAAGAAGCCGGTTTAAAAGGGATGGTAATGGTTTCCACATGTCCCTTTGCCAAGCACATAGGCTTCAACCTATGTTCAAATTCATAACCAAAACTAAACTTATCTTAATTTTATTCACAATGCAATGAAGAGAGAGAGAGAGTAGGACCTTGGGTTGGGATAGGGCATGGGTTTAGGGTAAGCTTCATCATTGTTTATTGAGATGAGGCCTTGAGGGAGAGAGGTGCCTATATTTGCCAATGCATTTTCCCGAGCATTGTTTTCTCTTAATATGTGGAAGTAGTTGATGCTAGTCGAGAGCAGAAGTTGAGATATTCTATCATATAACCTTCCGCATTTGATGGAACCTATAGGATATCCAATGATCATTTTGGAAATAACATGACGAGAGTCCCCAAAGACTAGTAATCTTGGGATAGCTCTATTTCCTAAATATTCTAGACCGTGNCTCCCCTTTAAATATGTAGTTTCATTAGAGTTTAGTTTATCTTTTAATTTGCTAATTAGTTTAGGACACACATTTTCTAAGTTTAAGTAGTAGGACTCTCCTTAAGAAAGTGAAACTTAGATGGTAACAGGACCACAACCTGCGAAAATTAGCCATACCAAACATACCGGGGGCTACAGTAAGTGCCTTGTGTGGGTCAGTTTTCCTTAGTTGGCTATAGATAGAAAATATGGCCAACAGACCCCTCTTAATTTTCCAATTCTAGCTGATAATGAAGAAATGGTTAGTAAAAATCATATTACATGCCTTGCAAGAGGAGGGAAAATCTCCTTCAAGTAATGGTGATCATAGAAAGAATGCACAGTCTGGTTGAAACAAATATTATGTGGCGTATTTCTTTTAGTAAGTTAATAATTGAAATTACACTAAATTATAAAGAATAGGAATCCATTCTTGAAATATACTTGGGATGTTCATATGAGCATATTCTAGAAAGAATAAAAAAATTCATTATATTTAAGGATGTAAGTAAGACATGGTAGCAGATCTCCAAGATTAGGAGATATGAAAAATGGAATAGAGTGATATGAGGAGATGTTGAAAAATTGGAAGTTGAAGAAGTTCATATTAAATACTAATGAACTTGAAACCCTTGATGGATTCCTCCTTAGTCATTTAAAAAATGAGGAATGGAAGAGATTTCAATAATCTAATAGAAAATGACATTGTAGGTGCCTTGAATTGTACATAAAAGTGACCATAAATTAAAGGAGTCTCAAAAATTACAACAAGAAAAGACAATAATACATTCACAAGGGTGGAAGAAAATGGAAATGAAGATTGAAGGAAGTTTCTAAGAACAAAGATTCCCATTTTAGGAAAACAATAAATTAAAAGAGAATAGATTGACAGGGGGAGAAACTCTTCAAATATCACTAAAAAGAAATGGTGACCATCAATTAGAGAAGGCTCAACAATTATAGATAGTACATTTACAAGGAGAAAACTCAAAAACCCACAAAGGATAAAAATGAGTCACTAATCCAAAAAGATAGAAGAGAAGCATGAGTTTAGGGGGAGCATCCCCAAGGAGAAGGAATCACAGGGGAAGTAGCCCCATGGAGAGGCATGATTTCAGGGGGAGTAAACCTTTTTCATTGATGTCAAAGGGGGAGAATATGCAGAAAAAGAAAGTAGCTCACAGGGGTGGTAGTTACATAAGAGTAAGTTTCCATCAATGACAAAGGGGGATATTGTTGAGAAAATGGTGTCATTAATGTCAACAGAGTCAAGAGGATGGTTGATGCCAAGACATGAAGAAAGTGCCATTGATTTCAAAGAGGATGTCGACATGGCATATGGAAGATGATATGGCAGAATAAGTCATGAAGGAACTAGAATAAAGATGCATTAACCTTGTTCTTGACCAACGTGAACTATTTAACCTATAGGAAAATTGCACGCAAGGATTCTCTCCATCCAAAGGAAGGATAATAAATCCTAATATGTGAAGAACATGATATAGGTGCCAAATTATTAGTTGCATCCCCGCAAATGTCTAAAGCTATTTGATTTACATGTTTTTTATGTTCTTTTAATAATGTGTGTGTAACACATTTGAAGGAGATTGAAATAGGTTCAATAGTAAACATGACGTGGTAAGCTAAGGAAGAATGGATCTATGTAATTTTTGGGCTCAATGGGTTGATAAAGTGCACATTAATTGAGTTTAATTTGGTCCAGTTAGAAAAAGAACATTGGCATAATGACCAAGTCTCCTCCTCGTTGTCACGATGGGTCATTTATCTTTGCCACGTTGGGTCCACGCTGCATAAGCTTAAATAGTATAAATAATAAATCAATTTGATGAGAAGTGTGTGTGGATGGTGGCAATAATGAAGAAAAATATCTAAAATCACATTTTTGTTCACTAAATCTTCTGGGCATGAAAAAGAGAAGTATGGGTTTGTGATTTTTTATTGTTAATATGAGTGGATGAAGTATTATGGAGATTGCAGGAGTCTGAAATCATAGCTACGTTGAAATCTAAGATAGAAGGATCTTCAAATCTCATGAATTGTAAGGTATATCCACTTCCACTTTGAGTTTGTTGGATATATCTTTGGCTGCAAAAATTACATGATTGCACCCTCAGAGAAATTACAGAGATCGTAGGATCTATTTTTGTGTCTAGATTTGAAATCACATAGTATGTTGTTACTGTTGGTTTATGAGTTCGTAAATATATGCTTCTTCACACTAATATTATTGAAATTTCATGGTATACCCATATTTTTATATGATCTAAACGGTATAGTGAGAAATATGAATTTTGTGGGCATTTTTGAGCTACAATATGAGAAGAGAAGCTCTAAAGAGCAGTGTGGTGAGAAAATGGGTCCAAATATGGGTGTACACTTAGAATATAAATTGTTTGAGCTATTGATAACTTGTATGCACTAAATAAGCCAAGGAATGCATCACTCAAGTAGGACTTGTGAAGGAATCAAGCTACCTATGTCACAAAATTGCTTGAATGATTTAAAACCTAGATAAATAGGTAAGTTGAGTCCTTCTACTAGAGTGAAAACACATTGTTGTTGAATGCATGAGGATTCCATAAGTCAAGCGTTCAAAGTCCGTGTGTGGTCAAGTAATAAAGGAGAGTGATTTTTGGAGGTTTAAGGTGTGGATCTACAATATAATTTATATGATTGACAGAAAAGCTACATTTTATGTAAAAATGAAGTGAAGAATGAGGATTGTGTATAGATGAGGTGAATGGTTCCTTGAAATAAAGAGAATGCAAATATATGGGTGCAAATTGACATATAACATAAGTAAACAGAGAATACATAGATAAGGTAGAGATGAATACACAATTTGTAGGTGAGTAGTGTGGAGAAGAGTTACATGTGAATTTGTGGTAGAGAATGAAAAAATATAAGAGTGAAGATAATGACTACAGATTGAATACCAAAAACAAGAATATTTATCTTAGAGTGTTAGGGTGGTGCAAGGAAAGGAGTTGGTGATTGATTCTAGTTGGTGCTAGAGAATTTATGGAGTTGATGCTTCCTTCTAGTCGGTGTTGGAACTTCTAGGGATTTGATGCTTCCTTCGAGTTGGTGTTGGAGAATCTATAGAGTTGGTGCTTCCTTTTAATTGATGTTTGAAGAATATAGGGGGTTGGTGCCTCCTTCAAGTCATAGATTGTAAAACTTGGATATTTGTTTCTCTAGTATATGGGTGTCTACAAATCATTGGAATCATATTTTATTAGAAAGACATCTTTCTATGGTTTTCTCCCTTACTGGGTTTCCATGTTAAATATTTGTGTCTCATGTGCATGTGATGATTGATTTCATTGAAAGTTATTGTGAATAGTAAATATGATTTGAAAGTTAAAATTTGTTCTATAATGATTCAACCCCCCTCTTAGTATAGCTAAATATTCCAATAATTAGGCCAAGATACTTTTAGAGAAAACAAATAAGATTCAATATTGCCATTTATAGAGAATCTCTCAAGGAATGTTCATGATAAATAAATTATGATTCAAGTGATACTTTCTATTAGATTGCAAGGTATTTCATTATTAGTTCTAATTTATTAATGTTGCAAAAATTAAGGTTCATGTTATTTCAAGATTACACAAAAGCTATGGAACTATGAAGAAAACAACATACTATCAGGGTTGGGATACTAAATAATAGATTATCGAATACTTCCATGAGTGTTCACCACATTGATTAAGATATCTCCTCATTTTTTACCAGCTAGTGCATCTCCTTCCAATAACTTCCAATACCAATGTAAAGAATGAGGATGGTATTATCGTAAGAGAAACAAAGAGAATCATTCAAATAAACTCCCATTGTTCTTACCTTTCATTTTTTCGGGCATGGATAACAAAGTTCTTGCTGAAAAATTACCTTGTCATTAGATGAAATATTCCAAACCCATTTATTCTTTTTATCCTCAAGAAAATACCCAGGAGACTTGAATGTCGAAAAAGGAGGAGATTAAAGCTGCACAATTGTTAACAATTGATCCATAGAGTCACATAGAGAAACATAAAGTGAATTGGCCACATGGAGGGGTGAGGTTCAAAGAGGTTTCTTTGAGCCTCACCTCTCAAACCATACTATGAAAGGCACTCAAAACCAATAACCCAATAATAATATAATGATAGAAAGGTAGGATGCCAAAAATACTTCAATTCTTTATTGAGAAAACATATATCCTTTTATAACATTATTACAATTTTCCTTGGGGAAATACCATGGGTTTTCAAATACCATGGATGGGATTGGTAAAATGTGCCTTGAATCCATCCCATGGAACAAAACAATGTGTTGTCAAATACCATGGATGGGAGAGGGTGTCCTCTCCATTTAATGATTTTATGATGAATGGGAGAGGTTGGCCTTTCCATTTAATTATTTTATGATTTATACATCTGAATTTAGACCATATCCCCCCTAAGATTTAGATCAAGGTCTAGTATCCATAATTCACAATTCTCTCAAGCATAGGAGGATGAATTGATAAAAAAAAATGAAGGAATGTTATTCTTCAGACAAAGACACATCCTTATTGTCTATTTTCCCTCCAAACTGAAGGGAATTTTTTTCCATCTTTGTATGTACAACATGCAATAATAATCATAACTTATTGCTTGAGTTGATAAGGTCATTATGCTCATATGGATTCTTCAACTCTAATCATGCATCTTACTGATTCCATGAATTCAAGGCTCCAATAGAAAATATTGAACTCCTTTTAATTTTCTTCATTTGTCTTGATCATTTCATCTATTGGTGAATCTTCCTTCTTTGATGGCAACTTAATTCTATTTTAATACCTTTGGTGATCTTGGCAGGGACAATAATGATCAAAATTTCATATTTATGATCTATGGGATGTCAAATTTTATGACCACTCTTCACCCATGTATATTGATGACTTTACCCCCTCACTCTATGATGACAATGTCATAAAATTCAATGTAAACTGTGCAATGAGCTATCAACCCTTTAAAATTCATCATAATAATGTATTTCTTTGTAATGGTTAATATTCTTTCATACAAGACCAAAATTAAAAACTTTTTCAATCCAATCTATCAATAGACTCAAGAAGAGTTCAAGTAAGCTTCTTAAATTCCCAAAGGCCCAAATCCTTCATAAGGAGCTATCAAGTTTTCACACATTCCCTAAATATTTGACTGGTATTTGGGAATGAGTTTTCAATACCAGAGGGTATATTATGATTCTTCATGAATCCTAAGACAACATTTTAGGTCAATTCAACAAGTTCATGCACATGCCTTATTTGCAAAATACCTAGCTCAATCCAAACCCAAGTTTAAAACAAATCAAAGAAAAATAAACATTGAATTGCCAAATCTTGAAAGGAATATAATGAAAGTATGGGAGGGAAGCTAAGCTATCAAAATAAAAATTAAATGACTATCTAGCAACTTTATTCAAAAAGAAAAACTTCACTAGTCAAACTCTTATTTTAAAAGTGAAAAGAAAGAAAATAGTAAACTATGCCTAACCTAAGCTAACCTACACTAGTGCAACAAAGCTATGTGAAATCATAAATCTAGTGTATCCATTGAAGGAATTTCAGTCCTATAGAAAATCATATTCATGCTTACATTTGTAGCACTGATACATTGTGTAATACATGGTTTAAAAAATTATACCAGTTCAAAATCAATTCATCACCGAAAAGCACAAGAACATGCCGTGTCGTGGAAATTTTTCATAAAATGATGATTCCAATCATCTTAATAAGGTCATGAAAACCATAGGAGAAGGTATGCGATTCTCGTGAAAGTGTTGAAGATGAGTAATGCACCTCATTAGGACTATAAGATGACAATCCAAATTCAGTTTTCATTTGGATTACCCTGTCATCATATTCAAATGTGAAGTAATGATATGAGGACATAACATAACCGTCATCAAATGATGAAGTACCTTATCGTACTCATCAACTTTCTCTTCTTGAACCTAAAACTTTTCACTATCAAATGTGTCATCATCATCATGACATAATGGGCTATCATAAATAACCTCTTTCTATTCCACATCATAAACCATATTAGTGTTAGTCTTATTTTCATTGAAAACATCAGTGAAAATATTATTTCCTCTTTACCGTCCTTAAAATGAACAATAGAAATGCATGCATCTTCCCCTTCACCACTGTTTAGTCTACAATAATCAAAATCGACATAATTTATGACAATAATATTTTGAATCCCTCTTTTAGTGTTAAGATATGTAAATAAATTGGGGTATAAGGAATACACATTTCTCAAAGATAAATTAATAAAAGTTTCCTATCATTATTCAATATATTTCCTTCAAAATCTACATGTTCAATGGAAACACCAATCCAATTTAAATTCAACAATAAATTATCAGTCAAGATGATTCAATTCTATTCAATATTCATTTCAAAAAAAGATTCATCATCATCAATAACATCTTCAATAGTTAGATCATTCACTTTATCAATAGATATTGATTTATCTTCTTCTATAGTTTAATCTAGTGATGCTTGTAAATCGAGAAAGTCCAAAACACCAATTGTAGGTGTATTTTGACTACTGTCTTCTTCCTGTTCAGAGAAGTTATAAGGACAATTCATTTCTAATTCATAATTTGATGAACCCAATAAACCTAATGTATCTACATATAATCCCAAAAATTATTCACATATTTTTTTATTTGATTCATTCAATAATGGAGTGGGAATTTATGCATGTGAATAAAAAATACGGAATCAACTCCTATTATGTACATCATTTTTGTTAACATGACTATTAGGGAAATTAATGTCTTCTAGATTTTTTTGTCCATTAAAATTTGATGTTTCTTGGTACATGGATCCCATTGGAGGATGACTATGACAACTACACTCTCTTTCCTTATCAAATAAAAATTCAATAACCTCAAACAAAGGGAGAAGTTGTACACACCAATCAATAAATTATTTCCTTACGGGTTTTTCATCTTCGTGGAACCTATAATAAAATTGATCCATTATTAACATGAAATATTCATTTGAATTTTCTTTCTTCTTCAATATCCCTTAATCTCATCACATAACTTCTCATAGTAATAATTCTCATGTGCAAGATAAAAACTTCCATTAACTATTTCCAACAATGAATAGAATTTGGTGGTAGTGCTTCATACCAAAACCTAATTTGTCCTTCGAAAGTGAGGGTAAACAACTTGCATATTTCAAGATATTGAACAATTTTGAGATTTCAATGTGTAACATCAAAATAAATTATATGCCTAAATGCAAAGGTTTTCCTTTCGCCATCAATCTTAGATTCTGACAAGAGATTGACTCTCTTTTTGGAAATGCTCTTGGATGGTCTTAGTGAACTAAAAGCATGTTTCAATACATGGATATGGAGGTAATCCATTAAAAATTAATTTGATCTATACAGAATGACTTCACATGGGGCAGCTTTTCATCTGACACTCCTTCTAGATCCTGTTGGTAGGTCGAAATGACTCGGGGTCAACAATAGGGTTTATTCCTGGTAATAAGTCCCATTTAAACCTAAAACTATTTGGAGTAGGGAACCTATTTGAATTTTTTTTCTGAAAACCATTCCTTGCTGGGTCTCACTTTTTGTGACTGAGTCCACCATTTAGGGTTTTATAATTAAGGGATGAAATACAAGCTAATATAACCTATTTGTTGTCCCTAACTAAACTAACCTATTCGAGCAAGGAGCGAGAGTAAAAGGGTGAGCAATGAAATGACGATTGAACATCCACATTAAGAAATTAGTTAGTTATTTTAAGAAGCAAATACATGATTAGAACAATCTTGGTATTTATGCCATTCTAATTTCACTACCCACATAAAGATAAAGAACATAAATAACATACGGAATAAGAATCATAAAGTTGTAGGAAGAATACTTTCAAAAGTATAAAACAATATTACTCCATATCCACATGTGAAAGAGCATGGAGTTGTTCAAGACTTCCATCCACATAACAAAATTATTCTTGTGCAAAAGGTAATCCAAGGCTTTTACTCATTCATATTTCAAAAATAACACATGGGAAAGTTCAAGAGTGAAAATCCCTTTCTCCGCAAATGAGATTAGAATATATAGGCTAAGGGTAGATGACCCTTGGACTTCCATATTCTCTTGATACTTTTGTAATTATTTGAATAAATTTATTACAATAATTGTTTTACTTCAACCTTGGTTGACCTTTGGTATTCCACTAATTTGTCCTCTGGTGACTTTTGTCACTTAGTGGAATTTGGCTTCATGTGACATGTTAGCTTGTTGACTTATTACTATATATGAATTATCCATTAGAGTCTTCAAAACTTGATGGATTAACATCACTGATCAAACATGATCTCCACTTGATCATGGTTATTGTGCTTGCCTTCAAACAATGATCTTGGTTAGTCTAGCTTCAGCTACCTTGGTGCTCATCGTGAGAACATTTGATCATAATTCAATATATGAGAGCTTACACATTGATCACAAAGAGAAATTGTAGTGAATCAATTTAACAAATCCAAAAACCTAAACTATGAAAATTGTCCAATTGCTAAAAAAATGTGACATTTAAACCAACTTGTTAAATGCAACATATTACATATTTACACCCATTGAGAATTTTGATATGATATTGACTTCAATTGAAAACCATTATGATCAAAATTATATTGGAACTCATTTAGTATCATTCCGACCTTAGTTCCTCTTTGGATTTTCCCTCAATTTTCTTGCACTTGTTAATTTTGCCATAATTCACCAATTATCACAATGAAGCTTTAGAATCCATTTTGGGGATTGTATAATTTTTTTGCGGCAAGCATCAACATAACAAACCCATAATTGATATAGCCTCATACACATTTCTAAGAGTAGGCATTCTTGAATAGATTTTATTTTAGTAGGGTCCATTGCTCCACACTACTAAGAGACAACATGTCCCAAATAGGATAGTTGCTTCTAATAGAATGAACATTTTCTAAGATTAACATATAATTTATTTTCTCTCAGGATCTGCAGAGTAATACTGATATTCTCTTCATGCTCTTCTTTAGATTTGGAATATACCAAAATATTGTCTAAAAACACTATAATTAATTTATCCAAGTACTCACTGAACACTCCATTCATTAAACACATGAATGTAGCTGGGGAATTTGTCAGTCTAAAGGGAAGGACAATATGATCATAATTCCCATAATTGGTTCTAAAAGTTGTTTTTCCTATGTCTTTATCCTTGATTCGCACTTGGTGATACCTAGATCTTAAATCAATGTTAGAAGATACTTTTAACCGTCTCTACTGATCAAAGAGGTCATCAATCCTTGTTAGTGGATACCTATTCTTGAATGTGGCCTTGTTTAATTGCCTATAATCCACACACAATCTCAGTGTACTATCTTTATTTTGTACAAATAGAGTACGTGATCCCCATGGAAAAATACTAGGGAAAATATATCCTTTTTCTCACAACTCTTCCAATTGCATTTGCAATTCCCTTAACTATGGGGTGCTCATTCTGTAAGGTGATTTTAACACTGGCATAAATCCAGGAACCAAATCAATTGTAAGTCAATTTCTCGCTTTGGTGGTAACCCAGGTACATCTTGGAACACATCCTTGAATTCTTGTAACATCATAATTTCTTCAAAGCATGACTCCTTATCGGCTAGTACATCCTCAACATAGATCGCATAGAATTGTCTTCCCTTTCTGAGATACTTCTTCATCTTAATGGCTGATATCTATCTTACTGAACTTGGTTTTGTAATTTCTTTAACCTAAATTGTAATTCCATCCTCATCTAGGAACGAGACAATTTTACTATGGAAATCAACAATTTCATGATGTGATTCCATCCAATCCATTCCAATCAAAACGTCATAGGATCCTAGAGGAATAACATCTAGTTGGACTTGGTCCATAACCCATGCATTCTAAAACAATAGTCTTTATCCAATGAAATAATATTCCTTCTCATTCCTGTTTCCAAATGCACCATTATATGCTTAGGAAATTTACTACTTTCTATTTTTCATTTTTCAACCAAATTAGTAGTTACACAGTTGTAAGAAGCTTCATAATCAATCAGAATTGAAATTGGCAGATTATTTATTTTACCTTCAATTTCAATCATTGAAGACTGGTGGTCTTCCCAATGATTGTCCAAAGATGCATATATATGAGGAATGATTCTACCAACATCTTCCAATGTAGATGATTCTTGAACATTATACATACTAGCATCTCTATTTTTCCTCTTAGGACATTTATTGAGATAGTGGTCACCTATACATTTCCAGCATTTAATTGGTAATGGTTTCTTTTGTCTTATCGATTTAGTCACCCTTGACTCACCTATCAAAGTGGGATGTTTGAAATAATTACATTGATCATGTTTAACATCAAGAGACCTAAATCCCTTTTTCCTATGGTCATGTTTATCCTTTAGTTTACCCTTCCATCTCTTATGCAAATCCTTCCTACTCTTACCTTGCTCATATAAATATTTAGCCTTCCATATGCATTATTTCAAGGTATGAGTCTTGCCATAAATTATTCAGTCCTTGTAGAATGCTAGTAAACCACTTAGGAATCATTTAATATTAACCTTTTCATATTGGATGAATCCCACATCACTTAGAAGTTCCAAGAATATTTTCTCATACTCTTCCATTGTAATTGATTTCCCAATTTGAGTTATAAGAATTCTTGCATTTTCTTATAATAGTATTTCTATAATAGGTATTCACACTTGAAATACCTTTTAAACCTTTTTCATTACATTTTCCTCTCATCTAGACTTTCCACCTGCTTCAGATACTTCCACCACCTGTAATATTTTCCATGAAAATTGTATATGGAAATTTGAGCTTCTTGATTCTCAGAATAATCATGTAGATGTAGATATTTCTTCATTTCCAGTAGCCAAATATCTGCAATTTCCCCATATTTTTCTCCATCAAAAGTAGGAGGTTTGATCTTTTTGAGTTCACCTTGTAATGCATTCCCATCATGATTTCTCTTCACATGTCTTCTAGAATAAACATCATGTCGAATTGCAAGCACTTTTTTACCATGATGAATTTCAATTGAATGATAGTGGGAATTCAACCCCTTTTGTCTTACATCCTTATCTATGGAATTCTAATATCTATCAGGAATTCCTCTGTTCATTGATTCTTCTCCTTCCCTTTTGACCATAGAAGATACCTGTCGCACTAGATTTGGTAAATGTACCATATTCTATACCATTTGTTGATTAATATGATTTTTAGAGAAGATGGAGATCTTCGGTGGTGATTTTGTTCCTCGACAGTTTCAGACCTAGAAGCAGGTCTATCATCAGGAGAGGCTTCCTTGGAAGTCTTCACGAAGGTAAGTTCAATGTTCTTATTTTCATTAATATTTGTTCTTAAGTCGTTTTTAGGGTTTCGGTGTTGTCGGATTTTTATTTTATTTATTTCATAAATTTTTGTTTCCTAAGAATTTTAATTTCATTTTATTATTCTTTTTTATAATTTTATAATTATTTCATTTAATTAGTATTCATTAATTTTCCTTTAATTATTATATTCATAATACTTGTTTTAATTTATGTTAAATTTTTCTTGCTATGTTCTTAGTTTTTAATTTATTGATGTTTCAAATTAGTTTTATAAGTCTAGTTTAATATTATTGCTATATTAAATAGTTTTAAGATGTATTAGCTTGAAATAAAGTTCATTTTTTTGGAAAAACTTTATGAATGCTTTTTTAATAATTTTCAGGTTAATGTTATTAAGAAATTAATTAGTAATAAAGCATTTTAGTTTAAAATCATTATTAGTTGGTATGAGTCTTTTTTTTGGAATGATTAGGTTAGTGTTTTTTGGACAATGGTTTTTTAGAAATGTTTAGTTTAAATTTTTGACATACACCATTGTAGGGTCAAGAAATCTACAGTCGCTGACATACACCATTGTAGGGTCAAGAACTCTGCAGTCGCACAACACTCGTGTGACACTACGAACCATATATGTCTTGAAAAAGTGAAAGCACTCGCAACCGTACCCCACCACTTCAAAAGAAAAATAAGGAAGGCTCTCGAAATTGAAAAATTCCCTAACAACCTGAACCGAGACGATGGCCCAAAACTCAATGACTCCTAAAACCTGTTATCGAAATCCTTAAAAAAAACAAAAAACAATAACAAAAAAAATTAAAAAACCTAAGACAAAACCTAACCCCTTAACTTTAAACTAAACTTTTAGGTATTTTTTTTCCAAATAATATTTAACTTATAATTACAAGACAATAATCATTAAAACAAACTTTAAACAATATTATGAGACTAATTTCATTAAAAAAAATTAAACCTAATAATTAACAACCTTATAAAATTTAAAACACTCTATACTAAGCATTTTTTTTAAAACATGGTAAAAAAACACTATCCTAATCATTCAATAAAAAAGACTCATACCAAACTAATCATGATTTTAAACTAAAACACTTTATTACTTATTAATTTCTTAATAACATTAACTTACAAATTATTAAAAAAACATTCATAAAGTATTTTCAAAAAAATTGAAATTTATTTGAAACTAATACACCTTAAAACTATTTAATATAGCACTAATATTAAACTAGACTTATAAAACTAATTTGAAACATCAATCAATTAAAAACTAAGAACATAGAAAGAAAACTTTAACATAAATTAAAACAAGTATTATGAATATAGTAATTAAAGGAAAATTAATGAATACTAATTAAATGAAATAATTAAAAGATATAAAAAACTATAAAAAATAATAATAAAATGAAAGTAAAATTTTAGGGAAACAAAAATTTATTAAATAAATAAAACAAAAAGCTAACAACATCAAAACCCTAAAAATGACTTAAGAACGAATATTAATAAAAATAAGAACATTGAGCTTACCTCTGTGAAGACTTTCAAGGAAGCCTCTCCTGATGATAGACTTGCTTCTAGGTATGAAATTGTCGAGGAACAAAAATCACCACCATAGATCTCTTTCTTCTCTGAAAACAAATCTGCGGAACAATGAACAAAGAAATTGAAGCCCTCCATGGAAGGGACACAATTTAGATGATCCACCTCTTTGAAAATTCATGAAGAAATATAGCTCACAGATCAATAGATTTAAAATTAGTAAAGAAAAGGAGTGACAACAAAATAATCCCACGATTCGCCAACCTAAAAAATCACTTTAAATCGAGACACTCGCAAGCATTCATTGAACTGAGCCTCTCCATAGTGCAAGCGAAATACTGTGAAGAAGGAGAGACTTAGAAAATCTATCACACATAACTTACATCACTCACCTCATGCTCTCCAATACCCTACGCGTGGACTTCTGGGTTAGCGTGGAAGCTAGTACGGATTTAAAAGCCCAAACAACATATGAACAAACATGCAAATGACAAGACAAGAATTTTTTTAAACTAGAAAGTGAACTTAAAACACTAACGTCCACAACAATAAGGAATGCAGTTGTAAACCTAGCAGGCGTAGACCTCGACGAAGAAGAAAAACGGTTACTAGAAAGAGGCTTGAACTTCACCATAGCACCCAAGTGGATCCTATTGGAGGAGCTGATATGCAATATTGAGAACACCATTAGAAACATGACGGAAAGCAAAGCAGAGGACATTAGGAAGAAGTGTGCCATCGTCCTCAAAAATTCCAGACCACTGAAAATCAACTTAACAAAGGTGGAGAGGGATGCTCTAAAATCATTGAGGATGAGAGAAGACATTATTATTCTCAAAGCCAATAAGGGAAACATGACCGTTGTAATAAAAAAAGAGGAGTATGATAAAAAAAAATATAAAACATTTGGCATGTGGAAGCTACATGAAGTTCAATAAGGATCCAATAAATAAAATCACGAGACTAGTGACCACAGCCATAAAAACATGTCCTTGGATGACCACATGAAACAAAAATCATCCCAAAGAGCTCAATAATTCTGTGTATCTATAGCTTTCCCAAGATCCACAAACAAGGCACTCCTCTACGACCTATTGTTAACACAATAGGGTCACCGACTTACAACCTAGCGAAATGTCTAGCAGAGAGTCTAAAACCTCTCGTAGGAAACACCTTCTCTTATGTAAAAGACTCAACACATCTAGTAAATATGATGGAGGATTGGAAAATTGAGGTAGGCGACATTCTCACAAGTTTCGATGTAATATCTCTCTACACGAAGATACCGATTGATGAATCCATAGAGGTCATCAAAGATATGGTAAATAACAATGAAACTACAAAAATTGTAGAAATATGCCTCAATTCCACATTCTTCAATTTTAGAGGGAAAATCTATGAGCAAAAAGAGGGAGTGGCAATGGGCTCACCACTCTCACCAATAGTTTCCAACATTTTAAAGGAAAAATTGGAAAAATATGCAATAGATTCCTTCCCCCTAAAACCAAAATGGTGGCTACGGTTTGTAGATGATGTATATAGAAAATGGCCACATGGGGAAGAAGCTTTAAAGGAATTTAATGACCACCCCAACAACCAATGTGACAACATAAAATTCACTACAGAAAGAGAAGAAAAAAGATTTCTTCCATTCCTAGATGTCCTCACAATAAGAAAACAAGACGGCTCCCTCGGGCATCAAGTATACAGGAAACAAACACACACTGATAGATACCTTCATGCTAAATCTCACCACCACCCTCCCCAGAAAATTGGCATAATTAACACTCTAGTAACTTGGGCCATCGAAATAGCAGATAAATACCACTCAAAACAAGAGTTGAACCACCTCACAAAATCCCTTATAAACAATGGATAAATGGAAAAACAAATCAAAGAAACCATCACCAACAAAAAAGAACAAAACAACAATAGGAAAAACAAGAAAGAAGACAACAACAAAGACACACCCTTAGCAGTCCTCCCCTACATCCATTGCACCACCAACAAGATCACTAGGATTCTTAGTAAAAAAGACATCAGAGTAACATTCTTTCCCCCCAATTCCCTTAAGGAAAATGCTAGACTCTACAAAAGACCCTATTGAGAAAAAACTACTCCAAGGAGTCTACACCATACCCTGCTCCTGTGATAAAGTCTACATCGACGAGACTGGTTGCTCCATCAAGACAAGACTAAAGTATCATGGCGCTAACATACACCATTGTAGGGTCAACAAATATACAGTCGCACAACACTTGTGTGACATTACGCACCATATATGTCTTGAAAAAGTGAAGTACTCACAACCGTACCACACCATTTCGAAAGAAAAATAAAGGAGGCTCTCGAAATTGAAAAATACCCTAACAACTTGAATCGAGACGATGGCCTAAAACTCAAGGACTCCTGGAAACCTGTTATCAAAATCCTAGAAAACAAAAAACAATAACAAGAAAATTAAAAAACCTAAGACAAAACCTAACCGCTTAAACTAAACTTTTAAATAATTTTTTTTTGAAATAATATTTAAACTTATAATTACAAGACAAAAGTCATTAAAACAAACTCTAAACATTATTATGAGACTAATTTCATTAAAAAAAATTAAACCTAATAATTAACAACCTTATAAAATTTAAAACACTTTAAACTACCTATTTTATCAAAACTTTAAACTAAACATTTAAAAAAAAGCATTGTCCAAAAAACACTAACCTAGTCATTCAATAAAAAAAGACTCATACCAAACTAACAATGATTTTAAACCAAAAAAAACACTTTATTATTAATTAATTTCTTAATAACATTAACCTACAAATTATTAAGAAAACAATCATAATTTAAAAAAAAAAAAAAACTTTATTTCAAACTAATAAACATTAAACCTATTTAATATAGCAATAATATTAAATTAGACTTATAAAACTAATTTGAAACATCAATAAATTAAAAACTAAGAACATAGCAAGAAAACTTTAACATAAATTAAATCAAATATTATGAATATAGTAATTAAAGGAAAATTAATGAATACTAATTAAATGAAATAATTATAAAATTATAAAAAAAGAATAATAAATGAAATTAAAATTCTTAGGAAACAAAAATTTACTAAATAAATAAAATAAAAAGTCGACAATACCGAAACCCTAAAAATGACTAAAGAAAAAATATTAAGAAAAATAAGAACATTGAGCTTACCTTCGTGAAGAATTCCAAGGAAGCCTCTCCTGATGATAGACCTGCTTCTAGGTCTAAAACTGTCGAGGAACAAAATTACCACCACAAATATCCTTCTTCTCTTAAAACACAGTTGCAGAACAATGAACAAAGTAATATGATTTTGTTGTTCCACACACTGAAGGATCTTTCCATTCACAATCTAAATATCCCTCAATGTTTGGAACACTTCCATGGTTCCCATCTTAGACTGATGACCATTAGATTCAGTTCTTTGAATACCCATTCGAAATTCTATAACAAAATTGGACATTGCAGGATCTTCTACCATTATTTTAGTACTTCTTACCTATTGCAATGGCGACCCATAAGTACAATGGCCTATAATTATGTTTTCACTACATTATGAATTCAGCCATTATTATTAGTTCACATCAATATTCATAAGCATAACATAATTTTCATTAAACATTTCACACAAGTATTACAAGATCAAATAAACTCAAGAGTGTAACTCTTTGTAAAAAAACATTTTCCAGAGGCTAAGTGTTGAAACTTAGCTTTGATACCAAACTGTAACACACCCACATGTTACATAGCTACATAGATAACAATTGTGGCTATAACACACATAGAATGTTATCAAGGCTCTATAATTACAAGAATTTTTTGGTTGAAATTATTTAAATAAATAATATTGAGCCCCATTCAACTCATTACTGTGGAAGCGTAGATAATTATAGGTTAAATTTCTAAATTTTTGATTAAATTTAGCTGAACAATTAATAAATTAACATTAGAGATAGTCTCGACTGTTTAATTACTCCTTCCTAACTTTACCATGCCTTTCTAACAGTTTCAACAACGAAATTCAGGATTCGACATTGCACAATGGCTCTTAATAAAAAACATCCAATTTACCCCCAACGTGCTCACCACTACGTCGAGATCTAAAATTCCCCAACATCGGCATGTCGGACCTCGAAAGTCACTGCACATTTTAGATGCATTAGATATATAATTATGAGTCCAATTTTTCGACCTCGAAACTTGGGTCTCCTGACATCAGAACTCGGGCATCGAAATTAAACAAAATCCATTCCCAGTTGTCATTTTATTCTCTTCATCGGCACCTCAACATTGGAACCTTGATATTGATATGAAACAGTATTAACATTTAATATGTCGATTCTGAGGTCGCCACTTCAACATAGACATACAAATACATTAATATTTAATATATCAATCTTGACGTCATCACGTCGACGCTGAAATATCGGTAATGACTCCACCAGTTTCAAATATTTAACACTTATATGTTTTAAGAAAATGACTAATGCATGAATAAGGTATGGAACTTAACAAGTTTTATGCTTGTACTTGGACCTGAAACCTTGTCCATTTACACACATCTGCAAGCTACATTTAATCAATCCAATAAGAATTTCTTGTCTATTGAGGAATGGATCCAACCATATTTAATCTGTTAACAAAAAAATTTTCAGAACCAACAATACTGGCAAGGTTTGTGGAAATTGAACCCAATGATAGAACAATTACACTCACAACAATTATCAATTGTACATGCAAAATCACTCACAAAAGAGACTGAATATGGAGCTGAACACTAAAATATATTAAATCAGTGTACAATATCCAACCCTGTAAAATCATAGGCTGCCACAATAAATAATTACATAAGGGATTCGAATGCATGAGGAGGCAATTCGAATCTAGCCAAAACCAGGCTTACTAAAATTAAGCAAATCCCCCATAGGTGCATAAAACAGTTTCCAAAACTGTCAAGGAGCTCACGAATTGGCAAAATCACTTGGGAAAGCTAAAAGGTAATGGAAGGACAACTCATACATGCTTTTCATAGGAGAAAATAGTGGAGGATGTGGAGGACAAAAAACTAGTTAACCTCACCTAGTCAAACTTTCCCAATTGCCTTAAAGCACTGAAAAAGCAGGCAATAAAGCAGAAAAAGCAGAAGGGTGCTTAGGAGGCCAGGAATAAAGAAGATTTGATTCTAGGAGGTTTCCCAAGTGCTCCATGATTCAAAATTAGCAATTTTGACCACTATGGATGTGTAGATGACAACTTGCATAATGTGGAACATGGAAACTAGGCAAATAAGACAAAAATGGATTAATTAATGTCTAAGGTAGCTAACTATGGGTTGATTATTCTAACACCCCCCCTTAAGCCCGACTTATGAGTAATATATCAGAAAATTATAGGGCCTAGCAACAAGGCTTAGTCACCCTTTACATACTGCATGTCCATTTAACCAAGGAAAGAGGCAAAAACCCAGTGGGAAAATCCTCCCTTAAACATGGACTGTAAAACAAAATTTGGAAATCTTGTCTTCACTCATGATTCATAGCATGATCAGAAATCCCCAGCAGTGATTTGAGATTGCTGAAGTTCTTCTCACAAAATTCTTTGGTGAAGATATCAGCTACTTGTTCTGAAGATGAACAAAAGAGTAGGTGAATGGTGCCATCATGCATAAGCTCTTTGATGTAGTGCATATGGATCTCAATGTGTTTGGTTCTCTGCTTCTGAACTGGATCATTGTAGATTCGAATGGTACTCTGATTATCACAGTAGATAGTATTTGAGTATTCTGATTCGAAGCCACACTCTCCAAGTAATCCCTGCAACCATAAACAATGAGTTGCTGCATTTACAACTCCTCTGTACTCTGCTTCTGTAGATGAGAGTGCAATGGCACTCTGTTTCTTGCTTGAATAGCTGATTGGCCCTGATGCAAGCATGAACACATATCTTGATGTGGACTTTCTATCTGTGCTATCACCTGCCCAATCACTGTCAGTAAACACAATCAAATCAAGATCAGATTTAGCTTTATAGAAGATCCCATGTGTCCTTGTTCCCTGAACAAAGTTAAGGATCCTTTTGGCTGCTTTCCAATGGATCTCATGAGGCTGATCCATGTATCTAGAAGCCACACTTACTGCATAATAAATATCAGGTCTATTATGTGTAAGTTACAACAAACATCCAATCAATTGCCTATACAGTGTATTGTTTACCATAGGTGAAGAATCAGCTTCTTCAAGCTTCACTCCTGAAAGGAAAGGAGTCTTGCTTGGCTTGCAATCCTTCATTCTGAATTTTTTCAGCAAATCCAAGGCATACTTGGACTGGTGCACCTTGATTCCATCTTTGGTTTGAGCAATCTCAAGCCCCAAGAATTGACTTAAGAGCCCCAAATCTGTCATGGAGAAGGCTTGGTTCATTGCACCCTTCAAGGAAGCAATCTCATCCTTTGAGCTTCCTGTAATGAGAAGGTCATCAACATATAACACAATGATAATTAATGAACCATTAATTAACTTCAAATAGACATTTGGATCTGATTTTCATCAAACAAAATTCAGTGATAGCAAGAAGCTATCAATCTTGGCATACCAAGCCCCGGGGGCTTGCTTTAGACCATACAATGACTTCCTTAGCCTGCACACAAGAGATGGGTTAGTAGCAAATCCTTAAGGCTGCTGCATGTATATCTCTTCAGTGAGATCTCCATTCAGGAAGGCGCACTTTACATCCATGTGATGTACCTCCCATTGCTTTGAAGCTGCAATGGCTAAGGCTAGCCTGATGGAGTCCATCTTTGCCACTGGTACAAAGTTATCATTGTAATCTATGCCATGAACCTGTGAGTAGCCCTTGGCTACCAATCTGGCCTTGTACTTCAGAGGTGAACCATCAGCATCAAATTTGGTCTTGTACACCCACTGACACTGAACTAGCTTCCTCCCTGGGGGAAGATCAACTAGCTCCCAAGTGTTGCTCTTCTGGAGTGAGATGAACTCTTCCTTCATGGCTGCTTTCCATCTTGGATCTCCTGATACATATTCATATGTATAAGGATTTGATTCCACCATCAGATAGCATTTCTCAGCAAACATAGGATCCTTCATGCACAGAGCACTCTCAAATTGAGATCTAGTCCTCCTAGGGTCATTAAGATTCTCAGCTAGCTCTCCTGCTGCATGAATGGTATTGGCTGCCCATTTCAGCCTCATAGGGTTTTTAGGATCTGCAATAAATTCATCACTATCAGACATATCAGAATCAGCATGTTCAACAATCTCTTCACTTACTTTCAGAGGATCTGGTGGTGAAGAGGCTTCTCCAACTTCCACTGCTGCTAGGGGTTCTTCTTGAAATTGAACACACCTTTCAATGAAGGATTTGTTTGTGCTCAAATTTATCAGCTTGCACCCTTTTGAATCTTCAGAGTGACCAACAAATAGGTACTCTTGGCTTTGGGGCTGCAAAGCCTTTCTCTTTTCTGTTGGAATTCTAGCCCAAGCCCTTGAGCCAAAAATCCTGAAATGGGTCACATCTGGCTTGTGCCCACTCCATGCTTTGAAAGGAGTCATACCATAAAGATATTTATGAGGCACCCTATTCTAGATATAGGCTGCACAGTTTATAGCTTCGGCCCAGTACTTTGGTGGAAAAGTCTTAGCCTCCATCATGCATGTTGCCATCTCCTTCAGTGATTTGTTCTTCCTCTCAGCAACACCATTCTGCTGTGGTGTGTAAGGGATAGAATGCTTCATCTGAATACCTGCATATACACAATATTGAATAAACTCAAACTTGACATACTCACCACCATTTTCAGATCTGAGGACCTTGAGTTTCCTCCCAGACTGGTTTTCAACCAAATCCTTAAAGACTTTGAAGAGGCCAAAAACTTCAGACTTGTGTTTTAGGAAGTAAACCCAGCAATACCTAGAAAAGTCATCAATGAAATTCAATGCATATTTGGCCTGACTCATGGACATATGATGGAATGGGCCAGCAACATCACTGTGGATCAACTCGAGGGGTGCAGAGGTTCTCTCATGACTAGCTCTCTCAAATTTATGCTCTGGGTGTTTTCCGAGGATACAACCTTGGCAGACTCCTTTGGAAAATTTTATCTTTGGTAACCCTATGACCATCTCTTTTTCACTAATATCAGAAAGATACTTGTAATTTAGTTGGCCAAACCTTTCAGGCCAAAGCTTTATTTCCTCATTAGCATGAATCAAAAGAGCAGAAGGGTTTGAGTAGGGTAGGAAGTGTGAGAACATGTATACCTTTGAAGTATGATTTGCAACTCCTTTTTCAATGACTTTACCACTTGAGATTTCTGTGATCTCAACTTCATCAGGGAAGAATATGACCTTCTTTGGAGACCCTATGTGGGTCATCTGATACACTTATAAGAGGTTGTAGGCAAGACCAGGAACATACAGCACATTGCTGAACTGACCATGATCAAGATCAATCCTCCCTTTTCCCAAACTTTCAGTGAGAGAGTCATCTCCCAGTACTATTGGTGGACCTTTCGAGATGTCAAGTGAGGTGAATGCCTCCTTGGTTGAAACCATGTGTCTTGAAGCTCCAGAATCAATGATGAAACTAGGTGAGCTTGATGTGCCAGCAACCAATGCATGAACTCTCTCTCTGTCTTCTAAACTTGATCCTCCTTCCCTCTTCTTTGAGCTGTCTGGAAGGGAGATGCCATTATTCTCCAGGAGTTGGGTCAGCATGTCTATTTTCTTCTTCATGCAGGAGCTCTCAGAATGATTTCCCTTACTGCAGTATGCGCACTTGCTCATTTCTCCTTTATTCTTCTTCTTCTAGTAGTTCTTCTTGGAACCTTGAGGCTCCTCCAGAGACTTGTTCTTGTCTCTCTTTTGCTCACGTGGATTTTTAGCTTTTTTTTAGCTTTTTGAATCCACCCTCGAATCTCCAGCAACCAAAGCTTGGTCTTTGGATGGTTTGATGGTGCCCATCATCACTAGTTTGTCTTGTTCTTGTGTGAGAGATTCCATGAAATCTACAAGGCTAGAAATCTTCCAGGTTCGAGCTGTCAACTTTGTGGCATAGAAGGTCGAAACAAACACTGAATAGTCAGGGCCAATCTTTGAGAGTATGGCCAAGACCAGCTGATCATCCTTCTTTTCGATCCCACATTGTTTTAGCTGCAAAACAAGTGCTTTGAACTTGGAGAAATAGAGTTGTAGGGATTCAAAGCTATTTGGACTCAGGGAGATCAGTTCATTTTCGATTTGATGTCCTCTCATCTCATCTGTCTTTCCAAAAAGATCAACAAGCTTCTCCCATACTTCATTTGGTGATGTCAATCCATCAAGATGGAAAAGGAGGTCTCTGGATATACTCAGACACAAGATACCATAGGCCTCATCCCTCATGTTGTGCCATTTTATCTTCTCCACGGATGCATTGGGATCTGATTCTGTTGCCATAGTCACTATGTAGAGGCATTTCACTCTCAACAGTATCTCCATCTCTGCTTTCCATTCAAAGAAGTTGAAGGGAGTCAAGATGATCTTCTGAGATTGATCCATAGCTCAGAAATTGTCCCGGTTGTCAGTAGAAGGCTCCTAGTCACTGATGTTGAACCTACAAAACAAATTGGAAGGAGAGAAATCGATCTAAAAAGGCTCTGATACCATGTGGAAATTGAACCCAGTGATAGAACAATTACACTCACAACAATTATCAATTGTACATGCAAAATCACTCACAAAAGAGACTGAATATGGAGCTGAACACTAAATTGTATTAAATCAGTGTAAAATAGCCAACCCTGTAACATCATAGTCTGCCACAATAAATAATTACATAATGGATTCGAATGCATGAGGAGGAAATTCGAATCTAGTCAAAAGCAGGCTTACTAAAATTAAGCAAATCCCCCATAGGTGCATAAAGTAGTTTCCAAAACTGTCAAGGAGCTCATGAATTGGCGAAAGCATTTGGGAAAGATAAAAGGTAATGGAAGGACAAATCATACATGCTTTTCATAGGAGAAAAGAGTGGAGGATGTGGAGGACAAAAAACTAGTTAACCTCACTTAGTCAAACTTTCCCAATTGCCTTAAAGCACTGAAAAAGAAGGCAATAAAGCAGAAAAAGCAGAAGGGTAGTTAGGAGGCTAGGAATAAAGCATATTTGATTCCAGGAGGTTTCCCAAGCACTCCATGAGTCAAAATTAGCAAGTTTGACCACTATGGATGTGTAGATGACAACTTGCATAAGGTGGAACATGGAAACTAGGCAAATAAGACAAAAATGGATTAATTAATGTCTAAGGTAGCTAACTATGGGTTTATTATTCTAACAAGGTTCAACTGCATAATTCAACTATCCATTTTATGTCATAGACAACAACATTCTCCATTGCAAGAATTAACAATCAAGGAAGTAATAACTTCACTCTAAACATAATGTTATCCTAATGGTTCCTTTCTCATGCAATTCAACATAAAGATGAATGACCAAAAAATGGCCTCATTTAACTTCTCTAATGCATGGAAATAAATATATTGAGCATGATAGAAATGCGAATACCAAGCCATAATTCTCAATGGCTATGTAAACAATAAAAAATACATAAGGCATTCTTCCCCTTTAGTCAATATGTCATAAATGGAAAATCGGTGACATGGTACAACCAATAATATAGAAGTATCAATTCCCATAGCAATTAATGTTGTGAAATAAATATCATAGTATATGTTTTTCTGAATTACTGTTAATCCATGTTTTAAACGTTATTAGGGATAATTGTTAAGTAAAATCCCTGTTTTGGAATGGATGAGAATTTGAGGGCATTGATATTTGGATTATTGGTTATAACATGTAACTGGTTGCCCAATTATGACAGACTAGCTAAAGGCACAAAATGTCTTATGCCTTTTTGAGTGATTGCATAGTTATAGAGAACTATGGCTTAATATTCACATGTTTATCATGTTCACTATATTTAGTCCCACACATTTGAGAAGTTCAATGAGGCCATTGTTTTAGTTGTTCATCTTTATGTTGAATTGCATGAAAAAGGAACAATTAGAATAAAATTTTGTTTAGAGTGAAGTTCTTACTTCCTTGACTGTTAATTCTCACAATGAAGAATGTTATTGTATGTGACATAAATTGGATAGTTGAATTATGAAGTTGAACCTTGTCAGCCTTGTTGGTTCTGAAAATTGTTGTGTTAATAGCTTAAAGATTGTTGGATTCATTCCTTAATAGAAAGGAAATTCTCGTTGAAGTGATTAATTGTAGCTTGTAGATGTGCTTAAATGGACAAGGTTTCAGGGTTGAGTACAGGCATAAAACCTGTTAAGTTTCATACCCTATTCATGCCTTAGTCATTTTAATAAAATGACTAAGTGTTAAACCTTTGAAATTGGTGGAGTAATTACTGATATTTCAATGCCGAAGTGTTGATTTGTGTTGGACACAATGGACACACTAAGAGGGGGGTGAATCAGTGTGAGAGAAATTATAAACTTTTACCTTCTTTTAATCAATTAGAGCATATCAATCATTATGTCATCAATTGCATAATTAAATCCATCGAGTCATAAGCACAACATCACATCAAAAGAGACACAAGAATATATGGAATTTTGATATTTATTTATTGTACATAGAATACAACAATATTCTCGATTACAGTCAACACCAAATTTTGAAAAAGAGAACCAAATGTCATAATAGGACCCATCCTAGTTTTCTTAGCTCCAACTAAGAAGGGTTTGATTAATCCAATCCTCAAGTGCAAGATTCTTTTTGAAAGAAATAATATGGATCTATTGCACAACCAACCTTTATTCTGCACATCAATCTATGGTCATCACTTCTGCTCAACAATGATGCTCATCACAGTTTCTCATCTCTGTTTCTCATTACTACTTCTCATCTACGCTACTCACCAATGTTGCTCATCGCTACTTCTCATCAATACTGCTCATCTCTGTTGCTCATTACTGTTGCTGGTCAACTGCTAAGTTGTCACTATATACTGATAAGTCATTTCACTACCATACACTGCTCATGTACATCATTATACACCTCATCATATAAAATTACTGAACAAGTAATTCTACTCTGTTTTCACTGAACATAAGGCATGCATCGTCATGCATCATCATCATAGGTATGCATTATCGTCATAGGGTATGCATCCTCATCATCAAATATGCAACATTATCAAATATGAATCATCATCATCTCATTGTGCACCATGTCTACATCATAAACATCAAGTATACATCATAGAGCATAAGAGAGCATCATCACACTATGCTATGCATGTACATCATATTGTATAGGAGTGAACCAACATCATAGAGTGTACATAATTATCATCATAAAGTGTATCATATAATAGAAGAAAGGTATGCAACATCATCAACATATCCTCATAATGACTCCAAATAGATATACCAATATAGAGGCTCGCATACTAAGATCAAAGATGAACTCTATCCATGAGAGACATGTGCCATCACAAGAAAAACATAGAAGAATGAACCACACCTTTCGAAGCTCACAATATGAATAAATAATAGGAAAACCAAAAGAAAATATAGATCATGTCATCAAATATCCCTTGTAACAATCTTTCCAACAAGCTAATAATTTTGTAATTCTGATTCCGTATGAGAAAGTTATGCCAATTTTAGTGAAGATGCCCAAAACATTGTCTATAAAAATGAACTACTTTGTTGTTGCTATGAAAAAGCCTCGGGCCAATATCCACGAATGAACTTCTATACATTCATCATCATGTGTTTTTTGATGTGCTTATATACACATTAAAGTGGACATGTTTCATGCTGGCAGACTTGTCTTCAAAGGTAAGAGTGGTAAGACTTTTAATTTTTAATTAAAAATTGTAATTTGAATTTTGAATTTGACTTTTAATTGTCACACAAAATTCTTACCGCTCCCATGGTCAAACCTTACCAAATAATTGCATGTATTTTCTTTTCCATTTTATACGGTGTCCACCACATAACCCATATGTATGACAAAGGACTTCAAACTTCTTACCACTTCAATGGTCAAACCTTACCAAAGAATCGCATGTATTTTCTTTGCCATATAATAGAGTGTCCACGACATAAGAAATATGTATGACCAAGTATTTCAAACTTCTTACCACTTCAATGGTCAACCTTATGTATTTGTGATGTATTTTTATTATTTTTCTTACCACCTCAATGGTCAACCTTATGTATTTTTATTATTTTTCTTATTAAAACATCCTTCAAAGTCAACCATATCATTTAAAATTCATGGGATTGTGTCCCCCACATCTTCATAGGGTTGCATCAATCCGCTAGGGTTTTAAATGGCATGCCATGTGCAAGGTGCTATCATGGGATTTAAGCTTGTCACTAAATGGACCATCTTCAAGCCAAAATATGTTTGGATGCCTTAACCACATCAAGTGCAAGCAATGTGCATCATGGTCCTCACAAGGTTCCATGACTTCATTAAGTCACCAAAGACCACATCACCATGCCATCTAACCATGTAAAGTGCAAGTAGTGGGCTCCATGACCTTTCCAAGGGCATGAAGGTATTCATTAGGGGTTCCAAGTCTTCATGGAATTTTTCATTATACCAAGGACATGTTCATGGGTTTCATAGCCTATCAAGGACCATACAAGGTCATCATCATCATATAAGAGCTCCATGGGCCAACAAGGGTTGCAAGATCATTACACGATCAAGTTTAGATCTAAGGACTCCTTCAAGTCTTATTCATGAAGTAAGAGGCTTCTTTGATATGCCAAGGGGATTCATGGGCTTATTCAACCACCTAAACCATACCAGGAGACTTCCATGGGTCAATATTCATCATGACATCATCTATGGGGTTGCTAGGCCTTCTTCTAAGGTACCATGACACCATCAGAGCATGAATGGCCACATAATGGGTCATTAATGCTTCTCTAACCCATCTATGGATTCTCCATCATCCATAGTGGATTCAAAAACATCTCGAGGGTATTCAACATCTTAAACAAGGTGGTGGCTTCAAGATCCATCCTTGTGGGTATAGGGACCTTATCATCTGGGTACAAGGTGCTTAAAGGCACAAACTCACTCCGTAAGGGATCCAAGACGCAAACCCACTTTGTAAGGGGTGCAAGGCACTGCAAGTGGGACTTGGTGGAATCAATGAAAACACATGGGGCCACTGTAATTCCATGTTGGCATCAATGAAAACTTCATCAACAATCTCCCCCTTTCTCATTGATGACAACAACTCATGCTCACCCTATGAGCATGCTCCCCTTTTGTATTCATCTCTCCCCCTTTGGAATCAATGAAAAAGGGTGTCCACATACCTGTATCTAAAATTATTGATCACTAATAATTGCTCCCCCTATCAATATGCATGATCCTAAGACCTATATGTATTCCTGGAGTGGGCCATCCTTTCTTCTTTGAGTTCATCCTCCAGCCTCATGAACTCAAGGTGTGTTAAGGTCTTTGAGAGACCTTACACTTGGCTTGCCATGTGGAAGCCATAGTCCCTACTTTGATCAACATCTCCTATCTATAACTACTCAGTCTTCTTCATCCATAATTGATTCTTGGAATTCGTCCTTTCAACATTTCTTCCCTTATTTGTACTGGCTTTTGTTGATGAGCTATATAGGAAACTTCTCATGGGTTGTTTTTGTGTACTCCAACAATATTGAGCTTTGTTCCCAAATCCACTGCAACTATAACACTTCATCATATGCCAATATGAAGCAATGTGACCAAAATGGTTGCATGTCCAACATCTGACTAAGCTGTTGGAACTTCCAACACTTCTTTGATCAACTTCATTTCTCCAGGCCTGAGAGTGTCCCTGACTGTAAGCCTTTGTCTTCTGATCTTGAAATACTCATGCATTGGTTCTTCTTGCTAATGTGTAGGAAGGACTCTTCCTCGGTTGACTTCTTTGACTTGCACATTCTTGGGATTTGTGACCAAACCTACTTCAGGTGTAGCATCTCAATGTGTCAAATGTGGTAGCAACATGTCCAACATCTAACTGATTTGTTGGGCCTTCCAACCCTTCTTCTTCCATAGAATCTACAATCCATATCCTTATGACCAAAGTTAGAACAAAAATAACAATAACCATTAAATCCACTTCCATACCTGGGACTTTGGTTCCATCTTGGAGTGGTTTATGCTTTGAGATTGCTTTGAGGAATAGGCCTAACTCCTTTGCAAGCTTTCAAACTCCTTATTTTCATGTGCAAGAGCATGGGGAATGGACCTGCTTCTGGAGTGTTTAGATACCAAGTGTCATCTTCAGATTTTTCATTGTCCTTCTTGTAACCAAGACCAATTTTGTCGAGTGGAGATATCTAGAAATCCAAGATCTTATCTAGGACAATAGAACTGTACTTGAACTTGAAAAAATATTCATTCTTCTCGCCTTTCTTCCTGAGGCCAACTACCTCCATTTCTAGCTTCACGATTTTCTCCTCCTTTTCTTCCATTTGAATCTTTGGGATTTCTTATATCCTCTTGGATCCCTCCAGCTAAGTCTTCAGATCATGATTAACCTCTATAGTTTCTTCAAAATATTTGACATGCTCTTTTGTTTCTTTCTTTTGACTGATCAATTCAGTCTTTAGTTGTTCAAATTCAGCATCTTTGTATTTCATTTTATCCCGCAACTCTTTGCCCTTGTTTTTGAGCTTCAAAAGCAAAACTTTGATTGTCATCGTCTTTTGTTGATATTCATTCAAGGAGTCCAATATTTTATTTTTGAACTTCGTGAAGTCACTCTTGTTCATATTTATTGTGTTCCGAAACCAATTGGATCTGAGATCAATATTAGCAACATCAGATGTATCTCATGTGAATCCTTTGATAGCCCTTCATCATCATCTGTAAGAACCTTCTCAATTTCATCACACAAGTTGTCATTACAATCACAACAATCCATACCTTTATTGGATTCCTCTTCTTGCTTCTCTTATTCTTGATAAGTCTCTTCCATGGCTTGTCTTCTGATTCCTGAAATCTCTTCTTGGGTTCTGGTCTTTCCTTCTGATACTCGCTTTCCAACTTGAACCATAGGTGTTTGGCTGAAGTGTACTCCCCTACACTTTCGTTCACTAAGCTGGGAAGTCAATACATGAGGAACTTCAAGGTGGTAGTGTTGTCCTTATTTGCTTCCTTTGGTGTAGTTGATTTTCCCTTCTTGTTTGATGGAGCGGGTAGATTGATCACAGTATCCCAAACACCAAAATTATTTAGGTATTCCTTCATCTTGCTCCTCGAACTGAAATAATCTGTCATATCAAGTACTGACACATCATTGCTTGATGACTCTTCTTTTGCTTCCATTTTGTCTCCACGTATCTCCTTCAAGCTTGAAATGCTTGTGACGAAGGTCGGCTTTGATACCAATTTTTGGACACAGTGGCCACACTGAGAAGGGGGTGAATCAGCGTGAGACAAATTATAAAATTTTCTTTTCTTTTAATCAAATAGAGCATATCAAGCATGATGTCATCAATTGCACAATCAAATCCATCATGAGTCATAAGAACAACATCACATCAAAAGAGACAAAAGAATATATGGAATTTTGATATGCATTTATTTTACATGGAAGACAACAATCTTCTCCATTACAATAAACACCAACTGATGAAAATAACACCAGCTCTCATAACAAGACCCGGCCTGGTTTTCTTAGCTCCAACTACGAAGGGTTTGAGGAGTCCAATCCTCAAGTGAAAGATTCTTCTTGCAAGCAATAATATGGCTCTGTTGCACAACCAACCTATGCTCTGTACATCAATATCTACTCATCACTGCTGCTCAACAATGTTTCTCATCACAGCTGCTCATCTCTAATGCTCATCACCACTACTCATCACTAATTCTTATCTATGTTTCTCATCACTTCTGCTCATCACTACTACTCATATTTTGCTGCTCATCATTGCTGCTCATCGTTGTTGCTCATCTATGCTACTGGTCATATGCTGAGTCATCAATATATATTGATAAGTCATTTCAATGCCATACATTGCTCATGTACACCTTATCATACACAATTACTGAACAAGCAATTCTGCTCTGCTTTCACTGAACATAAGGCATGCGTCGCCATGCATCATCATCATATGTATGCATCATCATCATAGGGTATGTATCCTCATCATAAAATATGCAGCCTCATCAAATATGCATCATCATCATCTCATTGTGCACCGTGTATGCATCATCAACACCAACTGTACATCATAGTGGATAGGAGATCATCATCACACTATGGTATGTGTGTACATCATATTGGATAGGAGTGCATCAACATCATAGAGTGTACATCATATTGGATAGGAGTGCATCAACATCATAGAGTGTACATCATTATCACATGCATTATCATCATAAAGTGTATCATATCATAGCATAAAGTTATGCAACATCATCATCATAGCCTCATAATGATTCCAAATAGATATACCAATATAGAGGCTCACATACTAAGATCAAAGATGAACTCTATCCATGAGAAACATGTGCCATCACAAGAGAAACCCAGAAGAATGAACCATACCTTTCAGAATATCACAAGATGAAGAAACAATATAATAAACTCTATATCATGTCATCACATAGCCCTTATAACAATCTTTCCAATGATCTAATAATTTTGTAATTCCAATTTCGTATGAGAAAGTTATGCCAATTTTAGTGAAGATGCCCAAAAATTTCTCTATAAAAACGAACCGCTCCTCTGTTGCTGCGAAAAAGCCTCAGACCAATATCCATGAATTCACTTCTATACATCCATCATTGACTATTTTTTATGTGTTTATATACACATTAAAGTGGACATGTTTCATGCTTGCTGACTTGTCTTCAAAGGTAAGAGTGGTAAGAATTTTAATTTTTAATTAAAAATTGTAATTTGAATTTTTAATTTGACTTTTAATTATCACACAAACTTCTTACCAATTCAATGGTCAAACCTTAACAAAGAATTGCATGTATTTTCTTTTCCATATAATAGGGTGTCTGTCACATAACCCATATGTATGATCAAGGACTTCAAACTTCTTACCACTTCAATGGTCAACCTTATGTATTTTTGTTATTTTTCTTACCACCTCAATGGTCAACCTTATGTATTTTTATTAATTTTCTTTTAAAACATCCTTCAAAGTCAAGCACATCATTTAAAATTCATGGGAGTGTGTCCTCCACATCTTCATAGGGTTGCATCAAGCCACTAGAGTTATTAATGGAATTCCATGTGCAAGGCGCCATCATGGGATTCAATCTTGTCACTAAATGGACCATCATCAAGCCACTATGTGTTTGGGTGCCTTAACCACATCAAGTGCAAGAAATGGGCATCAAGGGCCTCACAAGGTTCCATAACTTCATTAAGTCACCAAATACCACATAATCATGCCATCTAACCATGTAAAGTGCAAGTAGTGGAATCCATGTCCTTTGCAAGGGAATAAGGGTCTTCATTAGGGGTACCAGGTCTTCATGGGATTATTCATCATACCAAGGACATGTTCATGGGTTTCATATCCTATCAAGGACCATACAAGGTCATGATCATCATATAAGAGCTCCATGACCGAATAAGGGTTGCAAGATCATTACACCATCAATTGTGGGTCCAAGGAATCCTTCAAGTCTTCTTCATGAATCAAGAGACTTCTTTGGCATGCGAATGTGATTCATGGGCTTCTTCAACCACCTCAACCATACCAAGAGACTTCCAAGGGTCAAGATTCATCATGACATCATCTGTGGGGTTGCTAGGCCTACTTTGGAGATACCATGACACCATTAGAGCATGAATGACCACATAATGGGTCATTAATGCTTCTCCAACCCATCTAGGGATCCACTGTCATCCACATGGGATTCAACACCATATCCAGGGTCTTCAGCATCTTTAACAAGGTGGTGGCTTCAAAATTCAGCCTTGTGGGTATAGGGACCTTGTCAACTAGGATCAATGTGCTTCAAGGCACAAACCCACTCGGTAATGGATACAAGGCACAAACCCACTTTGTAAAGAATCCAAGGAAGTGCAAGTGGGACTTGGTGGCATCAATGAAAACATGTGGGGCCACTGCAAGTCCATGTTGGCATCAACGACAATTTCATCAACAATGTCAATGTGTCAACCTCGAGATCGACATATTAAATATTAATTTATTTGTATGTCTATGTCAAAGTGTCGATGGTTATGTGTCAATGGAAATGTGCCAAGTTTGGATAAAAAAAATTAAAAAATAATGTTGCTTCATATCAATGTCGAGGTTTCGATGTAGAGGTGTCAACATCGGAATAAACATGACAATTGGGAATGGATTTCCATTTAATGTTGATGTATGAGTTTCGAGGTCAGGACATCGATATTAGACTGATAGATTTAATGTGTCTAAAATGTGTGCTACCTTCTGAGGTATGACATGAAGATGTCAAGGAATTTGGGATCCCAATGTCAGGGTGGGGATGCCAGAGTTATTTTGTTAAGAGCAGGCGAGTGGTGTCGACTTTCGATGTCAGAAATGCATGGTAAAGTTATAATGTCCCCAAAAAATTTATTTTTTATTTTTTATAGGCTAGTAAAAAGTACCTAGTCAAAAAATTATTGACTTATGGAACTATATCGTACACTTCATGTACCACTGTTTACTCATAAGTTGTTCTTACGTTCTTTCATTTACTTTTAGTCATTATTATTAATGTATTTTACTTATGATGTCGTACTGTTGTTTACTAAGTCTTATGTTTATATGTCTGGCATGTATGTGTCGTTACTGAATTTAAATGCTTTTTCCTTTCTGCATAGTCATACTTGTTATTTATAAAGTCCTAACTCAACTTTGTTTGCAGAAACAAAGTGGGCGGAGTGGCGGGACTTGTTCTCCCATGACAGTTTGAGAGGTAAAGGTGTTTAATTATTCATAGGCTTACTTAGTTCTCTGAACTAAGGCACCTATTTTATTCATATGTAGTTCATACTTTGCGACGGGGTCTTGTTTAAAGAGTACTGAATGTCTTGATCCTAAAGGACCTACTACTGGATGTTATGGTTCCTTACCGACTCATATTTATAACCTGGTAAGTGCTATTCTCGTCAATTTAGCTATCACAACTAAATTTCCTGTACATTACTTATACCTCCTTATGGTTTATGTTTCGTCTTTTTATACTTAATATAATCTCTTTCTATGTTTATTTTATTAAAATTATTAACATCCCTATGTTCTCCTATGTGCAAGTTATGATCTTGGCTTAAAACCAGACCTTTGATTTTTAAGGGGGTTAAATATTTAACATGGCATATTTAATATGCCATGTTCACTAAGCATGAAGCTTAGGGCATATGCTTTGTATTAGGTTAAGGCCTTAAGCCTATGGTTTAAATGTTGTAAGCCTTGTGGCTTAAACTTTGGACTAGCGCATGATATACATGGACTATGTACCAAACATAACATTGTTATAATATAAACGTTTGTAATATGAATTGGGGTGGTGACATATCATATGGTTTGAACCTTATACGTTGGGGTTTAATGAGTTGCATGGTTGTATAGACTATCATTGGTAATGAGCTCGAACTATGGCAAGGTGCATTTTTGGCTTTGATGTTGGTAACCAGTTGGTGCCATTAATGCACCTTGGTTTTCATGGCATCCCTAACTTAGGCTTGGCTCACGGTGGTTTGGTCATTTTGCTTGTCAATTGGGGTTTGGTCTTGGCTCTGCGTAGGAGGTAGTGGAGGAAACCTCCAGACTTGGAAGGTAAGCTTCGTCAGGGTTTTCTTGCCTGCTATTTCATGTTGTTTTGAAGCTTATGTCGTTGCCATACTTATAACTCATGGTTTAGCTGGTTGGTTGCAGGTGTCGGGTGTGGGGAAGAGCAATGTGGCCCAAGATCTATTGTGGGTTTGACTATGAGAAAAATGAAAGGTAAGCCATGCCAACAAGCTTGCACTTGTTTTCCCTGAGCCTGCTTGCATGGTGTTTAGTCGTTTGGTTTTGGGGTTCTTTGTGGGGTTTGAATTCACCTTCGGGCTTTGTAATGAACAGACTTGGGTTTTTAAATTAATGGTGTGGTGGTTTGACCATGGAGAAAACTCACGCTCTCATAGGATCTATGTATTTAAGTTTGGGATATGTAAATCATAATGGATTTGGAGCTTTTGAGCCATGGGCTGCACCATTGCTTGCAATGGTGCCATATCTCATTGGCATGCCTCTATGGACTTGAATGCGATGATGGAATTACTATGCATAATGTAAATACTCTACTTTAATGGTTTATTATGATGGTTTACAAACAGGCATACGCCTTTGTTTATGGTCTGTGTGTTGAGTATTTATATTTGGCTATGATAGAGGACAGCATGGGGTAAAGGCTAGGCCATATGTGGCTTAAGCCTTTCCCTTAGAGGTTGCGATAGCTCCAATGTATTTCATTACTGTTTTTACTTTGTTGATTAGCTTATTTGGGTGAAATCGTTAACATAGTTAGTTTAATGATTATAACCATACTATGTATTTTCATTTTCCAGGTCATGGCTTGGGTGAATGTTGCGTATAGCTTCAGATGATTGTTTTACTATTTTAATGATTTCATGGGTTTAGTATATAATTTGGATTATATGTATAAGCCAGGGTTCAAGCCCACGATGGCATTCGTTGCTGTAGATAGACTTTTAAAAAGGGACTCTAATATTTTAGATGGTTTAAGGCCGTGCCCATGCTTACAAAGCAAGGGCATAAGCATAAGCTTCACGACTTGCTATAGCGAAGTATTGGGTTGTTATTTTAATAGTGTTTATTTTATAATTTTAGCCCGCATACTTTTTTGTATAGCGTGGCCTTAAAACCCACCGGGTTGAAATCCTATTCGTGGTGGATGTAATGAGTTGTATATTTGATATGGACGAGGGTTGGTGTAATGTTCCATTTTTATAAAAAGGGAATAACTGAGGACTAATAGCACTAGGAGCATAAAGGTACATCAATTAAGTAAGAAGGCCATACGAGTTCATATCATAATGCATGAGAAGCATGCAGGCCTTATTTTAGTGTTAAAGTCAACATGAAATTAGAATTGCATGCATGCAAAAGTGAAGCATAAACCCTAAAAGTGACATGCAAACCCTAAACGTACATGCTATTCTATTTAGGAAGGGTTATTGGACCAAAGAGGATATCTATTATTATTGTTGATTGATTTTGGAGTTTCGAGCAGCAGCACAGCATGCAGCCACGGTAGTTGGGGTTGGAGATGGTGTCTTCAACTAGCAAGGGTTCGGCAGTGAGATATCTTCCCTAGTCTCTTATTGGGATAGATCATCCAGGTTTATACATTGCATCCATCATATACTACAGTATTCAGAGATCCAGCACATTCCAAAGGGTTATTAGCAGATCCAAGTTTTGCAACCAGAAGTAGCAGGGAAAACACAAAAGGATTCGTTGGGACGACAAAACCTAGTATTTCCTCTACATGTCAACTTCCTATTTCTCAACAGGCCTATCCTATGGTATGCAGTGATTATCAGCCATCATTTTTCTCACCTGGAGCAACTATCATCCAAACAGATCAGTTGGGGGCGTGAGTAGTAGAACTGCTAATCAATTCGCTAGGGAATTTAAAGGCAGCCAAACCTCCATGTGTTCTAGGCCATCTCTCTGGCATCAACATATGGACAAGCTCAGAAACTTTCAGCCCAAATGGGCCTCTCCTCCTACAAAAATGTCACTTTCAGTATGGAGGGTTTTTACGGTATTGCAGGGCAGTAACACTGAAGGAAAAGAGAATTATTAGACCAGCCATCTGGATCCTTATCCATGTAGCTATCTCTAGATTCATTATCAACCTGAATATCAGTGGTAAGTGTTAATTTCTCTTTGCAAAACCCTAACCATAATTCAGCTATATTGTAGGGCATTTTTGCATGGCAAGTTTTCATGCATAGTTATTTTGCAAATTTGTATGAGATTGAGTGTGCGAGTCGGTACTATCATAGAACATTAGAGAATGGAAGAATGTCATCTTAGTAAGATTATTCCTTGTGATGGTGCTTATGGACGAGGTCCTTTTCAGGGGTTGGATTAGAGAGAGATTAAGAGTTGGTGTCCTATTGAGTGGGAGATTCTTGGGAAGATATTCCTAGCCAAGGGTATAGTTCCACAAGATCCTTCGTATATTTGGGATGAAAGATGCACAAATTTGCATTGGGATCTAGGTGGGAGACCTTATGAGGGATGGATACAGTTTTTACTGATGGCGTTACTTGGGAGTCTACATGATGCTCCTTGTTTCGATACTACGTAGGGTAGTGGTGGATTCATTTTGACCTCTGCAATTCTCAAATTGATTTGGGACCCTGGGATTATAGTGACTGACAGTTTAGTGATTGCTAGAGGATGCTTTCAGGAGGTCTCTGGTGATGGTACCGTACAGGGCATTGTTTTGAGCAGAGGATGCTACAGATCTCCTAGGATAATTTGGGACCCTAGGATCATCCCTGGATTCAGTTGGTTCAGTTTATTGATTGTGGATTTGTGTTGGCATTGCTTGAGGACAAGCAATCCTTGGCGAGGGAGGATTGAAATGTTCTGTTTTTATAAAAAGGGAATAATTGAGGACTAATAGCACTAGGAGCAGAAAGGTACTTCAATTCAGTATTATTAATTCATCAATGTAGTAATAAGGCCATAAGAGTTCATATCATAAAGCATGTGGAGCATGCAATCCTTATTTTAGTGTTAAAGTCAACATGAAATTAGAATTGCATGCATGCAAAAGTGAAGCATAAACCCTAAAAGTGACATGCAAACCCTAAAAGTACATGATATTCTATTTAAGAAGGGTTATTGGACCAAAGAGGATATCTATTGTTATTGTTGATTGATTTTGGAGTTTCGAGCAGTAGCATATCATGTAGCTATGACAGTCGGGGTTGGAGACAGTGTCTTCAGCTAGCGAGGGTTCGGCAGTGAGATATCTGCCCTAGTCTCTTATTGGGATAGATCATATAGGTTTATCCATTGCATCCATCATATACTATAGTATTCATAGATCCAACACATTCCAAAGGGTTATTAGCAGATCCACGTTTTGCAACCGGAAGTAGCAGGGAAAACACAAAAGGATTTGTTGGGACCATAAAACCCAGTATTTCATCTACATGTCAACTTCCTCTTTCTCAATAGGCCTATCCTATGATATGCAGTGATTATCAGCCATCAGTTTTCTCACTTGGAGCAGCTATCAGCCAAACAGATCAGTTGGGGGCGTGAGCAGCAGAATTGCTAATCAATTTGCTAGGGCACTTAGAGGTAGCCAAACCTCCACATGTGCCAGGCCATCTCTCTGTCATTAGCAGATGGACAAGCTCAGAAATTTTCAACCCAAACAAACCTCTCATCCTACAAAAACGTCACTTTCAGTCTGAAGGGTTTTTACGGTACTGCGGGGAAGTAACAGCGGAGGAAAAGAGAATTATTAGACCACCCATCTAGATCCTTATGCATGCAGCTATCTATGGAGTCATTATCAGCCTGAATATCAGTGGTAAATGTTAATTTCTCTATGCAAAACCCTAACTCTAATTCAGTTATATTTTAGCGCATTTTTGCATGGTGAGTTTACATGCACAATTATTTTGCAAATTTGTATGAGATTGAGTGTGCGAGTCAGCACTATAATAGAACATTAGAGAATATCAATATTTGGGATATTATAGTTGGGCTTGTATGCCCATAGGATACGATTTCTGTCCTCATTATAATTATTTGGACTGTGATACGATTTTGATATCGTTTAATACAAGAAACGATTCTTGTGTAATGATATCTTTGTTTAATTCGTTATATGGAATGAGATGGATGTTATGCAATTTTTTGTTATTGATTATGCATATATGATATGGTTGTTTTGATTTAATCTTGTGACTTGAGTTGTGAACCCATAGGGGTCAAATTCATGACCTCTGTTTATAATTAATGTTTATGAACTTTATGAAATGGGATCTTTGAATTATTTGTAAATGTAATTATAATGTTATTTATTTTAATTACTAGGAGTGTGTATTTAGAGGTGAATAGAGATGTGAATATTTGGACCAAAAAGATGGTCACGATACTTCTTGCTCATTTATTTATGATGTTGTTATTTAATGGAAGGATTTACTATTTAGTTTGTATTTAATGAGACAGACCTTGAAAGGTCTTAATGGTTTATTTATCTTGGATTTAAATGTAGAGATAGCTTTCAGAATTTTTTATGTATGATGTCTTCATTTGTTTATATATACATATAATAGTTCAGTTTGTAGATAGTAGCTTAGGTTATCTATTTTGTCAGTTTATGTATTCAAATCTTGTTTCTAAGATTAATCTATTTCAATCTATAACATGTCTCTACTGACAAATGGAATGTGTTAGTAGAGTATATATAGACTAATTGAATAATAATAGCAGGTCTGAAATAACCTAGTTTGTATATAACCCAAATTTATCAATAATACTACATACTGAAATTAAACTAGGGTGTGGAACCCTTGATGAACATTAGTAAATAAATTGTTCTTTCTGAAATAAATCAATACATAAACCCTGGATAACCTGATGTAGGAAATCACTTACAACCTAGGGTTAATAATTTAAGATGCAACCCTATCATTTTTAAACAGAGAAACATATACATTGGGTTAGAAAATGCAATGTAATCATTTACATAACATAGCTAGCATTAATTCTAGGAAAGCATAATAGATAGTCTAGGGCTTCATACCTGTAATTTGAAGCTTTGTTAATGGATGAACCTGCACATTCAAATAACCAACATTAACAATTCAAGACAGATCTGACCTCTATTTTGATGAACAATCACTTGGGAACTACCACGCTCCACCCAACCATGACCCGGAACCGTTCTCGGTTTTAATTCGGATCCCCCAAGCTAGACTCCAACATGCAAGTAGATTAGAGCTCCTAAGGTAGGGTTTCCTATCTGGTGTATCTAATCTGGATTAGTTCTCCTTTTTCCTTCCAGGAAAGTGTTCTCCAAGAATTTACTTGAGAGAAAACAAGCAGAAAAATGACTCCTCTATTGATAGATCAGAAGCCCGAGCCTTTCCTTAGCTTGAGTCTTTATAGACAGACTTTTTAGTCAAAGGGATAGTTAAATCAAGAAACCTTGTTTTCTTTATTTAACCCTTTTCAATTACTTTGGGTAATTATTAATATTTTAACTTAGGAAATTTCTACTAGTTCCTAGTTAGACTTTTTAGGTTTTGGACTATTTATTATCTTTACATAATAAATAATAATGGGTGGAGCTTTTCTTTCTTTCTTTCATCATTAATATTATAAACATATTTAACTCTTTATACATACCATGCATAGATTACATAATAATATAATACTTGTTAACATTTTTCTTTGGGCATCATATACCATGATCCCTAGACTTAATGATACTTCTTCATTAAGGTCAAGTAGGTATATGGTTTAGGTCTACTAGGCTAGGCACCTCTAAACATCCTTGCATGTTGGATTTTCCTCGTATAACATGGTAGCTCTTCAGTACTTTGATGAGAATACAAAAAATCGAAATTTCATTTAATCACATATAAATAAGCATGATGAGATCAACATTTTTCTCGAGTCGTTTTCACTCAAAATTTTATTAAATTCTTTTCAGTAAACCCTAGCACTTACCAAATCCCATACTCAACGCTTTAACAAGGAGTTACAATTCAGTGCAATTCCAGAGCTCCTTGCTCAACCCTAATGCTAGGATGTACTTGTATGATACACCTAGGGATACAATGATCAAGGATCCAATGCTCCAGAGCTTATGATCAACATCAACATGGAAGGCTCCAGGGCTTATTCCCAACACTTCAAATTATCTTTTCATGTGTTCCAGATCTTCTCGCTCAACACAAAGGTAAGCACTCATGTGCTCCAGATCTTACCACTCAACACAAATCATCAATCACTCAAGTGCTCCAGAGCTTCCCGCTCAACACAAAACATCAGTCACTCCAGTGCTCTAGAGCTTCTCGCTCAACACAAAACATCTCATAAATCATGTGCTTTACGGTACATGCCCAACACAAACAAGCATATATATATATATATATATATATATCATCAATAATTGGCTTACGCCCAATATATAAAACAAATAATCATGTTCATATGCAGTGGGGTCTTTGATCCAATATAAAAATAAAACATCAAGACAATCATCATAATCAATAAGAATATTCCTACAAGTGTTGGGTCCAAAATTAGGGATATTACAAAAGTCAAGAGGGCAAAATTAAACTATCAGGACTACCACTGATGTTAATTTTTAATTGTTTATCTAAATTTAATCAACAATTTATAAAGTTAGCATATACTTATCTATGCTTCTGCAATAGTGAGATGAAAGGGGCTCACTATTACTTGTTTAAATAATTATAAAAAAAAATTCTTGTAATTATAGATCCTTTATAGCACTCTATGTGTGCTTTAGCTACATATCGTTATTTGTGTAGTTGTGTAATGTGTGGGTGCAGCGTTACACATGAGGTAGCTGATTATTTGGAAATATGTTTGGAATGTCAACAGGTTAAGGAAAAACGCCAACATCTTTTTGGATTACTACAACCCTTACTTAGTCCAAAATGGAAGTGGGAGGTAATTTCCGTGGATTTCATTACAGATTCTCCCAAGGAAAGAAGACAACATTATGCAATAATGATATTCATTGACAAACTAAGTAAATCAAACCAATTTATTCTCATCAAATACACCTTTAAACTTGTAACTATAGTAGAACACTACAACAAAAACTGGATTTAGCTTCGAATTTAGTGCCAGATTTTAGTGTATTTTTTTCCCAATTGTGGTGAACAATCTGGCGCTAAACCTGGCACTATTGTACATTTTCGTAAAACGTCGTCTATTGCATCTTTTTTTCCGTCCTTTTTAACATCCATTTTTCAGCCCAATTTTTTGCATCTTTTGTTACGCCTTTATTTCCGCCCAATTTTGCAACTTCTATTCCATCTTTTTTTGCGTCCTTTGTTACATCCTTGTTTGCACCCAGTTTCACGCTCAGTTTTGCATCCAATTTTGTGTCTTATTTTTCTCCTAGTTTTTCATCGAGTCTTGCACCCAATTTTGCACCATGTTTTGCATAAAATTATGTGTCCAATTCTACATATAACGTTGCATCTAGGATTGCATCCAATTTTCAGCCCAATGTTGCGTCTAGTTTTGCATTCATTTTTACTTATAATGTTGCATCCCCATTTTCATCTAATTTTGTATCTTGTTTTATGTCTTTTTTTGTATCCATGTTTGTGCCTAATGTTTCATCTCGTTTTACGTCGTATTTTGCATCTAGGTTTGTACCTAGTGTTGCATCCTGGTTGATGTTTTTTTTTGCATCTATGTTTGAGCCCAATGTTGCACCCAGTGTTGCGGCTAGTGTTGTGCCTAGTTTTGCTGCCATGTTTGTATCTAATATTGCATCTAGTTTTGTGTCCAATGTTGCATCCCATCTTGCATTCAATATTACATCTAGTTTTACATCCAATGTTTTGTCCCATCTTGCATCCAATATTGTGTCTCATTTTAAGTTTTTGTTTGCACCAAGTGTTCCTTTGATTTTTGCACCTGGTGTTACAACTAGTTTTATTTCCATCGATACACCATATTTTGTGCTCAATTTAATGTCCAATTTTACATCTAGTTAGGAGTCCACTTTTGCATCTACTATTGCGTTTAGTTTTGGACCCAGTATTGCATCTAGTTTTGAGTCATTAATTGTGTCTAGTGTTGAGTCTCTTTTTGCATCCAATTTTGCATTGTGTGACATCCATTTTTGTGTCCATATTTGCGTCTGACATAAGGTCGACTTTTGCATCCACTTTTGTGTTTGGTCTGATGTCCACTTTTACATCTTGTTTTGCATTTAGTGTTGCATCTAATATTGCATCCATCTTGCACTACTACATTTTTTACCTTTATAAATACATTCCAATATCATTAGGGCATGGAGGAATTGAACCACCAACCTCCTGCTTGTAAAACAGGCGCTCTTCCATTGAGCTAGTACCCTTTAAGAATCGAGAAGAGGAGCAATATTAACACATATATTTGATCATTTGTAATTCTAATAAAAGACAATAAGATCCAAAGAAATTCAAGCTTAAAATCCAATTTAATTTTTCAAACACACTAATAAACACAAAAATATATTGTCCTTAGGAAACAAAATATTGTAAAAAGTTATGCAATCTATTAAAGTGGTCCGTAAAAGAGTCTTAGAGAACAACATAATGCATTGATGCATACCTAATAAACTAAAATTGATATGGACAAAGAATAAGGGATGTGTTTACGAAATAGTTGTAGAATCTAATTGATGATGTGTGTGTTGCTACATAAATTTTGTTATTCATTGATGAGGTAATTTTGTTCAGCAATGGGATGGTAAGAGAATGACTATGCATGACACTTGGTCAATGAGTTGGATAAATGATTTGACTATTTCCTACTGAATGCATTTACCCTGCTTTCTGAATCATCACTATCTATATCATCAACATTATTATATTTGCAATTGTATTCTTTAATGTCTTTGTCACTTGAACATGCCTCCTCAGTGCCTAGATCAAACTGTTGTTTTGCAGCATTAATTTTTGCAAGCAGCTTCTTCTCAACCGGGTTCAAGGTAGCTGCAAACTTTGAGGGAGGAACAAAATTTGCTCCTAATCCCAACCTTCAAAAGAGAACAATTATGAAATCTTGTGGTTTCAAATAAAGAGCTCGGCCTCATAAAACTATTGAAATTGTGTACATAAATGATCTCACCTTGCAGGGCGATTATGGATTTCTTATTCACCTACATCATCTTTAGCAGTACTTGGCCCTGTATTTATTTGCTTAACCCATCCTTCAACCTGCAGTTAATGCAGAAAATATAACAGTTGTGTTGGTACTTAAACAGGTAAAATTTAATAGCAACCCATCTCAAAGTCATGTTACAAATTCATTTTTGATTAAGATAAATAATCAGCCATATAAAAAGAGGTCTAAATTGGCAGTACAATTTGAGTGTGCCTAATGGTTAAGAACATGTATTTCCTCATAGGAGGTCATAGGTTTAAATCTGGAGGGGGGTAGGATATGTACAACTTTGTATACTTTCATAGCCAAATCATTGCATGATCCCATACACCAATTTGGTGTCTTGCTAGGCTGTGAACTTAAAAATATATTATTATTATTATTATTAAGGCTACCCAACCAATTGTCAAGCTCAAAGAAATGAATTTGTGATGTGAATAATTCCAGATGAAATAAATCCCTTGCCAATGGCGGCATATGATTTCATATGTGTAGAGATAGTCTAATTGGGGAACAATGAGGAGATTCAAGAAACATAGTGTTTAGATTATGATTCAAGTACACCAGAAGAATTAGTATGAAATTAAAGTTGCTTCTAACACATCCCAGACTCACTCAAGTACATATTGTCTCACATTTTTAAATAACTGAATAAATGTGAACTATAGAAATTGAGAAGTTGTTGTGATTGTATCAGCATTTAAAATGAACAACCACACAATGGATCATCTTAATGTTTATTATTTTTCCACTGCAGATGCATGCTGCATGCTCTTTTCCAAGATGAAGTATCAAATGCTTCCTCAAACTGCCCCCACCCCAAATTACTTGAAATGCCCCTTCAACTTGTGAATGTATCTTTTTTCGATAGAACCTGCTTTTAATCTAGTTTATCTTTATTTTAAGAGTCTCATTCACATCCCATATACAACTTTACAAGTAATATTGAGCCATGCGACATGTTGCTAAATCATAGCTGAGAATACTAAATAAATGGAAAAGATGGCACCTAAATAAAGTATTAGAATGAAATGGAAAAAGAGGGGAAGTACAATGCTTTATATGCAATTCTTCTCCAAATATTATAAAATAGAATTCAAATGGGGCATGCTGCTTCGACAATTATGGATTGTTGGCACCAAAACCATTTGAGAGGAAACATAGGATTACAAAAGGTGTCTGAACAAATATTATGGGCATGAAGTAAGATGATCAGGAAAAGAAATATTATTTATCAAAATATTTGCAAGCCACTCATATAACTAGTTACCTTGCAGAAGCCTAAATATTTATTCATATCATCTGTAAGTTGAATAGCATCCCAATTGTAACTAAGAGTCAGGAGCATAAAACATGATTTTGTGAGGTTGGGGCTAGGTCAAACAGAAATCTAGGTTATGACAGAGCCTCCCCTAATTCTATTTCTGTTGGTAAATTAGCAAGCTACAACGATGTTAAATCCTCCAAATCTAAGTTCTAGGGATAATCAACATGTCCTTTTTCAATCTGAGCTACTTCTATGCAATCTGTGGACAATGAAAGGCAATAAAAATGAAATATGAGCACTCTGGCAATGATTTGGTACTTAGATCACATGCATTGGCACCTCCTTGGATAAATATAGTGATGCTTGAGGGTTAAATTGATGAAGGATATGACTTTGATGGAAGATTTCTAAGGCTGATGCATGAATGTACCTACAGAAAACTTTGAGCACATAGACAAAGTTGATGCTAAAGTCAAGGATGCTTTATGAAAAACACAGGCCAAATACAAAGCAATGGATGGCAAACATTGAGTCCCACATCAATCTGAGGATGGTGACAAAGTATGTTAATGCTTGGACAAGCTTTGATTCAAACAACACATCTTCACAAGTTGGAGCCTATTCAATATTATCGTTACACCATCATTTTGCATGCAGGGTCTTGCTTTTTTGCTTGGATATTCAAGCTTATATTGGTATATGGGATACATAATGTGGTGAGTTGGTGACCATCAATCGGCTTAATTTATATAAGACACTGTTACTAGAAGATGCTATACAAGTTATCCATCATCAAGACAATATTGAGTATACCAATGGCTTAGCTTTTGCTTGAGTACGTTGCAAAATCTCCACACTAGGACTACTACTATCTAAGTTACCTGATAAATATGATATAGGGATTGAGTATCTAATACAGGACATGTAGACCCCTGCAATGGGACAATAGGGGACATGAACAAATTATTTATATATTTATAGATATAATAATTTTTAAAAATTACAGAATAAAATACAATTATATAGAAATAAAGATGTGCATTTTTGGGTAAGATCACTGTAAAAGAACACTATTGTTTATGAAATGATAAACACATCAAAATAATGGCAACCTATAGATGTACAAAATGCAAACAATCTCATTCTTTATTCTCCTTCTCTATTAGGGTTTTTGCAAAAAATTATGTGTGAAATCAAGAAAAATGCTTCTTTATATCTTTGTTGGGCATACTTTTTTTATGCCTCGCGTGTCTGATTCATGGGACACATGTCCTGAGTGTGTCAGATTCATAGGAAGGAAAGTTAGCATGTCAGTGAGTCTGATTCACATGTAGAGGGGGGATGTATTTGCATCTTATCTACCTATTTGGTTGGTCATAAATCCACCTTGACTTTACAATCCCATTCTCTTATTGTATTCACGTTTTCCTAAGTCATTTAATAATTCAATGGCATCTCAAAAAATTGAATAGAGCTGCTATGGAAATGGTTGAAATACTGTATTGGTTTACTATTGATTCATTTATTGCCTACTTACTACATAATAGTATATGCATTTCATGATGAAATATCAACCACTCCTAGTTCAATATTAGAAAATTTGAATGTCTTCAGCTCTGCAGTTTACACTATAGGAATTGTCCTGCACATCAAGGTATATCCATCTACAGTTATAATGTTTGTGAAAGCCTAAAGGCTAGGATTCATCCATGCAATATTAAAAAAAAAGAGATAGAATATGATACCATCCTACTTTTCTACATATATAAGGTTATTGGATGCCCAAAAGAAACAATTGTGTTGGCTAAGCCAATGACCAAGTCCATAATGGAGCAGCTATGTTTAATAATTATTAATTTTATTCATATTGAACATTAATTTACAAAATATGAAATTTTTTTGGATTTATGTTTCAATCTTCCTTTCCATTTTTATTGACAGGGAAAGCCTTCTATCTTACTTAGTGGAAAACTAATTTTATTTCAGAGGTGGCTGGAAATGCTTGGATCACTGCGAACAGGATTGGAAGACATGCTCAAAGAGATGAAACAAAAGGTAAATTGCAACTTTTGTTGTTGGTTTCTTTGATGGCCGTCAGCTGTTACAATTGTTTCTTAAATCTTTCCAGTGCCTATGTATTGTTTTTAATCATTTGATCACATCAGGTTGAATTTGGTGTATTTTTTAATTTTTTGACTTTGATATATCAATTGTAGAAAGTCCAATGTGTAACAAAAGATGTTCTTTGACAATCTACTTAAACTAATCACTGTGAAAAATATTTTTTGAGTGTGTTAGCATTTTCTTGATGATACCATGACCTTTGTTGTCATTCAACACTTTCACAGCTAAAAGACTAAAACTCATCTGTTAACTGTCGGATTTCATATGGGTGCATATACACAATAATAGATAAACAAACAGATGTTGAGAGAAAAAAAAAATGTGACATGTATTAATGATGTTGTAGTAAGTAAAACTTTGGAAGCTTGGGGAAGGCTACCCAACATACAAGCACCACTTTCTCAATTTTTATTTTCTAGTTTTAAAGTGTCATGGGCTTTCTGGGATTTGAAAGCCCATGAGGACTAGCAAGCCCATTAAGGATGATCGACAGACTCACAATGAGTAGATTGGGAGAAATGATAAGCAGGCTGAAGGGATTGTGAGAGAACCGACTGTTAGGCGTTGAAAGTCAAAGATTGATGGATATTTTACAGACATACTAGGACTCACAAATGTGAAGGCATCAATAGACTAGCAGGATCCTAGATGAATAATGAGTGTAGATGAGTCATGTTAGCAGACCAAGATCATAACAGATAGGGAACCCAACATAGAAAAACATGAGCAGGTTTGTGACATGTAACCTAGCATGACAAAATTTCCATCACATTATCCAATTTCCAGCATGAGTAGAAATCGTCTAGTAGGTTATTAATAGGTTCATTCCTTGAAGAAGGTTTTTGTAGACACTAGCAGGCTTGAAGTTTCCCAATTTGTTGTAGTTGAATAGAGCAAGAGAGAAAAAAACTGCCTGAAAAAAAAAAGATGTCTAGGGCATCAATCTGACACCCAATGAGACGTGAGATTGAAAAATGAAGAAGATTTACAAACTGCTAGACTTCTGAAGAATTTGTGGAACCCTGAGAAACAAATGTTTAGAGAAGAACAAAAAACATGGTTTTTGTAGATCCATGTATACATTAAGAAATATAGAGCAACAACGATGATTTTGTGTTGTATAAGGTGCAAGGCCTGTGGGTTTTAGAACTATCAACAATACTAGGGCAAGATATATCTTGACATTTTGCAGCAATAATTTGCAAAATTGGTAGATGTTGTGATGTAGTGTAGGCATAAGAGTGGGGCAGACATCTCCAAAGGTATTTTTTAATTTCTTTGAAAATTGTCAGACAATTTCTTTAGGTTCACCTACAAACATATTATACCCAAGAATGTGGGTATTGGATGGAAATGTCCAGGTGCACATGGACTTTCAGATAAATTCATTTTTAACATTTTCAAACTGTAAGTTTGTTTTTATCACAATAAGCTTATAAATATTTTTATGTTTTGGTCAGAAGAGGTAATTTCGGAGTCTGGTTGAAGAAATTATATATTTATAATGTTGGGTCTGTCCAACTTGATCCTTTCTGTGAAATTAAAGTGAAATGATTGCGAGATGTCAATTGACTGATACATTTTCAGATCTTTTCAAAATGATCCAGAATTTTGAAGTCAGAGATAAGGCATCAATTGATATTTGATGGTTTCTCAATTTAGTTGTGTATCTCATCTAACACTTGCAATTTTTTTTTGTTAACAAATGCTTTTGACATTTCTACTTTGTTGTATTTCAACAATGGAATATTAGTCTACTCATCAGGTTAAATTCTAGGTGAAAGACCTAGGTGATTATGACATAAGAGTATGGACTTAGCCAAATGAAAACTAGTTGTAACTACTAATTCATATTTTTAAGGGCCATCGTATTGGTAAAAACAAGCCACTTGTGGGACTGACAAATTCGGGCCAGTTCTAATCCTCTTGGAGAGATGCCTCGAAAAGCCAGAGGTGCAAAAAAAGAAGTTCTATACTAGCTGGATAGGCATTAGCGTCGTATTGATTAATTTCACTTTTCCTTACCGACATTAAGGAGGAAGGCCAAACACTTTGAGAATGACTTTAGCCCGCTAGGCCTAATGAATTTAGTGGGATTATGGAGGGAGTGTAACATGGGCCTCTATTCCTGGGCCTACTACTAGGTATACTCCTGCCAGTCGACAGATTTATAAATGAAATAGATCTGTTGTGGTAAATTGGAGAGTGCAAAGATTACCTTACCTAAATGGTAAATGATAAAGAATTAGTGGTTCACTGGCCACTACATCTATGGATCCCACCAAATCATTCAACCTGTAGGATACTCGCTCTTTGATCGATGATTCACAAGCCACTGGATCTAGAGATAATCTCTCTGAAATATTCAACGCAATTGCTCTCTCTTTGATCAGTGATTCACAAGCCACTACATCCGGGGATCCCACCTTATTCTCAAACCTGGCGGCATTGATTGGTACTCTTGTAATCTCATCCTACATACAAATTATTGGGGTCCTAGGTCCTGCATCCATTGGAAACATCCACCTTAGAAAACAAAAACTTGCATCCATCGCTTGGGTTTAAACCACGGGAACTTCACTTAGTGAACCTCTTACATAGCACGTGCGATCTTGGGATATTAAAGAATACCCTTAATTTTGAGAGATATTGACCCAAACTCTTTTTGTTTAAACCCCCTCCCAATACTTAAAACCTCCTCCCCACCCCTTTTTATACCTCAATCCTTATAAACCACCCTACCCACCCCCACCTTAAACCCCTCATGCCCCCAATACCTGCAATATATTGGTTCAATTTTTTATAATTTTAAAACCCACAATATCAACTAACATGATAGGATATTGGTCAACAAGTGAAACCCTCGTGGTTTAAACACAATAAAAACACAAACTTGCATCCATCGCTTGGGTTTAAACACTAATATCTGATATAGGGTTTGATTTCTCATGCAGGGTTTCAGAGAACCCTCGTGCAGCAACCAGGTTTTGAAATTATAGGATTAAGAAGAAAATATCGGCACATATTGGGCAATCGACCCTGCTTGATGCTGGGCAAATTTCTCGTGCAGGTTTTCAAAGAACCCTCGTGCAGCAGCCAGGTTTTGTAATTATAGGATTAAGAAGAAAATATTGGAAAAAAAATGGGCAATATACAATGTTTAATAATAATTTATGCTTTTAATAATAATAATGGTTACTTTAGAAATTAATAAAATTAAAAAGAAAATATTAAGAAATTATAATGGTTACGTTAGAAATTATAGAATTAAGAAGAAAATATTGGAAAAAAAAAATGGGCAATGTACAATGTTTAATAATATTTTATGCTTTTAATCATAATAATGGTTACATTGGGAATTAATGGTGTTGTGGAAATTGTGGATGAGGAGGACTAATAGGGAATTAATGATAATATTTTATGCTTTTAATAATATTTTATGTTTTTAATAATAATAATGTTTATGTTGGGAATTAATGGTGTTATGGAAATTGTGGATGAGGAGGACTAATAATATAATGCACATATTGGGCAATCGACCCTGCTTGATGTTGGGCAATCGACCCTGCTTGATGCTGGGCAATGTGCTGAGAAAATTACAACAGTGGCTACGATACTGGGTACATTTTAATAGCCTTGCAACCGCTGAATTTAAAATCCCTAGCAAGCTATAATAAGTATACGATAGAAGAAAAAAACCCGCGCTCTGCAAAACTATAATGTAAGGAAAGCTAATTGAAGCAAATGTACTCCCACCATAGAAAATAGAAAGAAATATGACTGGTAAAGAAAGATGATAGAAACTAATGCACTCCCACTGCAGAAATTAGAGAAAGAAATATGCGCAATGGAAATGTATGAGAATCTGTAAACATTCACACAAACCCTTGGATGACAATCGGGTATTAAAACAGGGCACAAGAAGTATATAATTTGATGTGGCAAATGCAAATAACAACAACATGCATCGTATACATCAAATAAGGGAAAATAAATGGGGATGAAAAATAGACTGGACATCAAATAAGGGCAAACAAATGGGGATGAAAAATAGACTGCCATACCTTAGCGGGCCATGCCAGAAATCCCTTGACCTTAGCGAGCACAAGATCTCTGAGCCTCCATTGTCTGGAGGCAGCAGGAGCCTCCATTGTCTACAGACAGCTATTTTTCCTCCTCGTCGTTTAGTCGGTGCCATGTCGTAAAACCCTGATGGCAACAACAAACATAACCCTTATTATTATTCTTGGCATACCCTAAACAAGAATTATCCCTCCTAGTCCTCCCCATCCACAATTTCCACAACACCATTAATTCCCAAATGCCACAATAGTGTCAATGCCTCTAACAATTGGTTACCAGTTAAATTATCGATTAATATTTTACAGTGGCAATATTTTTCATGGCTCCTTGGGAAATGGATGAATGGGCTCACGATGGAATCAGCTAGTCACAATCCATAGAATAAAGAATGGAACACTGATTTCAAGCAAAGATTGCAATGAGTTTAACAATTTTGATGGTGCTCAATCTCAACCCAACCCACTTAACATCTCTACCCTCCTATTGATATATAATTTCTTCTTTGGCATGTTTATGTATAATCAATAGAGATTTTAATCCCCTCCCTCCCGACCACATAAGATTTCATCTCTTCTTCTTAAAGTTGTATTTTGTCTTATTTTTAAAACTAATGAGAAAAAAAGAAATAGGTAAAAATTTAACGAAATAGATTTAAGAAAATTAGCAAAGAAATCGATTGCTATATGGATGTTTTCACCATAACGCCATGTCTGATGTGTTGTCATAGGCCCTAGTCTATAATGTCATCTCTATGTGGGAAATCTTTTGCTTACAAGAAAGAAAAGGTCATTTCAAGCTTTGTGGGACCAAGAATAATTATCATTGATTGGGCCATATTATCAAGTCAAAAAATAACGTCTAAGGGTAAGGGGCTCATGGGTCATGTGTGATGCCCTAGACCACCTCAAAGGCCCTATATACTACATAGATAATATTTAGCCAATAAGTAAGATATGTCAGTCATTTTTGAGGTTTGACACACCAAGTATGGCTTTTAGTCCCTTGGCCATGATTTGATGTGAAAAGAGTTATTGGGCCAAAAAAAATTTCCTTAGGGATCATGAACTATGTGTGGGGCCTTAGGCCACCACAAAGCCCTATAAAGGGAATATTGGCAGGTGAGAAAGATATAGTACCTCTTTTATGAATTTTTGTTACCCATGGATATTTTTTGTAACTTAAGCAATGGCAAGGTCAAAAGACATAGCCTTAGGCCATAACATTTGCATATGGCCTATAAGCAAAATATGGTCGTAGAATATTCTACACAGGGCGTAACAGAGAAATAGGAAAATACAACAACAATGGAGAATCCTTTGCATTTGTTCTTAGAAATCATGCTACTTGACATAAAATTATAAAGAAGCCACTTGAGCTGATTCAATACCCAATTCTTTCCATCTTCGATACTTTGATTAAATCCCAAATTCTCGCCATCTTCAATGATCCTATTGAAGGAAAATGCATTGATTTCTTTAACATAATGTGGAAGCTGGAAGATGGGAGGTCATCCAGAGGCTCCATGAGAAAGCATTACCATGACTAGTACTTGAGTATTAGGTGGTTCGATAACCTATTGTTATATAGCCAAAGCTTCGCAGTGTTGTGCGCCCGATTCGTTAGTCCCTATAATAGAGCAGGCTCACCTAGTTCGTTCTCAACATCCAATGATCGTATGGATTTGGCCTCTTGTCCCCGTAATTTATGTACCCTCATAGATTTTGAGGTATGGCTACTCATATTAGGTCTCCTAGTTGGGTCTTGTCTTGGCTAGTCCTAATTAGTCCATCTGTGTGAATCTCTCTCATAAAACATAGCTATAAATGTCAATATGTAGTAATACAAAATCCAATCGCAAGATAGCGATCTAAATTTTGGTGACCTAGCATCAGTAACAACAACAGCATAGGTATATATTATAAAGTATATGAGAGAGAAGCATCTATGATAGAGACAGTAGAGGCATCAACAGCGGTAGAGCTCCTAGTTTACTTTGATCCATCCCCAAAAACCAGGATTTGAATGTCCTGGCCAGAGAATCAAGACACCCACGTTGCCAACTGGGAGCCCTCAGAAGTCCTCATGGGTCGTGAGAAGTCCTCATGGGTAGAATAATGTTAAATCCTCTCACGACTGAATTAAATCCTCTCATGGCCGAATTGGGGACGGACCAGATGGATTAAATTGATACTCATAACCCTGAATCCATAGATTGATTTAGTAGAAGCCCCATTGGGAAATGGGTAGTTGTACATATATCTATATTTGAAAAATCCTTCATGTTTTGCTTAACCTCCCTATGAAACTTCATAGGTTTTAATCTATATTTTAATTTGTATAATGTATAAGTAAATAATATGTGTATATATTTAATTATATTAAATCACATAACATATGAACTATATATATTTATTTATATTAAATCTTTTAACATATGAACTATAGCAACATATTTATATTAATTATATGTTATTATTATATTTACATATTTTACCATTATTAAGGTGAAAGAAGTTTATATATCATAAGGGTCTTTATAAAATATTTACCTATTTTATAAATTTGGTTAAGTATTATATTTACATTTATTACAAGTATAGTATAGATGGACTATGAATATATGGATTTTAACATAATTCCCTAAAATGAAGCATGTTTTGTTGGGAGAAAGAAAATTGGAACAATTTCAATAATATGTTTCCCTTGTGGTTTGAATTTTGTACTTTGGTGGGGTTTTTTAGAATAATCCCACTTGTTATGCATGCTTTAAATGGTAAACATATCCCATATGCTTTAAATGATGATGATGATGAACTAGATGACAATGACAGTGATGATGTTTTTAATGAAGACGATGATGGAAATGATGATGATGATGATCATCATCATATTTGTCATTGTCATCATGATTATCAAAATAGTCATCATCATCGGCATAATCATCATCCATGTCATCAACATCACCATTGTCCTTAACATCATCATCATGATTATTGACATTTTCATCAGTTATTCATCATTACCTTTGGCATAAGAAATAGCATCTACCCAAAATATGTGATTAGTGGAAAAGGGTCATGGAGGACACACACAATTTATGCATGACAAATAACAACTTATTTTTTAAGATGATCAACATCATCATTCTAATTGTAATCATCATTATTGTCATTGTCATCATCACCATCATCACCATTCATTTCATTGCCATCATGATCATCGGCAATGTCGTCATTGTCATTATCCTCATCATCCTCATCATCATCATCATCATAATCGTCATCATCATCAACATTGTCACCATTCTCCTCATTATCAACAACATTATCATCATCGTCATAACCATCCTCAATATCATAATCATTATCCTCATTTTCATCTTCAACATCTAGCTGTGAAACTGGATGCAAAAGTGGATAAAAACATGGATGAAAAAAAGGTTGCAAACATGGATGCAACAAAAGTAGGCGCAAAAGTGGGCACATAATGGGGTGCACCAAAAATGGATGCAAAAGGTGATTCAAAAGTGGATGCAAAAAATGATGCAATCATGGAAGCAAAACATGATGAAAAAAGTGGTGCAAAAGTGGATACAACCATGGATGTAAAATTGGATGTGAAAGTGGATGAAACAAAAGTAGATGCAAAAATAGTCATAACACCCAATGCAAAACCCGATGCAAAAGTGGATGCAAACATGGATCCAAAAAGGGATGCAATAACTGATGTAAAATTGGATGCAAAAAAAGATGCAAACGTGGATGCAAAAGTTGAAGCAAAAGTGGGTGTAAAAGTAAGCACAAAAATGGGTGGGAATTGGGACGTGAAAAAAGTGGATGCAAACGTGGATGCAATAGTAGATGCAAAAAAATACATAAACATGGATGCAAAATGGGATGCAACAATGGATGAAAACGTGGGTGCAAAAGTGGACGAAAAAATGGATGCAAAAGTGGATGAAAAAATAGCTGAAACAAAATGAGAAGCAAAACTAGACTCAAAATAGGATGTAAACTTTGATGCAAAACTTGGCGCACGAAAGGATGCAAAAAAAATAAGCAGAAGTGGATGTCAAAAAGGATGCAAAAGTGGATGAAAACAAGGGCCACTACTACATTTTGACCAAAAATCCGACGGCCCTCATGTCGTATTTTCGACACTTCCCTGTCGCATGTACGACACTTTGATTTTTTTTTAAGCATCAGAAACTTGTCATCGGTTATCCGACACCTAAGTAACCGTCGGTTAAGCGACACCTAAGTAACCGTCGGTTAAATTTAAAGCGTCGGTTAAGCGACAGAATATATTCGACGGTAATGAAATTTTTTTAAGAAAATAACCTTCATGCCGTCGGTTAAGCGATAGAAGGGCCGTCGGATAAGTGACGGATATTAAGAATAAGCGTCGGAAAAGCGACATCTAGAACTGTCGGATAAGTGACGTATATTAAAATAAGCGACGGATATTAAGAATAAGCATCGGAAAAGCGACATCTGGAACCGTCGCTTAAGCGACACTTGTTGGAATTTTTTTTTTTAAATTAAATTTTTTTTTTGAAACAAATACCACTAAAACCATTGCCTTCAAATTCATTGACATCTATTTGGTTATATTGTACCGAGTCTCCCAAAACCATTAACAACCAAATTCTACGTTCAGTTGTTACATTGTTCAAAGTGATGTGCATGGTTATTCCAAGAGGCACACCTATAAAAAATTTAAGAGGATGCTCGTAACTATTGTCTGGAACAACCAAAAATGCTCTAATCTCTTTAAGTTCTTCATTGAGTGGTATGGATTCAAGGAAAAAATGTTTAGGTAATTCCTTAACAAGTTTCAAGAGACATGATGAATTTGGATCGCCATCACAAAGTCGTTTTTTAGCTCGCTCTAAAAAGTCAGAATGCTCCAATCCAAGTCCTCCATAGAGTAGCTCAGCAGAAGAAACTAAAGACTTCAATCTGGTGAATATCCGAGAATGTACATTGAGTCCTGTCACAGAAAACCTCAACATATAACTGAGGGCATTAAGCTCAATTATCCGCAGCTCTTGTTCTTCACCTAAACCCAAAAAGCAGTTCACCATTCTTCTTAATGCTTTGTCTAATTGTTGCAGTAAGAGTTCTGATGAATTTATTCCAGAATAACATGTATTTTGGCGGCTTCCAGGTGTCATGTTGGCCCACAGTTTTGCTAAAAACTAAATTGAATATATATATAGAGAGAAGAAAAGGCTATCACAGAGCTAGGCCCTTCAAGATTTATTTGAATTTTTCCTAGGTCCTCCTTGCACTCACTGTTCCAAAATGAAAGTTAGTGGTAAAATATATGCCATGCAAAGAGAAAACAGAGGAATGAAAACTAATTTTATATAATCTGTATCTGTTCTACTCAATATTGCATGAATAATCATGATGCAATAAGCAGACAAAACTGACATTAATGTTTGCATTTTCATAAATTCACACTCTTATGCAAGCTTCAACACAATCGAGATTCAAGAAGCAATAAAGTAGTGAGGCACAAGGAAAAGGATAAAAATTATTTCAAGTGCATCAGTGTCCTTTGCCAATGTCTCACAATGTTTTAACAAATTATTTGGAAATCCATCCCCCATATCTAAAGCTGTGAACCATGGTCTTGTATTATTTGTTTCGCCTCTAAAGTTTTGGCATATCTTCTTTCCCTCATTCTGATCTGGAACTTCTGACCTTGATGCAAGCAAGCTTTCATTATTGTTGTTTCTTGAACTTCTCTGCCAATCTTCTGATGGTGGACTCACAATATCAATAGTTCAATTTATATCATACAACCTAGACCTACAAGGTGATGTCGTGCCTGTAATGTATGGAAAATGTAATCAAAAAAGTGTTGTCGTTCAATTCTTCTATGAAATAACCCTTTATGTAGCAGTTTATTTCATATAATCCTATTAAGCATAATCATGTGTCTAGCATTTACATTTCTCCCTATCCCTTGGGGGTGTCACACATTATCTATTTCACTTCATAATTTCCAATTAAGGTAACTACCAAAAGCATTACATATATCCAAAACTAGCTTCACACATAATAATATAAGCCAAGAAATAATTCAAACTTGCATGTGCGATTGGGAAAACTTGAAAGGGAAGGGAACTCTAATGTCACAGAACCAAGGTAGCAACCTATTTAATCATATGATGTACATACCTTGTGTACCCTAAGGCATCCTAGATATTATTCAAATGTGCACACACCTAGACACTCCAATTCCTGCAAGGTTGTACACTACAAGACCAAGCAGTGCTCAAAAAAAATTGGTGACCTATTAGTCAAGGTCACTCTCTTTGTATAATCAAGTAAATTTTTTCCTTAACTTTGCACACTTTTCCATGTACTGAGATCATAGGTTTTGAAACTCTAGGTTAATAGGACCACATCAAACAGCTTGATTATGTTAGCAGTGTAATAATTGCACATAAGACCCAAATTCCAAGTATGCCTCTGACACAAATTTTTCTTGTTTGTTCTTTATTTTAAAATGATGAATTGTATATCGATTCACTAAAAGATTACACATTGTGCAACAAGGAGAAACTTCATCCATTACAAAGTCAAACAGTTCATAGCAGCAGCATCTAATAATGACATGTATATCCACTGTTATCTCTTTTGATTTTGCTCAAAATACCACTTCATCATCCAGATAGGGTACTGAACCAGTCAACACCAGCCAGATGACTTCATCAATGGTTGACTACATTAACACGGCTACACAAACAAATAAATTCAAAGAACACATGGCAACACAAACACAGTTGTGTGTCTCCGGGGATTTTGAACTTGATCTCCCCTAGGTCAGAACCAGCGATTAACAATTGAACAACAACCCAGTTGACATATATCCCCTAGTATCTAAGAAAATGTTGGACAAATTTCTTTTGTCTTTCGTGTTTCTTCTGCAGAATCCATCATTTCAAGACCAAAGAATTTCCATTCCACTGCAGAGTCCCCAAGTCAACTGATGGATTTGACCTCTATGAGACCCATAGGCATCTTGTGAGGTACATTAATATGATACTCAGTTTGCAATTCTACCTTTCTCTTTTTCTTTGGTCCATGTTAAAGTTACACTGAGAATATCATTATTGATAAAATCCAATACATAATAATGATGAAGATATCCAAATACAAAACAGAACACATGATTAACCAGAGTCAAGTCAGTTGAAGGCTAGACCACTAGTTATACGCTCAGACGATTACAACTACAGGTCATCCCTTGAACACCGTATGAATGTACCCTGAAGATATGCTATGAATAAAAAATATCATAACCATGTTGGGATCGGATGTAGCTTTCATTCTTTGTGGCCTGTTATCACTTGAAATAGGAAGGTTTCCAATTATAACTTGGGACAAGTGTATTACTGTCACCTACACTTTCCTCTCACTTTTCAGTGCTTTTCTGACCTTAGTGGGGTGTCCCTATAAAAACTTAGAATTCAAAATTTAAAGATGGTGATTAAATCTAAAATGATTAGTGCCAGCTATCTCAGCAATGTATTCAAATGAAGATGGGTTAAAGTGATGATGAAGTAATTGAATTGGGCATCCTGATTTAGAAGAATCCCAAAAGAGTAGGCACATCAATCTTCATACCAAAGTTGGGTAGATGAATCCCAACATCAGGAGAAACCCTCTACAAAATCCTATCCTGCTCCTATAATAAAGTCAAGTAAAAGGGAATCCTGAAAACAAAACCAATTCAAAGCTGCACATCTAGCATTGTCTGATCAGTGGAATAACTCAGTTTTAACTTTTACCTCTAATCAAGAAACCTCTGGGGACTCCAATCATAAATTCAGTTCATAAATATTCCATACAAAGCAAAGATACATCCACTATAGCATATGGGATAGGTTAAGCCAATCAAGCAGAAGAATTGCAGAATTAACAAGCCCGAATCAATACACATATAAGAGAGAGAGAGAGAGAGAACAATGATGGCAGGGATGTTCATCTAATATCATCAAATAACACCAAAGAATGTTACAGTACATAGCAGATCAAACCTCAAGAATCCAACATTTGGCCAACCTTTGAGACTGCATTAAATATATTTATTCTCCCTCAAATCGGCACCCTCCAGGTGTGCCTGGAATAGAATGCAACTCCCTTACAAATGCACCCTCATACACACCAAGAATAGCTATGTTAGCTCCTTGAAGGTTGGTGTCCTTACTACCATAACTAAATGCATGGAACAGTCTGAAAAGAGTAGCAAGGAGTGTGCCCTCATCTGCTGGTCTGCATGTTGAAACATATCTTAAAATACCAGTTAAGGCAGTGCTCATGCTGCTGGTAAAACAATTCTTTAAAATCCATGCCCTCCTGCTACCATAAATGAATATATAAACAGATCCAAAATAGCATTTGATGAATGCACCTTCATGGTGGCAGAAATAAATGTTTAGACTCTAGAGAAAAGAATAACCCTCAATTGGGTGGACCCTTGATAAGAATTGAGATATCATGGGCTAAGAATAGCCTGTATATGGGGCACCCTCCACTTATAATGAATCAATACATGATGCCAAGAATAGGCTCAAATAAAGTGCATTATCTACCATGTCATACTCAAAATTATATACACAACGTAGGCTTGAACATAAGAGCATGCGCTGATCCACCATTTTTATCACCTAAGCAAAGCATGGAAAGCCTTCTGAAATAAGGCACACTAGAGGGCTCGAAATAGCACCAAAAATGTTTTAAAAGGGTTCTTTCAATGCTGGTAAGTTGGTAACTGTTCCATCATCACAAGAATCTCTATCTGTTCTTCCATTTCATAAATAGGTTCAGTGGCTACTTCACTAGAATCACCAACTTCAAGCTTGCAGAGAGGAAAAGATGCAATTTTTCAGCCATTTTCCAACACACCCTACATGGAAATGGTACAAACAAAGAAGATCCCTATCCCTACTTTATCTTTGTTTTTAAAATATTTTCAAATTGGGTATATTTATAACAGGGGTATATATTTAGCAGAGCAAGGTGTTGTTGTGCTTGTCGTGCAAGTCTGTGTGAGATATTATTGGCCTGGACCTTTTCAGAATGTTGGAGTAATAAGTACTTGTGCAGAGATCCTTGTGTGCTCTTGTTTTGTGCACTGTATTTGACTATATGACACTAAATGCACCAAATGCACCAGTTAGTTTGACTATACCATGCTTACATTCACTGACTTTTAGTACAGCCATACATCAATCAATTGCAGTACCTTTCAAATGTGCAGAAGCAGCCTTAAGCCATATACTAACACCCTCATACTGCAGCAGCACCTTCACCAAGACAAAATACACCTTCAAACACAATAGTAGCAGCCTCAAGGAGGCTGAGAGGGGAAAAGTCACCTTCCAAGGATACACTTCACAGTTTAGACCTCTAGACATCAACAAGTAGACACCAGCAAGTATACTAACCACTAAACAGACCTTAGAAGTCACAGATCAGAACTCAAAATAGTCATGGCAGCCCTAGAAGTCCTCACAATGGTCGCGACCCAGCCTAACAGGTTGTCAATAGGTCATGGCCCAGCCCTGGGCAAGCCAAAGCAGGAAGAGCTGTTGGGGAAGCTAGGAGCTAGCTTTAAGCTTATAGAGTCTGTACTTGGAACTCTGACAAATTTTAGAGGAATTGTGAGCAAAGAAAACACAGGGAACCTATAGCAGTCCTGGGCACACCTACATGGATTATGGGCACTTTTCAACCCCAAAACAGTCTCATACAACTATGAAGAAGCAAAAAGCCAAAAAAAATGAGCATGTAACAGCCTCTAATAATCAATCTTGTGTGTGAACAGCAGTAGGAGAAGTGTGTGAACTTGTTAGGAGGCGTGCCTTATCCATCACCTAACCCCACCAACATTCTACCAACAAAAAGAACATATGGATCTGGAGAAGCAGTCCTAGGCATACCTAAGCCTTCAAAATGCAACCTGCGGCATTATATCAACATTCCTCAGCATTATTTAGTGAAACCTAGGCATGAATGAGAAGTTCTGCAATAAAATTGTCTTTAAATACTAAACTACGGTAGCCTCTATGAGATAAACAATGGAGTAGCAGTTTGCATCAAAACAATAGTATAATGAATCTAAAATAATCAATAAACATCAAGTTTGTTTAACCTTGGTTTGTACACTTATTATCTGTAAAACAACCTTCAAAGGGGCATTTTGAGGCATATTTTCACACAACGGCCCTAAAAGTGGTGAAACACAGTCACCTACAACAAATATGGGCACTTCTTTGGGTGACTTTCATGAGGAACAACCATGGATCTTTAAAAATATGGACTGTCATGAGCATAATCAGTCACCTATAGTAGTCCTGGGCACACCTACATGGATTATGGGCACTTTTCAACCCCAAAACAGTCTCATACAACTATGAAGAAGCAAAAAGCAAAAAAAAATGAGCATGTAACAGCCTCTAATAATCAATCTTGTGTGTGAACAGCAGTAGGAGAAGTGTGTGAACTTGTTATGAGGCGTGCCTTATCCATCGAACTTGAAGAACACCTAGTAAATCAAGTTCTGAAGGTAGAGGATGGGAGGTTTGCTTATACTAAGTTTGCATTCTTATTATAAGGACATCCACAAGGTCCAGTTTGGGAGATGACTCCTTAAGACTCAAAATCTGCAAAGGCTACGTTGGTTTTATTGTTGAGAAAGTGAAAGCTACATATTCAGGGTGCTTAAATATCCAAGAAGTTTGTGCAAGTATTCCATCCCTATTTCATTTGGAAGTTCTTCTCATGGCTTTTCATTCTTCAAATGCATTTGAAAAAATCAAAATGGCAGAGAATATTTTTTCTACCCTCAACAATGTAAGATGTCCTCCAGTGGAACTTAACAGCACACAATTGGTTTGCTGGTCTTTGCTAACAGTACACAATATTCATACCAATCTAATCAATCAAGCCAAAAAGTAGTTTAACAACCAGCTCATCAAGTATTTCATCAAGAGGTCTATGATTTTTTGGTTATAATGGTAGGCTGGAAAAATATTCAATAGAACAGTGCAACTAAAGAATATCTGCTAATATAGTTGAGAAGTTTTAAAGTCAGTAACAAACATGAGACTAGATGTAATCCTTTTATAGATGGTCCCAAACCTGCAATAAATGATTATGAAAAATGATCCTGTTCATTGATGTTATCCGTTAGAAAGGTGTTTCCCATAAACATGTCAAGCCTTAGGCTGCAGTATAGTATATGCATTTATATTTTAGAGGATAACAAAAAGCCAAAAATTATGGTGACTATAGTCAATCCGATATCATGAAGAGATTGCAAGACAAAAGTTACAATCATTGTTGATATACAATAAAGCTACCGGCAAGGGCAGAGGTTGCCTAGGATCAATCCCCATAGGTGAAGCAAAGACCAAAAATCCTTGCAGGAAAGCATGAACAAAAAATCCTTACACATTAGGCAGGAGAAAACATTCTCAACAGATAAATCTAGGCCTTCTGCTCAGCCAGAGGACTCATTTTTGCATAATAAAAGGACATCAACTCTGTTGATGCACTGATTAAACAGTCCTATGAGGTAAGAAAGGAATTAAGTTCATATTCAGGTAGAAGTAACCATCACAAATTGGTTAATTTTAAGCATTTTATCAAAGCCATATCCTGAAACATTTAACAACTACTTGATCAAAAGGATTATGTGTTAATGTAGACGAAAGTAATCTTACCTAATAGTGTGTCAAAATCCTTCCTGATTCAACATGTCCCTCAGCCAGTCTTAACCTTTTGTCTAAGTTTTCAAGAATACTGACCTGTTTCTCTTGACCATCAAAAGCATCATTGCTTCCACTGACAGACAACTCACTGTAATCTTCATCCAAGAATAATGGACTCATGGTGAGCTTTGAGTTTGAAGGAACGGTGCTATGAGAGTTTGTAATCTGTAATCTTCCGTCCCAGAAAGCCCATATGATAGAAGAGCTTGTACAGAATCTACAGTTGAACCTATTTTATCCACACACTCTGAAAGCACCCAACTTCTGTCATTAATATTTGATAAAAAAAATTGTACTGTCTCTTTTCCATAATCCGAATGCAGCCATTGTGATTTTAGCACTTCATCCTCATTAAGGCCATGCTTACTTGCAAAATGATGTGTAGCCTCATATTTTTGACCATCAATTAGGATCCTATACATCTCAGGAATTGACTGCTCCAACAAAGATAGCAGTTTCCATCCTGACCCTCTGTTTTTGAGTTCAAAAGAAGTAGAGTGAGAATTCTTGGCCCCATCTTGTACATTGTCAAAGCTTACTTCGTGTAGTGACCGAAAAGAGTCTTCTGATTGATGAGGAAATATGCTCTCTAATACAAAAACATGCCCTTGAGAACTAGGGTCTCTAGCAAGCAAGGGAGAGGAAAATCTGGGTATGTCCTCCAAAACATTCTTAGCACTAGGGATCTCGATCAAATTAACAATACCATTACTTTTTGCAACCATAATTTTACCCTTAGACCACCATGCAACATCTATGATGCCATCTAGACTTACATTATTCCATCCTTCATCAGACATTTCCATACAGTTGTCATCACTGAGTGAAATTTCACAAACAGAGTGTGGGTTTCCTTCTAGGGTTAATATATGTAATTTTCCTGTCAGATCCAACATTGCAAGATGATTGGCACAAGATGAGATGACAACTTTTGGAGTAGAGAATGGCCTTGAATACTTTTTTGGAAAGTTGAGAACACCTTTAAGCTTTGAATTAGAACAGATTAATTCTATATCTGATGTATTTGTAAGGCACCAGACGGAGAGAGAGGAGAAACCTGAATAACAATAAATAAATAAATGACTCATGAAGAATGTCGAGAAAAATGGGTATTTAAATATAGCAATATTCAGAAACAAAGCAGGTTTTTGACGAATATTGTTTGCATGTCAGTGTTCATGTAACAATAGATGAATAATACTGGTACCCAATCTTGGAATATGTACTCTGCTCTCGAGATTACAATAATTAAGAGAACAAATTCTGATAAATATGAGAAATAAGCAATGGACAACTATTAATATGAAAAAAATGTATTCCCATCAAAGAACTCACCTGCCTTAGTAGGCCCAGCAACAACTAGCATAGAAGACTCCGTGTGGAAACAAGAACAAGATATACCCAACGGATGTTGTCTCCTTAGTTTGAACTATTGGGTTGACTTGCTGTTCAAAGGATTAAGTGCACTATTTTTCTCATTGATTGCAATCCACTGGAAGCTGCAATCTGATGTAATAGCCATGATACTATACCTAGAAAGAGCCGTATTCTTTGAGTTAGCTGATTGTAAAACATGGAGATTTAAAAACTGAAAATAGAAAAACTAGAAACTCAGCTTCTGATTTCATGTTTTAAAATTTAGACTCTTTAATACTGTCTTAAAGCACCACCATCAAAGAAACAATAAAAGAGTTACACAAATACCTATTAGAGATCTTTGCTCTCCTATCCTCCCAAACGAACAATCCAACAATTGTTCCTGCTGCTTGTAAATGACAATTTGAAATCTTCTCCAGCAAATCTTCATTTGATTTGAGAAAATATATAGTATTTGAATGTTTGCTGGTATGTGGTCTGTCTTCTAAAGGAATCGAGGGAGAAAAAAAAAGAATCAAACCCCAATTCAACACTTGTACAATAAAACCTCTTTGCAATCTTTTCTGCTCAAGAATTGAATCAAGAAATGAATCGAATGGAAGCTCACCCGTTTTGCATAATCTCTGTGAGAATGTTGTCATCGACTTCTAGTAATATGAGATCCTGGTGCGCGCCAAAGAATCTGCCATACTTTATTGAGATGGATGAATTGGGTTCCAACCCCAGCAGCCCCTCTGCTCCTTCTGCAGCCATGCTAGTCCATCCGACCTTGTTGGAAAATTAGGTTTAATTTTCGACATGAATGAACAATTCTACTTGACATTTTCCTTGATGGCTTAACTTCCTTGCGCGGGAGGGTTTGCTTGGCCGCCTGTGATTTTGGCGCCAAGACGGAATAGATTTTGAAGCACCCTTTTTGGGCTTATTATATCTTCTATCCAAAACAGCGTTCAGCAAGGCAAAAATTCCTGAGGGCATACAACTTTTTAGGGATTTTCAAGGTTTTGGGAAGCTTCGACTAAACCCTTGGGAGAAATGTACCTTCTGTACAACCTCGTGTGGACAAAATCTGGCTCAAAGTACCCCTCATTACTACTCCTTCATCTAATCAACAAAAGGCTCGGGTTGTGGTGCCTCAAACCTCTCCTATTCATCTTGGGGTGGTTACTTAGGTCTTGATGAATAATGTTGTGAGATGTAAAACAAAGCATCGTCCTATGGTGAAGAGTATGGGAGGTGGTGTAGTTCTCATGGTGGGGCATGAAGACAAAGATAAAAGAGACAATGAAGAATTCATCTTCATGGGATTTGAACAATATAACCAAAAAAGGAAGAAAGAAAACCCACTATGATCTTGTGAATGTGCACTTTCAATGGTTGGAGAACCATTGAAATTGCACATTCACAAGATCATTGTCTTCTTGGTTCGGTTACAATAGTGGGTGAAACCTACACAATGTAGTTTTCTAATTAACATCTTCCACCTATAGTCTAGGTCTTTTGTTGTCTTGACGAATGTAAAAAGGCCACAACATTGAATGGATTATGTAGCTTGCTAGTTTTCAATTTATAACTTGGAAACGTGCTGGTGAAGGACACCCAAGATGAATGAAACAATTTGATAATCATTCTACAACAATAACACTATATAACTATTAATACATCATTCATAACCCGTTAGAATATCTATCACTAACTAGCATTCATTGACATACAAGAAAACTCATACATTTTCAAGATTAAAACTCATAAAATATTGCTAAAGTAACCATTGCAAGTATTCAATTAGTAAATGGATAGAAAATTGGTTGTGCAAACTGTTAAGCTTAAAACTGGCAATGTCCAAGGATTTTGTGAGGGGGAATGGCCATAAAAGATGAGTAAACTAGGCCAATTATGGGGCTTAACAATGATCACACATATAACCACAACCTAAAGGTGATCTATGGCTCCAAGAAAAACCATCATGGGAATTTAACCTTACTTATTGGCAAACAACTTCTCTCTTCACTAATGGATGCAACCCATTTGAACCTGCTCAGTAATTGGTACTTGTGGGTCCCTTCCCTTTATTGTACAAGAACATTTAAAACTTGTACCAAAAGACCATAAACATGTTATTTTGAACGCCTTCGAGTTGCAATTATTCTTCAAAAAATGTTATGTCTAAGACCTTAAAGTTGCAAATTATTAGGCTTTGATGGATCCTTAACATGTACTTTCATGTATATAACACTAAAGGTCCAATCCCTAAATATTTAAATGCAAATATTGTGGCACTAATTTATAATTAAAAAATATTTGATTTATATATTTAAGTTTTAGTTTTCCATTTTAAATAATTAACCAATTAAGTGTATTTTTTTAAATGATTGATCAATTTATGCGCCGTCGCTTAAGCGACGCTTGCTAGGCTAGCCGTCGCTTAAGCGACGCATATGAGCCTAGCCGTCGCTTAAGCGATGCTTATGACCACAATTTATAAAACAAATTTAACTTTGTGATTTTTGGTAGGTTTAAAAGAAAAAATCCACGCGCCGTCGGAAGTAACCGTCGGATTTTGGATCGAAATGTAGTAGTGGGCGTAAAAGTTGAGGCAAACATGGACATAAAAGGGGGCACAACAAGAGTAGATGTACAAACTAGGTGCAAAATTAGGTGCAAAACTAGGCTCAAAACCTGTCGCAAAACCTGATGCAAAACTTGGCGCATAACTAGGTGCAAAACCCTGTGTAAATTACGTCGCAATTTGTGCTAGATTTAGAAAAAGGATGCAAAAAATGCCTAAAATTGCACCAACCCGTGAAATTGCACCATTTTGTCGAAAAAATGAAGAAAAATACACTGAAAGATGGTCTAGACGCAAAAAAGTATGCAAAAAGAGATGTTAAATCCAGTTTTTTTTGTAGTGTAGAAATTTTTAAGAATGGAATTTTTTAGGTTGCACGGGATACCAAAAACGGTTATATCAGTTGGGGATGTTAAGTTCATGTCAAGTTAATTTGGAAGGTTTTATTTAAATGCATGTACACTCAATTGAGTCTTAGCACTACATACCATCCTCAAATCGATGACCAAAAAAAATAACTAATCAAATACTTAGGATATGCTTCGTATGCATGTCATGGATAAACCCACTAAGTAGGAAGGCTACTTGCACTTGGTGGAATTTGCCTATAAAAATGGATATCATGCATCATCCAAAACGTGGTCATTTCAAATATTATGGCAGAAAATGTAATACACCAGTGAGTTGGAATAATCCCACATATCAAATTATATTGGACCCTAATATTCTTAAGGAAATAGAGCATATTGTAATTAAAGTCAAGAAAAATTCGAAGGAAGCTCAAGACCAGTAAAAAAATGCAAACAAAAAATGGCAACATAATTCCATATTGGATACCATGTCTACAAAGTAAAACAAAAAACAAACACAATGAATTTGGGAAAATGCACAAAATTAACACCCAGATTTTGTGGACCATTCCAAATATTCACAAAGATAGGACTCATGACCTATCAACTTTCTTTACGACCAACTCATATTAAAATTCATAACATTTTCATATTTCATTGTTAAAATAATATTATCATGATCCTACTCATGTAATTGATTAGAATGTGATTCAAGTGGAACTAAAGGGAGAGTTCCAGATCAAACCTTTATACATATTAGATAGCAAGCAAGTTCTTTTCTGGAATCGAGCCATTGCACAGATAAAAGTGAGATGGAGTCACTTCGGACCTGATGAGGCTACTTGGGAAATGGATGATGCCATGAAAGAGGCATATCCATTTATGTTCCAGAAATAATATTTAAAGAACATCGAGGATGATGTTGTTTTAATGAGGGGACGCAATATCCCTAGTCTACCTTAAAATCTTTTAATTATGTAAATATGTTGGTAAAAATATTTGTAAAATACTATTTGAGTTGAACTTTCTCACAAACCATGGGAAAAACAAAGAAAATAGAATCCAAGATTCCATTAGGGGTACACTCACTTGGGAAAAATACAATAATTAAGTCAAATCCACATAGTGAAATTTAAATAATTAAAGATTGAAAAATTCTATAAAACTGTTACTAAGTCAAAATCTAGGGTTAGATATCCTCAATAGGTCCAAGGGAGTGAGCCCTTAAAAATAGTAATCCTCTCATTTTTGAGGAAATTCAATGGAGCATACATAAACTACTTAAAATCATTAACATGAACAAGAATGGGTTAATAATTTTTGTTGGAAAGAAAGTTGAAAAAAATATAAGTAAAGAAAGATAAAATTTGCTAACTCTTGGAAAGAGGAAATTCTAGGAAAAGATTTTCTAAGTTCAAGTTCAGCTTAGTTAAAAATTAAGTTGGATTTAAATTTTCTATTTCCATAAAGTGTTTTCACTAGGTTGTGCTAATGCTAAAGAGATATTTTCCTGGAAAGAACCTTGAAATTCAAGGATGAGAGGATGAGATAAAAGAACTCAAGAATGTTTTGCTTATAAGTGCTAGAAAAACCTAAAGCAATTACATCTAGTGGAATCTTGATTTGGTTCGGGGTGACTAAAAGAAAGAAAAAAAATACTAAATGTTCTCCATGTTATGGATGGGAGGATCGGAACTACCCATGTTTTTTATTGGAAGTTTCACTGTAATAACATATAAGCATTTAAGCTTTTGTGTTATTTCATTTTATGAAATTAATAAATAGCGGAGTCCGTTTTACTTCTTACTTATGTCATGGTTGAAAGCACCATTCAAAACGAGATATATGTGTCTAAACTCCTTGTCTTTTTTTCATGTGGTTTACATCTGCGGAAGATAGAGGGCTCACTACATTTATGGTAAGAATTATCATGGGGACCACTCGAAGGGACTTCATCATGTTGGATCCAGGTTTGGGAGTCTAACCCAGAAGGACCTAGAGAACTGAACCTCTTACCTTAACTACTTCTCTCTTGGACTCAGAAACACCAACCAACTGAGATACCCCTCGAGATTGTCTAAAATCCTTGTTATTTTATAACATGGTTAATAAAAAGAAACTCAGTTTTATCATTTGATACTCTAAAGTTTATATAGATTCAATGAAAATAGTAGAGAATAACATATTAATACTTATAATAAATTGTTTTTTAAAAGGTAAATGACGAATAAAAGTAAATAAATAATTAAATTTGTATATTTACTTGAAAAGAGCTTAATATTATTATTTTAAAAAGTAAGTAGTTATAATATATTACTCTTAGTGAGTTCATTTTAAATTATGAAGAAATTTACATTAAATAAAAAACAACTCATTATAAGATCTTAAATTATGAAAAAATTTACATTAAATAAAAAAAACTCATTATATTTACCTTATTAATAATAAGTTAAGAAATAATAGTTTTAAATAGAAAGAAATACTATTAAAACCAATATAAATAAATTCTCAAGTTTTATCTTAAATAATAATAAAAAACCCTCCTTATATTAATATAAAGATAAATAATCAATTAAGTTTTAATACAAATTAAGTAAATTCTCAAGTTTTATCTTAAATAAAAAAAACCCCTCCCTATATTAATATAACGATAAATAATCGATTACAAAACTACAGTGAACATGAACGGATGTACCAAATAAAAAAAATATACTCATTTATGACATGACTCTATATGTATAATTAATAATATGACTCTATATGTATGATGAAGGATATGATATGCAATGTTTCTATGTATGATTGAAGTGCTTTTTTTACTTTTCAGAAGCTCTACCAACACCAAAATTGGGAACTTGTTTTTATAGTTTGATCCCAAAAATATAATAAATAAAAAAATAAGCCAAATTAACAGCGAAGCTGCTTATACCTATCTTAATAAATAGTTTCATTTAATACTTCAAAAATGTTTTAATTTAGTAGTTTTACATAGGTTTAATTTAATAATTTAAAAATGTTATAATTTAATAATTATTTCCAAAATTGATTTCATAATCAATAAATGTTTTGATTTGATAGTTATATATACATCAAAGTTAAAGTTTGACATGAAAATAATTGGATAATAAATAAGAAGTCATACGTAAATGTCATTGTTATTTAGAAAAATCAAAATCGTATAGAGATTTTATAAAATTTGTATTTCTTAACTATCAAAATTTTACCAAAATAAAATACAATTTTTTCTATTCACAATAAAAAGGCTAAATAAATTATTAAACTTTGGTAAATTTCTAGTATATTGCCAACTAATTAAAATATTAATCATCATATTTGTTTGAATAAACCAATAAATATTTTTATTAAATAAAACATCTTTAATTTCATTAATATGTTAATTTATGAAATGTGAAAAAAAGCTTAATTAAATATTAAAATAAATATTTGAAAATTTTAGTTTAAAAATTTTTATTCAATAAATTTATATAAAAAAATATTATAATATGTTAAAGTTTTTATATATATTTAAAAAAATATTATATCTAAATAAAACTTTTACATAGTGATATAGCTATATTCATTTATTGTGTTGTGATTATAGTGATATAGCTATATATACACATTGATGTGTATATATATTTTAAAAAGAATATTATATTTAAATAAAAGTTGTATATAGTAATATAGTTATAGTCAATCATTGTGATGTGAATGTCACATCTATTAAGATTAATCATTATTACTATTTTAATAAACAAGACAGTTGGCGTTGTTATATATTTTTAAATATTTTTTATATCTAACAATTTTATTTGCACACTAGAGAAAATTAATCAAATCATAAAAATGAACCAATCATAAAATACAAAAGTAAATTTTAAAAAATAAAATAAAAAAATTTAATTTAATTTTTAAAATATTAATTTAATATATGAATTTTATAAAAGTTATATAATTTTTTTGAAAAAGTATATATAAATTAATTAAAGTCGAAACTATTGTTTGATTAAATGATAGCTATATACCTGGTAGGTATAATAAAGTCTGTTAAGCCAAACCTAAGTAAAATTAGTTTATGAAAAGTCGTACTAATTAGTGAAAGAGTCAACAACATGCGAGATAATATCAACGTAAGCATTGATTTTTGTTGGGCAAAATGCTTTCATTTCATTTTTTTTCAGAACTTCTCTCATTTCTATTTATTTGGCTTCATCATTGTGCATGGTAACTTAACCCACATGAAACACTCTCTTCCATTTTAAAACACTAATATTGATGGATTTGAGTTACAATAATATTTACCCATTTTCATAAAAATCAAATAAATACAGATTAAACTTGCAAAATGCTGTCTTCGAATAACTCTCGGCAAAAATATTATTGATAACACTAGAGAATCGATAACCAAAACAAAGATGCAAGTTGCATATAACTATATATATTCACGCTGTTTATGTAATGTGCATCGGCTTCTGTCATCTCATGAATGGCTTCAGGTTTTGGAACTGATGCTTTCTTCTTACTTTCTTGTATACGTAAGCGCAGAGATTGAAAAACCCAAGAGCTGCCAAAAGCCAGTAGAAATAATCCAAATGATATCCCTTGGGATTGGGAGTAAAGCACGTCTCATGTCCTCAGATCTCGCTAACTTTTTCAACAATGGTGATAAGTAGAGTATTGAGAAAGTTTCCAACCCCAACAACGCTGAGATAGAAAGCGATTCCCAAGCTTCGCATGCCGTCATAGAAATATTCCTGCAACCCTGCTCGTGTAAATACATCTGCTCTCCCAAGCAAATCAAACTGAGGAGCCAACCAGAAGACACTGATAAGTAGTGTTACAGGAACCCCAACTACTAATCCAGGGTAATTCTTTGCCATATTCACCCTCCTTGTTTCAACGAGAGCTGCACTGGCCATGCAGAGAATGGATATGAAAATGCCCGCTCCAATTCTTTGGAGAAGAGTTATCCGGCGTTGATGGCCTGTCATTTTTTTGGCCACGGGAACAACAAATCGGTCGTAGATGGCCGCGAAAAAGATCATAGAAACTGCCGAAAAGGTTAGGAGAGAAGCTGGTGGGATTTCGAAATGGGATCTCGTTCTTCTGTCCATTGTCACGCCTTGCTTCACGAGGAATGTGGTTCCCTGGGAGATGCACATCCCATAGATGAGGCAAGATAACCAGATGGGCACCATTCTAAGTAACCGCTTTGTTTCCTCTACTTTTTTTCAAGAAGAAAAAACCCTGCCTTGATATTCATATAGTGTATCAAAGGACATCATAACAATCACCCAAAAGCTGGTTCTATCAGATCATAACAAACATATGACGATCACATCAACACCGAAGATACACGCCGGGGGAAAGGCGTAACAATAAAATAAATGACCCATCAGTAAACTGTCTCATCATAAAGAGGGTCCCGACCTCACAACCACATCTATCGAATGCCAAAAGGGTACTGAACAGCTGTCCAAAAGAGACAGCTCTTCACATAATTCAATGAGGGTAAGAGAAACAACCCTCAACCATAATCAGAAGAGCTTAATGGAATCTTGAGAAATCAAATGATTCTCGAAAAATTCCTTATAGAAACCTTTACCCCGAGGATAGGAGAGCGCTGATTTCGAGAGACGGTCAGCCAACCGATTGTGCTCTCGATAGATGTGGGAGAAAGCCAGGCCCATAAATCTTCCAATGAGCTTTTTTGTCTCCCGACCCCAATGTTTGAGGTCTGGTGGGGAGAGCACAGTCGATCCAATCGCCCAATTGATGATGACTGTGGAATCACCAAAAACCTGGACGAGTGGGATCCCCATCATATGGGCAGCGAGGAGAAGAGCCCATAAACTGAGCAATTCAGCCTTTGTATTAGTGCCTTGTCCGACCCCCAACGAGAAATCCAGGTGATGTGTCTCATTAATGAAGATACAGAAGCCCACACCAGCATTCATACATCTAGAGGCACCATCCATAAAGCCACATGGAAAAAGCAAGCATGGTGCATTTCCCAAAACTCTGTTACGGCCTTTCTTTGATAACTTCGACGATGGGAGAGCCTTGATAGTGCTAATGGACTGTTTGATTAGACTGTAGGTATTCCTTTTAACCCCCTCAAATAATGCCATGTTGCGAGCTTTCCAGAAAATCCACATCATGTGGTAAGGGAGCAAGAGAAAGGGCGAGTCTTTTGGCATCATATCAATCCAAATGCTGATCATTTCCCCAATCGAGGTTGCTGGAGCAATAACAGTGAGATTAAAGATATCACAAACATGAGTAACAACCGTCCTCCATATTCTGCACTTAATGAATAAGTGCTCAATAGTCTCTTCATCATCACAACATAGAACACAATACCCAAGACCATGAAAGCCCCTTTTCTGGAGATTCTCCCAAGTGAGAATCCTATTCTGAATAGACAGCCAGATAAAGCAATAAATTTTGCTGGTGAGGGCTCTATTCCAAAGAGAAGAAACAGCCAGACATGGTGCTGAAGTCGAATGGGCCGAGACAATACAATCATAAACAACCTTTGCTGTGATAGAACCAGAATTCTTTTTATAGATCCATACAAGTTCATCTGAACTATCAGTGAGTCTTATACCTGCTCCAATCAGACTGTCAATATAGTTATTCCAGATAGTGGTGTATGAGCCACCAAGATCCAGATCACCTGCAGTATACCAATAGCAATCCGATGACAGGGAGTTATGAGCCTGCGCAAGGGAACAAATGTTCAAGTCCTCCAAGTAGGACCTCAGATCTTCGGGGAGACTGAAGGAGGACTGTAAACCCACTATAGGATCAATACCCAACAGAACATCAGCACCATTACCCACCTACCATGCCAAATGTGACCCCATCCAAGGGAGAGCTTGTACAAAGCCCCTCCATATAGCAGAGGCACCCCACGTGCTAAAAAGCTTATTTCTAAGCCAATTGACCACAGTGGAGCACTTTAAATATTTCGTGAAAAGAACCTGTGACAAAAGCTTTGTTTCCTCTACTTGGGTGACTGTGCAGACTCTCCACGGACTTGGCACTTGTGCTGTGATTCTTCTTCTAAACTGAAAATGTGTAATCCAATTTTTACTATTTTTTTTTGTTTATTTTTGTTGTTTTATATCTATCCAATTTTAAATAATTTAAATTTAATTTAAGGTGATAAGTTATTTTTAATCAAGTTATTTAAGTAGGTGACGATTTCTCCCCTATTTTTGACTAGTTTTTATCCGTTTTCGGCTATGAATCTTCACTGAATTGTCAAAACGTGTCACTTAAAATAGCCCAACAAACAACAAAAATTACAAGATTTTGTGAGTTAACTTCACCCAATTCCGGCTGAAAATAAGCCAAAAAGTCAAAATAGCCCCTAGTTAGACAACTCATTTTTAAAAGTATTTTATTATTTTTTATAAAAGACACATGTCAACTTTAGGATGAGCATGAAAAGAGTTACACATCTCGTAGAATGCACCTCTTCGGTGCAATGAAGCCAAACAAATATTAGAAAAGCTATTATGTTTACTAGTAAAACTCCAAAAAGCTAATCATAAATCATAATTTGTATGATTAATTTAATTATAAAAGTAGTTATTTTTATAAATAATTGTTTTTTTTTTAATTTTATTAATAACCTTTGTGGTTATTTGGTCCAAATGTTTTTTCTAACTCATTGTTTCTCCATATCGTCTTTCCAATGATGCCTCTCTATATCAATCCATAAATCGACCTTTACACACTTTGTGATCCTAGATGCATGCCATTATTTGTAGTTGCATAACATTGAGCGTTGTTTATAGTTGTCATGAGTCCATGATATTCATGCAAGAAATGAAGTCTTGTACAGGAGCATTCATCAAACCAGCCATTTGAATTTCATTTTGATGAAAAAAGAGTGGACATTGGTAGCCAGGTTCACATAAGTAGTAGGAACAAAGTTTTGGGCTCATTTCGGGCCTAGTAGTAGACTAGTAGTTGTTCTCTATTGTTACAACTCGAATCGCTGACACATTGTCACACCTTAAATCACATCCCCAAGTGACTTGGGAGTCAGAGTCACATCTCGGTGGCCAGTTCCTTGTAGTCATTAGTCATCGCTTGTCATCTTGCACAACTAAGTAGTGAGTGCGTGACATGAGTGATTATAATTTATGATATTTCCAATATTTCCAATATTTCTATATGGGTAATTTCAAATCTTTCCCTTCTTTTGAAATGTTGATATACATTATGTCCTTCTTAATTGGAAGGGTAAAATTTAGATTTTGAATTTTTTTTAGGGCAATTTTAACTTTACACTTCTAGGAAGGGATAGAATCCTTTGGACACTAGTACATGTGGAATTTTTTCCCATGGAAAATCATTGCTATAGCAACACTTTTGTGTTGCTATAGCGACGAATAGAATCCCAAATTTTCATGGAAAAATTATCCTCACATTAGCCACACTTCGAATATTTCGTCGCTATAGTGACAAAACAGAGATGACACATGGTGATTGTGGCATTTGCTTTAAAAACCAATAGGCATCCATATAGCGATGTTTATGTGTCACTATAGAAATGCCATGGCGTCGCTATAGTGATGGAACATTGTGGAAAAATCAAGTGACTAACTCATATTGCGTCGCTGGAGCGATGTTTTGGCGTCACTATAGCGACAAAATATTGTGGAAAAATCAAATGACTAAGTCATATTGCATCGTGGGAGTGACGTATAGTCATCGGTATAGAGAGATACATTTGTCGAAAAAGCAACGTCAATGCTCGCTATAGGCACAAAAGTATGTTGCAACTAAGAAACGTACTTGTCACTATAGCGACGACAGTTTGTCACAACTTAGAAGCGGCTAAGAAATGATGCATCGCTATAGAAATGTTGCTATGTCGCTGTAACAACACTAGTACGTCGCTATAGCAACGTTTACTGTGTATTTTAAAATATATATATAGAATTCACAACAGAGATTGTATTTCAAATCTAGGCATACCTCTAGGCTCTTACAATCATGATGTCGGTAGGAAATGAGTATTAGAGACTAAATTTCCTCCTCGAAACCGATGTCCTCCTCGAAACTGTATAGGATAGTATAAATATTTCAAACACATAGCCTATTTCTTATTAGTGTAGGATTTATTTAAGACTTGAGAAATACTATTAGGAAGAAAAATGAGAAAATGACACACATGCATCCTCGAAGGATTGAGAAACATCTATCCAACCCAAATCTCCTACTTTCAATGGCATCCTTCTATCATATCTTACCTCCATTTTCCTACTTCATACAACTTAACAAGTGCACTATTTCAGCTATATGTTATTCTACCTCAGAATATGAAGTTTGAACTATTCCCAGCCTAGAAGAAATGCCATTATCAAGCTCGGTAGTCTTGACTTATCTTGATTGTGATGGAATCTGGAACAATGATTGTGTTCTAATTTTGTAGTACACACTATATTTTCTGGTTTATCATAGCTATTCACAAATCCGAGTATTGTAATTTATATGGAAAAACTACTTAGAGCATGTATTATGTTATTGATACAGTATTGTAATTTAGCTGGGAGAAATTTTACAGTACCTTCAGCAATGAATATATTGTGACCCCCATCTGTCAGCTCTTTCCAAGGATGGGTTATTAATACTTCCTGCTTCAGGTATCCTATGCCACAAACAACTATAAGAGTCATTCCCAAATTACAAGGAACTTATTTGGAATTCATAACTTTTGGCCTCCATGCTAATGTATTAATATTAAACATCTACAACCTTTTTCAAGTTTAATAATTGTTGGGAAATATAAAATTGAAGTTATGTATATCAGTATTTATGTGCTCTTTTATCATGTTTGGAATTTTTTTCATATGAGCATGTTTATCCCTTGTAAATGAAAAAATAGTTTCCTTGTATAGAATTTTGATTTCATGTACTAGGATATCATGATCCCTTTGGATAATGCAAGGGACCATAGTCCAAACATCCTTTTGAATCACAAGACAAATCAAGGATTATCCTGGATTAAAATTTCATGAAATTAACATATTGAATCTGATAGTTATATCAATCCAACCGAGGATTCCTAAGAAACCTTTAATATAGAATCTTATGCAAATATGGAAAGAGAGTGTTTCCTTGTACTCATCTACAACTTGGGTACCCTTCTGCAAGGTCAAAGTTTCTTTAGATAAAGAATCCACATGTGTGTTGAATTCTTATCAAATCAGATCCATGTCCATTTCTTAAGCATTACAGGATTCCAGTCATTCAACAAAAGACAGGCAAATGGAGAGTTTGGTCATCATTAAAGAGCAGGTATGGGGGTTCTTTTATGGAGAAAGGCAAGGTCCTTGGGATAGTAGCAGTGTAGGTTGTATTTTGTTTTTAACTGAGAACCACACAATTAAGATAGATGGTTGGTGTTATATCTCAAAATGAAACATATCTTCCTGTGACCACTTTCCCATGATTTCGTCGCATGTCGACACTTCCATGACGACACTTCATGAAAGTCACTGAAAAAACACCTAACTTGAAGGATCCATATCTTGAGTTCTGTAACTCCGTTTGACCTCATCTCTACACCGTTGGAAAGGTATCCGAGTCAGATAAAACTTTCTAGAAGACACCAAAGTCTAAAAATTCCTAGAAGTACCCTTAAAATGATCTTTATACGCGAATTTCTTTTCTATCAACCCACGTATGATACGCAACTTGTCAGTAGTGAAACTCGCGTATGCCCCTTTAAACAATGTTTTTTTCTCTTTTGTGGTTTTTTCTTCTGTTTAGTAGGTCTTTTGGGTTCCTCTACAGGTGCATGAATCCAGGGAGTTAGTGTCATCCATTTTGGTTGTTCTTTATCTATGTGGTAAGCCTTTTTATAGCATTAGGGTTTGCTTTTTTCTCATCCCCCACCCCCTTTGCTTGGCCTAATTTTTGGCTTATGTTTCTGGTCAGCCTTTGTTAGTGATCTTTGTCTGAACTTAGAAGCTTACTGGTCTTTGTTTCCTTCTTCTTTTGTTGGTTAACTTCACCATGCCAAAATAGTTGACTTGTCTCTTATGCAAGCATTCCTTCCAAGTAGGGTTTATACTAACTTTAGGGCATTCTAGAGTTTGTTTGGTGGTTGTATAGCAGAGTTCCTTTTGCTTTGTTCTTGTCGTCTGTATACTTTTGTTTGTAGGTTTTTTTTTCTTTTGCATTTATAAAAGAAAAATAAAAAGAACATACAGTGTTTTAATATGCATGTAGATTAGGGTTTTATCTTTAATACACTACATATCATTATTTTTGAAAAAATGAAAAAGAAATTCTTCTTTTGTGGCCTTCAAGTTTCTAATTGAAAAAGAAAGAGAATAGTTTTTGCTTTTTGCATTTCATTTCTCTTTGCTTAGTCATTTTGTTTCAACTTTGAGTCAAAACACCACATAAGTTTCACACCATTTACACTCTGACTAAAAAAAAACCTTTTAAAATGAACGATATAATTAAAATTTATTAGTAAGTTTTATTTTTTAGGCTCCTACACCAACTAGCTTAGACTAGACTTGTGGATTAGGGAGTTTTAACTCTCCACAAGTATTAAATTTCAGACGTAGTTGTCCAATCACTAGGTAAATCCTCTTCTATGTTGATTGTATCTGGGAATCTCCTCTCAAATAAGAGTTAAGAACGAGGCCACGTGGATACTTGGATTGAGGAGATAACCCTCCGATTCCTTGTCAAAGTGTAGACCAATGTTTTTGTGCATCTGGGGAATTATGTCAATTCCACCCTCCCAAACCCATGTGGTGCCTAGTGTTGACAAGGTTTTGGGCTTTGCTACCCTACCCATGCGTACGAACTAGGCTTGCGACTGTCCCCCCATACTGTCAATATAGTTAAGGTAGCCTTTAGTCTCTTTGACATCTAGGGTTCATACACAGGTACACCGAAAGGCTATTTCTGGTTGACCTTGGATGTGCTTGGAAGGTAACCCCAATAGAAGGTGTGGGAGGGCAATGGGTGATTCCTCCGTGTGTGCCTAAGAACATCTATAGGGATGCCAAGTAACTATCTCTCAGCTTTCTTTTGGAAATCATATCTTATACCTATTTGTCTATTTGGATTTAGGAATTTTGAGTGAGTGCTGTGTGGTTTGTCTGTACTTAGTGTGTCTTTAGGTGTGTTCTTTGTAATTTTGGTTTCCTGTTAACCTCAGACTTTGTATCCTAGTTTGAAACTATGGCTAACACCCCTTTGAACACTGACCAAGAGATCCCCATGCTGGAAACTCATTGTACTATTCCTCTCACAGGGAATGTTGGTTTTCCTTTGATGGCCACCTTGAATCTGCCTAGATTCACCCTAGGGATATCGGTGTGGTTGTTTTCCACTTCAAATGCCCTAAATTCTCCTGATGCTTCTCAAGTAAGCTCCTTATATCAAGGGAATCAAAAAACTGCTTCCCCTTCACCTGTAGTTGATTCTCCTACTCCTTCTACCTCATGTGGTGAAAGTACTGATACTAGTAACCGACAGTCTACAAGGAGTAAAAGAAGGAGGAATAGGAAGAAGGCACATAAGAAAGGGGGCACTTGGTTAACTTCTGCAAGTTAAGTTGAACCTCACCACCCAGCCTCTGTAGTTCATGTTGGGGGCACCGATCCAACCTTTGCAAGTCATGTTGGATCTAAGAACTCAACCTCTGCAAGTCAAGTTGATCTTCACCACCCAGCCTCTACAGTTCATGCTGGAGGCACCTATCCAACCTCTGCAGGTCATGTTGGATCTAAGAACTCAACATCTGCAAGTCAAGTTGATCTTCACCATCCATCCTCTGTTGATCATGCTGGTGGGATCCTTCCAAAATTTCCAGGTCATGTCGGATCTAGTCACTCAGCCTCTGAAGTTCATGCTGAGGGCACCCGTTCAACCTCTGATGTTCAAGTTGAACCTCCCCATCCAACCTATGCAAGTCATGTTGGTTCCATCCACCCAACCTCTGAAGTTCATGCTGGGGGAACAAACTCAACTTTTGCAAAGCATGTTGATCCTAACCATTCAGCCTCTGCTCTTCATGCTGGTGGTGCCCATCCAAGCTCTGCAGGTCATGTTGGACCTAGTCTTTCAGCCTCTACAAGTCATGCTAGGGGCAACCTCTTAGCCTCTGTGGTTCATGCTGAAGACAATCTGTCAGCCACTGCGAGTCATGTTGACACTGTTGAAAAGACTACCCGTTCAAAACACAAGCCCAAGTTTCCTTGTAATATTTGTGAGGGAGACCACCTTAATTATAAATGCCCTTCCATTACGGAGGTGTGAAGAGTTTGGTTTCATGGTCATCCCATTTTTTAACATCCTGAATATTTTCAACAACCAACCTCTCTTAGTCAGGTTGGACCCAGTCACCCAGCCTCTAGTGGTCATGTCGGGGGAAAAATCTCAGCCTCTGTAGGTCATGCTAAGAGAAAACAGTCATCCACTGCTAGTCATGTTGACACCGTTGAGAAAACTGGTCGTTCGAAGTAAAAACTTAAGTTCCCTTGTAAGCTATGCGAGGGAGATCATCTTACTCACTAGTGCCCTGCTATCGAAGAGGTGCAAAGAGTGTGGTCCGAGACTCAATAATTTCCTTCTCCTGAACAACCTATAGTTTCTCAAAAACCTACTCAACCTTTGGTTGATCAAGTGGTCGAACCAATATCAACTTTGGTCGATCCCACTCTTCTTTCAGAGAGTGATCCTGATGTGATTGAACCAATGTCACCTTTGGTTAATCCCACTCTCCCTTCGGAGAGTGACTTTCATGAAGCCATTGAATCGATTCCATTGTCGATCAATCCCACTCTTCTTTCGAAGAGTGAAGTGTCTGCTAGTCACATTTTCTTCACTGCCAGTTCAGAAATTACATAACAAGGGGGCACTGAACTCGGTTCGGATCAACCCCTGCCAAGCTCTTGGATTTCTTCCTTCGATTGGGATAGCCTAGTTGACTCGTGCCTTCCTTATGATGCACCTTTCCAGATAAAAGTCAAAGTTGAATCATACACGATTGCTCATTATATTGTTGATGAAGGAGCCTCGGTTAGTATCTTGTCTGCGCGTGCTTGGTGAGGCATGGGATCTCCCAGCCTTGTGTCAACTGCTAGTTAGTTACTGGAATTTAATAGAAGAACTTGTATAGCCTTGGGAAATCTTGCTCAAACACCTATTACTTTGGGTGGGAAGACCATCTTAGTTGACTTCATGGTGATAGAAGACCGCTTGGACTTTAATATGCTCCTCGGACGTGATTATGTCTACGCCATGTAAGCTGTGGTGTCAACATTGTTTCCTGTGATGTATTTTAATCATGGAGAAGAAATTGTCACTATCGATCAGTTGGATTTTCTTGATCCATATCCTGACCCAGCTAGAGACCAGGTCTTTCCTTTATTGATTCCTAGTGTTTCTATAAACACTACCCCACCATAGGTGAGCTATGTGGCCTCATGTCCTTTGTGTTCAATTGCTATTGATAAGAAGCCTCTGTTTTCATGCTTACCTTCTCGGGACTTCGTCCCAGAAGTTGACCAAGTGAATCATCCTATACATACTATGGAGCATGCTCTCCACTTTGTCGATCCATTTGAAAGTTTAGACATGTGTCCTATGTCGGATGAAGTCTTCCTAGAGTCTTTGATATAGTATGACCTTATTTTGGATGTTGGTTCAGTTGTGACTAAGTCTAACCCTGATTTGCTTAGTAAGCTTGATCATCCCATGGATCGGTCTTCTTATGTTTGTCTTGTTGAGTCTTTTGACTCTTACTTTGAATAGAAATTCAGTGATCCTGATGAGTTTGATTTTTCTTATGAATTTTTCAACTCCCGTGATACTGAGTTTGTTCCTGAAGACTCTATATCCCTTGTTGATTTTTTCTCTCCTTCTGAGGTTGATCTTACTGATTATAAACCCTTGAGACTTGGTGCTATAGAATATTCTTTGGTCAATTCTACCTTGACTTTCCCTTTTGTATAAGATAGCAAATTCACATGTGTTTCTATCAAAGTGACATGTATCAGAACTTTTTTTTGAATATGATCCTGATGTTGTTGTTTCTTGGAGACAAGATTCTTAGTGTTGAAATATTGTAACTTCGAAGAATATTCTATATGTATATTTTGTGTTCCCCGATGGTCCTACTGCGAGAACCACTTGTATTATCTTGTACCCCAATGCTTCTAATCAGAAGAACTAATAAGAGTCATGAGGTTGTCCCCTCTAATTGTAAAGGTGGGTCATTAGCACCCCGGTGTGGTTACTTGAGCCTACATGTGTAACTAGAGCCTACATGATTAACTCGAGCCTACATGTTGGATGAGTTAATTGAAGTGAACGGATGAATATAAATAGAGGTGTAGCTCTCCTAATTTGAGACACACACTCTCACTTGTGTAGCGCATTAGTGGAGAAGAGAAGTAGCTGGAGAAGGAGGAGGATCAGGCTTTGATCTCCTTGCTGGTTTTATCTTTTATCTTTTTGGGACATCTATATTGAGGAAGATTTTGCTGGGTTTTTCCCTTTAGGTTTTTCCTAGGATAAATATTTGTGTTCCTTTTGTATGGTTGTGCTTGTCTATCTTTCAGTGATCCTGTTTATATGATTTTATTATGAAAATGAAATGAAATACTGATGTCTTAGCTAAGCATATGAAAATTTAACATGGTATGAGAGCCACCCTGAAAAGAAGACATTGTACAGCTACAGAATCTAGGGCTTCTTACTTTTTGGTTCTCTCTCCACAATCGATCAGCAAAAGAAGGCTAGGCTGACTCTCCATTGAAGGGCACATCTTTCTGTCGAAGCGGAATTCGATTCCGAGCATTTTCAGTTTTCAGTGTGGGAAATTAGGGCTTCTTGCAAAAGAAGAATTTTTGAGTGAGGCCAACATAGGCTTTCTCTCCTCATCAAAATCGAAGTTTAGAGACCTGGATCAATATTTTTGGTTGGGTGAAACTTCGAGAAAGTCAAACCCTAGTTTGACCCGGAGCTAGAAAAACCCTAAATACTAAAACTGCTACATTTTGGTATATTCGCTATATCCCAATATTGGCGAAGGATTAGGAGCTGAAAATTGCATATACCAAATAAATAATCCTGATGAACACTATGCCCAAAATTCAGCCTCAGATTCGCTATATACTAGGAGATATGATCACTCCACGTTAGGGTTCCAGCCTCTTCCAAAATTCATCCCTAAACAGGACACCTAGGGAAAATTGATATAGCTTGGGCTACATAGGTCCAAATGAAATTCCTGAATATTTTCCAAAAATATCACGGACTATACATTCTATGTTCCAAATTTCAGAACCTGAAGATGAACCAGTGACATGTGTCATGCCGTACAACTTCACTGTTTTGAACAGTCCTGTAACAGGTCACCTTGGGAAAATGATCCTAAATCCCAATTGGTGAAACCAATTCTGATGAAACCTATGGTGTTCTATCAGGGACATGCGAGGTTACCTCAATGATAAATTGAAGACATATAGGAGCAGCAACTATGGAGATATCACAGAAACAGTAACAGGAATTTCTGTAGAAGAAATTGGAAAACTAAGGCTTCCTGTTCCGGGAGCTTCCCTCCACTGTTTTCAGAAAAGGAGTACATTGGACAGCTCCATTTGAAGAGATATATATTTATATGCAATCATATCTAAAATATTCCAAGTTTTGAAAATTATGGTTTCTCTGACAAACCCTAGATCAGCCAGCTCCGGAAGCAGCACGGACACCTCAAATCGGTAAGATCTAATCTTTTGCTATTTGCATTTGAGGTTCTCATTTCAAAGTGATCTATCACATCAGCTTGATGATAAGCTTGGTGAAGTTGAAAACTTCCAAGCATGGAAGTATTTGATCCCTCTGAAGAAAATGAATTGGACACCTACATGAGTAGAGAGGTTCCAGTTCTAAAGGGAGATGAGCCTCAAAGCCTTACACAAGAAGAACTTGATCAAGGCCAAGAAGATCATTGTTGATTCAATCACGGATCAACTTGTACCACAAGTGTCTTCCCTAAAGACACCGAATATGTTTGATTCCTTGATCAAGCTATTTGAAGATAAGAACATAATTCAGAAGATGGATTTGAGAAAATAGTTGAAGAATGTGAAGATCTAGAATGCATAATATCTTGAAGCGGTAGAAGAAGAAGCAGAGAATGCAGAAGTGGTGATAGCCACCTTGAATGACCTCCCATGATCATGGGATTCATTCATGTGAGGAATGTGTGCCAGAAGGAAGTGATTACTTTTAGTTGACTTTGGGAGGAAGAAATATGGGAGCAAATTGAAGATCAAGCTCTCACCATTCAAAGAAGATCCCTCAAGCGATGAGGAATGTGAGAAGAACTCAATTCTTGATGAACCTCTTATCCATCTTATCATTTGGATAAGAAATGATGATTTCATGAATGAAGAAGATGATGAAGGAGAATGATCAAGTAGGAGTCTACCCACAAAACAAACAAAAGATAAGTATTCAATTGTCATTTAATGATATTGTTTTGTTATGCATATTCAGTTGATGTGTTATTCATGATAGATTGTTTGCATTAATGACTATATACTACTAATATGGATGTGATCGGTAAGTATCTCATGGTGTTATACATCTCTCCATTGCTACTTATCTAGAATGAAACCTCTTTACATGACATATTGGATTAATGCACAATCTCAATGATGTCATCTAGAAAGTTTCCGTGAGATATGGATGAATGTTGTATTGGCTAAACAGTTGCATGATGCATAAGAATTTGTTGTTATGCATATGTTTTATGAAATAGTTCTAACCATGCAATTGGTGCATTTGAATTGTAGGAAAGGTCCTGAACAACCTCCTACAAGAAAACAAGGATGATACTTGTTCCGAAGAACAAGTGATGACAATTCAATAAACATGAATCTGAAGCTCCCAGGGTTAGAGACACCATGACGAAAGAAAGAGCTTCAGAGAGCAGTAGATCCACCTAGAAGGATGAAGACCACCATGGTTATAAGAGATAACTCAAGATGAAGAAAATAATGCTATGATCAAAGAATAACAGTTGATCATGGGGAATGATGTATACAATATGATTTTGAGACATAAAGGGAAGTACGTAGTATCTTCCATATGGATCTACAAGAACAAGTGTACAAAGCAAAGGTTCATGATTTGCCTCAGAAAGAATAGACTATGACATGACATACTCTATTGACAAGTATATATCAAGCATAGAGCCACCTGTACAGAATGAAGAGGGAAGATGATACTCCACTTCAGGGGGAGTGACTACAGAAGATATCTAAGTTCGACATGGTACGACATGATGGACAACTTCCTACTGGATCGAGAATTTACCAAAAGTAAAGCTGATCCTAACCTTTATCTCAAGTTTGTAGAAGATGAACTTGTCATCCTGTTATTATATGTGGATGACTTATCCTTGACAGGAAATGAGAAACAGGTCATGGAAAGCAAGAAGAAACTAGCATAAGAATTTGAGATGAAAGACCTTGGGTTAATGCATTATTTCCTAGGTCTGGAAGTATGGCAAAGTTCAGAAGAAATATTTCTCAACCAGGGAAAGTATGTGGTAGAGATATTGAAGAGATTCAATATGTTGGAATGCAAAGTCATGGCCACACCCATGGACTCCAACCTGAAGCTGTTAGCTGATGACTCATCAGAGTTAGTGGATATGACTCATTACAAACAGATCATTGGGTCATTGATGTACTTAACAAATACCAGACCAGACATTTGTTTTGTTGTGAACACCTTTAGTCAATATCTTATTCAACCAAGACGGGTTCACCTAGTAATTGAAAAACATGTGATGAGATATCTGAAAGGGACTATAGACTTTGGTTTATATTATGATGGTAGCGATGAGTATAGATTGTATGGCTACATAGATGCAGATTGGGCTAGAAGTATCTCAGACAGGAAAATCACATTAGGTAGATGCTTTTGTTTGGGGTCTGCTATGAGTTCATGGTTTAGGAGGAAACAGTCCAGTGTTTCTTGTAGCATGGCTGAAGAAAAATACATAGAAGATTGCTCTACTAAGTTGTGAATCCATATGGCTTCGGAAGCTGATATTAGGTCTCTTTGAACTGAAGATGGATACTACATTGATTCTATGTGATAACGAGAGTTGTGATAACAAAGAACCCTGTGTTCCGTCATAACACATAGAAATCCGGTATTTCTACATTCAATATAAAGATGCAGATGATGATGTTTCAGTATTTACATAATGTAGATACAGATGATGGTGATTCAGTATTTATATACTGAATATATAGATGATGATGATTTTAGTATTCCCATATTGAAGATATAGATGATGTTTCAGTATTTACATACTGTAGATGCAGATGATGGTGACCTGATGATGCTTTCAGTATTCACATACTGGAGATACAGATGGTGATAGTTCAGTATTCACATACTAAAGATGTAGATGATGATAGTTTGGATAATGATGTACTAATGAAGCCTCTGTCTCGAGTAAAGTTCAAACACTTTTAAGACAAGCTTGGTGTTGTTCGAAAAGACCTTCCTCGAAAGGGGGAGTAGTGATGTTGTAGTAGGATTGTATCATCCCTGGGCATCTACCCTAAAGTGATCCGGTGACCTCGGTCCTCGAGAATGAAGAGGGATTGTATCATCCCGGGACATCTATCCAAAAGTGATCCGGTGACCTCGGTCTTCGAGAATGAAGAGGGATTGTATCATCTCGGTACATCTGTCCAAAATAGATCCAGTGACTTTGGTCTTCGTGAATGTGGTGGGATTGCATCATCCGTGAACTTCAGTTCAAAATGTATCCGGAGGTCTTTGCCCCCGTGAATGTGGTGGGATTACATCATCCTTGAACTTCAGTTCAAAATGTATCCGGAGGTCTCTGTCCCCGTCAATGTGGTGGATTGCATCATACCTGAACCTCGGTTCAAAATGTATCCAGCGGTCTCGATCCCCGTGAAAGTGGTGGATTGCATCATCCCTGAACCTCGGTTCAAAATGTATCCGGAGGTCTTAGCCCTTGTGAAAGTGGTAGGATTGCATCATCCCTGAACCTCAGTTCAAAATGTATCCGGAGATCTCGGTCCCCGTGAATGTGGTAGGATTGTATCATCCTTGAACTTCGGTTCAGAATGGATCCGATGACTTCGGTACTCGAGAACGTGTGTTGATCCCGTAATTCCTAGAGGAAGGATTGTCTGAGTTCCACAACTATGTTGATCCCGTAATTCTGAAAGGAAGGATAACTAGTAACTCCATAAAGACCTAAATCCCGTAATTCCCAAAGGAAGGATCATTGAATTGATCCCATAATTCCAATAGGAAGGATTGTCTGAGTTCCACAGATGTGTTGATCCCGTAATTCCGAAAGGAAGGATCGTTAGTAACTTTGTAAAGACCTAAATCCTGTAATTCTGAAAGGAAGGATCATTGGTAGCTCCATAAAGACTTGATCTCGTAATTCCAATAGGAAGGATTGTCTGAGTTCCACAAATGTGTTGATCCCGTAATTCCAATAGGAAGGATTGTCTGAGTTCCACAAATGTGTTGATCCCGTAATTCCAATAGGAAGGATTGTCTGAGTTCCACAAATGTGTTGATCCCGTAATTCTGAAAGGAAGGATCATTAGCAACTCTGTAAAGACCTAAATCCCATAATTCTGAAAGGAATGATCATTAGTAGCTCCATAAATAATTGATCCCGTAATTCCGAAAGGAAGGAACATCTGAGCTCCACAGATGTGTTGATCCTGTAATTCCGAAAGGAAGGATCGTTAGTAACTCCGTAAAGACCTAAATCCTGTAATTCTAACAGGAAGGATCGTCTGAGTACCACAGACATGTTGATCCTGTAATTCCGAAAGGAAGGATCATGTTGATGTTTTGATGATGATGATGATGTTTCTGATCGAAAGATCAGATGTTGCTGATGATGATGATGTTCTCTGATCGAAAGATCAGAAGTTGTTGATGATGATGATGTTCTATAATTAAGAGATTAGAATATGATGATGATGTTGTTGTTGACGATGATGATGTTCTCTGATCGAAAGATCAGAATATGATGATGATGATGTTTTTGATTGAAAGATCAGATGTTGCTGATGATGACGATGTTCTCTGATCGAAAGATTAGAAGTTGCTGATGATGCTGATGTTCTCTGATTAAGAGATTAGAATATGATGATGATGATGTTGCTGACGATGATGATGTTCTCTAATCGAAAGATCAGAATATGATGATGATGATGTTGCTGACGATGATGATGTTCTCTAATCGAAAGATCAGAATATGATGATGATGATGTTGCTGACGATGATGATGTTCTCTAATCAAAAGATCAGAATATGATGATGATGATGTTTCTTTGATCGAAAGATCAGAAGTTGCTGATGATGATGTTCTCTGATCGAAAGATCAGAATATGATGATGACGATGATGTTTTTTGATCAGAAGATCAGAAGTTGCTTATGATTATGATGTTGCTGATGATTATGATGTTTTTTTATCGAAAGATCAAAATGCGATGATGATGATGATGTTTCTGATCGAAAGATTAGAATGTGATGATGATGAGATCCTGATAATGATGATGCTGTATTATCAAAGTATGATGATGATGACGTACTGATTGAAATATCAGAATATGATGATGAGTTGATGTTAGAGTATGATGATGTTTAGTTGATGATGTTTTTGATCGAAAGATCAGAGGATGATGATAATGATGATTTTAATTGAAAGATCAGAGTATGATGATGATGATATTTTGATGCTGATATTTTGATGATGACGATGTTGATTTTTTTATGATGTTTCTGATCGAAAAATCAGAGTATGATGATGATGTTGTTGCTGATCAAAAGGCCAAAGTGTTGAAGAAGATGTTGCTGATCGAAAGGTCAAAGTGTTGAAGATGATGTTGCTAATTGAAAGGTCAAAGTGCTGAATATGATGTTGCTGATCGAAAGGTCAAAGTGCTAAAGATGTTGCTGATTGAAAAGTCAAAGTGCTGAAGATGTTGCTGCTGATTGAAGAGTCAAGATGTTGAAGATGTTGCTGATCGAAGCCGTCAAAGTATTGATGATGCTGAAGACTAAAGATTGAAGATGAATACTACATGATGTTGAAAAGCTTCCAATGATTTATAGATGTGTTACCCTGATGATGTTGATGATGTCCTCTCCTACTATTTTTGTTGTTGTTGTAGAATACCCTTCTCGTTAAGGGGGAGTATTGAAATATTGTAACTTCGAAGAATATTCTATATGTATATTTTGTGGTCCTCGATGGTCCTACCGGGAGAACTACTTGTATTATATTGTACCCCGATGCTTCTAATCAGAAGAACTAATAAGAGTCATGAGGTTGTCCCCTCTAATTGTAAAGGTGGGTCATTAGCACCCCAGTGTAGTTACTTGAGCCTACATGTGTAACTCGAGCCTACATGTCAGATGAGTTAATTAAAGTGAAAGGATGAATATAAATAGAGGTGTAGCTCTCCTCATTTGAGACACACACTCTCACTTGTGTAGCACATTAGTGGAGAAGAGAAGTAGCTGGAGAAGGAGGAGGATCAGGCTTTGATCTCCTTACTAGTTTTATCTTTTATCTTTTTGGGACATCTATATTGAGGAAGCTTTTTCTGGGTTTTTCCCTTTAGGGTTTTCCCAGGATAAATCTTTGTGTTCCTTTTGTATGGTTGTGCTTATCTATCTTTCAATGATCCTGTTTATATGCTTTTGTTATGAAAATGAAATGAAATACTGATGTCTTAGCTAAGCATATGAAAATTTAACACTTATTTGGATTCACAAATTTTTATTGGCCTTGTCTTGTTGTTCAAGATGTAACTACATTTTCATGTGCCCTTCTCGCGCTTATGATCCTGATGCTAGTTTCCACACTTTTAGCTCATTGTATAAGCCCTCATATTTGTTCTCATCGTCTCTAAGCATTATATAATTTTGCCTTTTCAACTTGACACCCTTTACCTTGAGGAGACGCTCCCTGAGTGTCCTTATCTTGCTCTCTTTCCTTGCATTATGCATAGGTTTGTTCCTTGCACTTGGAACTAGTTTCACTTTCCTATGACACTCATCTCCTCGCATTTAGAGCATTATTTTTGCTCTCCTTCAAGAACGTTAAAAATAGTAAGAAGGCCAAGAGTTGAATTTTCTGGACTCGTTAAAACTTCATGGGAAATATATTGAGTTTCTTTAGGCCCAGGTCTAACTCCTCAAAATAGACTTGACTGCAGAGTAAACTTGTCAATTTAGGGTCGTTAACAATATGTGAATGGGCATCCACATTGGTTGTAGGTTATCACTTTTTTGGATCATGTGGAATAATACGAGAAATGAACACTCTCTTTTCTTCAAAATTGAGAAGAGTATTCTCAAGCATAGGTTTATCTCTTTTCCGGACCTGAGGGACTAAATTTATAGAAAAGGAGCGCCCGGTATGAGCTTAGTTTTCTCTTTTTCATGCTCTGGACCTAAACATGGAAAATATTTCGAGTGTACCTTATGTCTTTGTCATGCTCATTAAACCCTAAAGAAAAAATCATCAAGTTTACTGTTATAAGCCCCATTTATTGTAATCAAATGGATCTTTCCGAGTGATCTTGCCTTCCTCCACACTCGTAAAACTCGGGCTTTATGCTAGTTTTGAAGGAGCATTAGGTAGGTGGTAATTTAACCTTTTTTGGACCTCCCTGACTAAGTATGAAAAAGGTGTGCCTTACTTCTTCGGAAGCTAAGAGAGTTCTTCTGTGGTTTGTTTTATACTTTTTTTGGCCTCAGGAGACTAAATTGGACAAAAAAGCACACCCTTGGAGTCTTCTTTGGAGTTTTCGGACTCTCTAAACTATGAAAACACCATCGAGCATGTACTAGTTCGGGCTCGTAAAATCCATGAATCAGTGATTTATCAAGCATTATTCCGTCTCTTCTTTGAGCTTGCCAAAAATGAAGAAGGTCCCGAGTTTGCTTTCTTGGACTCGTTAAACCTTTACAAGAAAGAGGGGAAGGGAAGTTCATTCACATGTATTTTACATCATGGCAGCAAGTCTTGTCTCCTTGAATAAAGCACCAGTTTTGATTCTATCAACAGTTGGGTCCTAGTTGTTTTTATCTTATCTCGATTCAGAGTTTCTTACTCCTCTAGTTGGTCTCTTTTCCAATTATATGGGGAATCTGTCAATGTCTCCTACATTGCATATTTGTGTCCTTGGTCCCTTTCTTGTTAAAAGCTGCCTAAGTCACTTTTGTGTCATTCTCATTGTTCAAGGATTAAACCTTTGTCAACCATTCTACAGTTTGCTTGACCTTTTGTGTCGGCCATTCCCTAGTGTCAGTTCATTACATCATGTCTTCGGTGGTCCTTCTCATGAAATTCTATACCAATTCCAGACTGAATTAGTCTTTGACTTACCTTGTGTTGGATGATGGAGAATTCCTTAATGCCTTCCTTCCAATAGATCTCTTCCTATAGAGTGCAACAACTCTTGCTCTGGGAATGATATTTAGAGTTTTATGACATTACCTTGGGGATTGCAGTCATCAGTGGCAATTTCCCTCGCTATTGGGTAGTCGGAATACCTTAATGTCTCCTACTTGGTGGATTCTTCAAGTGTTCAACTTCAAGTCCTTGTATTCACACTTGTTAGAATGTACTAGGTACCTTGGGGACCATTTTCATTAATGGTGGTTTCCCTTGTGTTTGTTAACAGTTCTCATCATTGACTAGTAATCAAACGGTTTCCTCCATGTTCGACTTCATCTCCTTTATTCGCATGGTTAGGATTCGTACCTTTTTTGGGCGGTTTGGATTGAAGACCTTGGGCCGACAGTAGCATCGTCATTTTGCTATTGCCCAAGTAGTGCAAGATCTTGTTACATTTTATATGAAATTTTGCTGAGACGTAGATCCACCTTGTATTCTTATGGCTATGGTCGATTGTTGAGCATGGATCCACCTTGTTCATTTGTGGCCATGACCCCTTTAGATTTGATGTAGCACCTTTTTGCATATTTAGTGACCATGATAGTTTCATCAGTTATACATATGTTGGATCCACCTGTATCTTTATGGTGATGATTTGTATATGGACTTGTATGTCCCAGAGATCAATTTTTGCTTGACATTTATCTCTCTTTTAGGTACCTTTATTCGAGCCTTTTGATCTTGGATTTTCTACTCTCTCCATACTCAGTAGTTTCCTTTATAATGTATTTCAGCTATCATCTTCCCCTCTAACCTCATACATTAGGGGGCATATTTTATAGCTCAAAATGACACATATCTTCTTGTGACCACTTTCCCATGATTTCGTCACATGTCAACAGTTCCATGATGACACTTCATGAAAGTCACTGAAAAAAACCTAACTTGAGGGATCCATATATTGATTTTTGTAACTCTATTTGACCTCATCTCTACACCATTGGAAAGGTATCCAAGTTAGATAAAACTTTCTGGAAGACACCAAATTCTAAAAATGCCCAGAAGTACCCTTAAAATGAGATTTTTTGATGTATATACGAGTTTCCTTAAGGAAACCCATGTATTGTACGTGACTTGTCATATATAATACTCACATATGCCATAAATACATGTCTATTTACATTGAAACATGTGTATACCTCTTGCATATGCGACTGTTGTCTCCGTAACCCGTGTATTCCTCCTAAAAATGTCAAAAAAATATGTTTTTCGAAATTCGGGTAGTTTGGGTAGTTATGAAACTGACTCCTTCAGTTGTAACTACTTTGTCTTCAACCCTATCTCTTCATAAAGAATATAAATAGAGGTAGGGAGGTCCATGAGAAGAGACTTGAATCTTTGCATTGTTATGCTAGAGGAATTGGAGCTCTCTTTGCCCACACCTTTTCCCTATAAGCTTTCTCCTTGTGTTGCAGAGCTAAGAGGCTGAGTTCCTTGGAAAAGAGAAGCATCAGAACCAGATAAAGGTTTCATGAGGTGTCCAACTTGAAGATAAGGTATAATTGTACTTCAATTCATGATTAATAAAGATGTGATGTCCTTCTTCTTCCCAAATTATTGTTCAGTAAATGATTGAATTTCTATTTATGATCAAATGTTTATGTTAATCAGAATAGTTTATAATATTGCTTTGATTATCATTACTTTATATGTGGTAATATTGGTTTGAGGAAGGTATAATTCATTTTGCAAGTCTCTTGGATCGAGAGGAGCAAGAGGAGCAAGAAGAGGATTGAAGGGATACTTGGATCAACCTTCATTTGGCTAAGGTATGGACCATTCTAATCTATGATCTTGCTTGTATTTACTTGCAGAACCATTTGCATCTCTCTTTCAACCCCGGTACGTTGATGGCCTCTTAAACCCTAGCCATAGGATACTTTCCTTTACAACAACCCCCCCCCTCCCCCCCCCGAACTAAGGCATTTATATGCCATGAAAATAACTCATCAAAAGGAGCAGACAGTAGAGCATAGTCAAAGGCTAAAAAAACTTGAATCTTTTCTAAGAAAGATGAGTAAGCCACAACAAGTATGTTGAATAACATAACTTAAAAGACCAGGATGGTATTGCTTCCAATCACTAGTACATATGGCTCAAACGTTCCACGAAATATTGCCACAAATAAGTTAAAATGATAATTTTTGTGGATAAATTGATAAATATTTTGAAAATAAATTGTTCTGGCCTCCGATCATCATCTCTATTGCGACGTAAATGAGTGTTTGTCTCTATAGAGACAAATGTTTGTCTCTATTTTGACGAAGACACACGTTTGTCGCTCTAGCGACAGATCTCTAAACATTTGCAAATCAACGGTCATCAAAGTAAAGATCATTGACTTTTTCTTATTGTTGAAATTTCATCGTTGTGCATTTTCATTGTAACCTCCACGAACATTGATCTATAAATACATGTTCTTAAAAAATATTTCATCAAATTTTTTGCTATAGTTGCAACAATTTTTTTGCTTATTGTTTGGCCTGTGAGTTCAAGAGTCGGGTACTTGTTTAACACATCGAATTTTTGTTCTCATTCGGTTTCCAGGTTAGTATTTTTAAATTCTTTGTCTCCTTTAATGTGTAGGGTCATACATAAAGTGATTCGACTATTCATTTTATCCTCAATACTATCACATCTAATACCAACATGGAAAGAGATGGATGATTAGGAGGTATTGATTTGAATGTATCATGATAGAGTTTATAATTTTGTTAGAGATGGTACATGAGAAATAATGGGTTTGTCTTAGATTAATGGGTGTTTTAGGTAATTTCAAAATATTTGTAAAATTTTAGTTTTGCATTGAGGTTTGTGGTTAGTGAACTAATATTTTTCGAATGAATAAATATAATGTCATTGGGATTTGTATCTTAATCATTGTTTGATTAAAAAAATATCAAGATGAACTAATTATGGAAACAAGATCATTGCTTTTGAAATGTTTTATTTGTTTAGTTTATTATTTATAGAGGGGTAAACTCACATGTGATAATATCCTATGTGAAAAATTGTTTAAGCATTGTGATCCCATCTACTTGTTAGAAATCATGTTTCCTAACTTGGGAGAACATAACCGTTTGGGGGGATTTAAATTTTATCACTAAATATCGAAAATATAGTGGTTGGTGGTAAGAATAGACCTGTTGGAGTAGGGTCCCGCAACTACCGGAGAAGCTTCCATTTTGGCAGATAGACAGTTTTGGCGAAGATATAAGAGGTAAGGTAAAGATAAGACGCCGTAGCATGTTTCTAGCTGCAGATCAGAGCCGAAAACTGTGACTATCGGGACAGAGAAGTCAAAGAAGACGACAGCACCTCAGCGGCCGAGAGGAGAGAGCTCACCCACTGCATTCAAGGTAGCGGCCGAGAAGAGAGAGCTCACCCACTGCATTCAAGGTAGCAGCGGAATACAGGAGGGCTCAACTACCCTCGTAAAGGAAAAAGGGGCAACGATGCCAAGGAATTGAAGACAAAGGACAGAAAGGGAAGCGGAACACAGTACCCATGGTCAGTGCCGGGAAGCATGGAAGACTGCAGAGAGCAGTGGTGTGACGAAAAGCGGCAGTTCGAGTATAGATACACCGACTGTCACTAGTTAGGGTTTTCAGGTTACTGTTGGGACAGGCCCACAGTGTTGTAATGGCGAGACCTTCGGGCCGCCTATAAAGGGATGTATTTTGTATTGTAAAAGGTTAGCTAGTAGGCCAGTTGATTAGCTATTCAGATAGATAGAGTCAATTAGTCTGTTAGCTCACAGTCATTTTGTATTGTAATAGAGTCGAGCTTTGGTCCTGTTATTCCATTTGTAAAATCTTACTGTAACCAGTAGCTGGCTCATAGAATCTTGTATGTAACAATCCGCAGGGATTGACAGAGAGAGAGAGAGAGAGAGAGAGAGAGAGTATTGTAAGAAGGCAATATAGAGAAAGAGAAGAGATCTAGGAGAGAAGGGCTCCCGACAGTGAGTGTGGAGTTACCCAGAAGATATCTAGCTGCACACAGGTTGCAGCAGAACTGTGTACTCTCTCTCTCAAGATATAATAAACACAGTTCTGTGGACGTAACTTCTACCCTGGAAGTGAACCACGTAAAACCAGTGTGTTATGTGATTGTTTCATGTGATTGCGCTTTACTTAGTTGATATCTGTTATCTGTTACATGAATGTTGTATATCAGTTAGTGAATTTTTGTATGTCCTCATTCAGTTACAGCATTATTGAAGGTTAAGGTGGATTTACATGTATCAAGTGTCTGCATATGAGTTTATTAGTGCTTGTTTCACACAGTAATAAGTCATTCTGTTAGAGTGTTTCCAATATACTTATTCGAACAGTTAAGTATAAGTTGAGGAAGATTGTGTGAACTGTGGAAGTTCACGTTAGAGTGTTTAATATCTAGTTGAAAGTTAGCTAAGTCGTTCCACCCAGTGTGATAGCCTTTGGACCGTGAGGGTCGCAGTGGGCCGTACTATAGTAGATATCGCGTTGGCAGTAGGCAATATCGCACCGACAGAGGAAATGTGGTGTGAGAGAGCGCAGGCCGCAGGTTAAGAGGAAGAGAGAGTTGCGCATCGCCAAAGTCACTGCGATGCAATAGGATCCCTTCCCCTGTCAAAACCCGCGAGTAAAAGAGATTGTGCGTCGTGGAGAGAGATCTTGCTGGCTAAGAAGAACTGGGAGACCCCAGGATGCTATAGAACCTAGTCGAAGACACTTGAGTCTTTGTCCATCCCATTAGAATCACTTTGGGTGAGAGTTCAGGCCACTCCGCGGTCTGTCGCTGAAAGGGCCAGTGAGCTAGGGGTGTTGTTGGTACATTATAGTAAACCCGGGTCTGCCCAGAGGACCAACAAATGGTTCCGTTGCCGGTTTTGAACAAACTGAGCACTGATGTTCTGTTGGAATCCTACTAGAGATGAAATCAAACAGTGGCTTGAGTCTAAGGAGAAAGAATTTTCCGAACAACAGAACAAGAGTCCTAGACTGAGTACAGAGGACTGGTTACAAAAACATATCTTCACTGATATACATACGATATTTTTTGCGACCTATGGAAACGAGCTGTACGATTGGTTATCAAAGTTGACTGATTAGAGCATATTCAGAAAGAAAAGAAACATTGTCTGGACACCAGAGCTGATTTAGATCGTGAAGAGCCTTGATAATCCCATTACAACGACAGTAGACTTCTGGATTACGAGTGTGATAGAAGGCTTCGTCACAGAGTTTGCAGTTGAACAAAGAAAAAGCTTCAGCGAGGCTGAGCGGTACTTCTTCAAAGGATATCGCGGTAAGTACCTAAACTCTTTAAACTTGTCCATTAAGATGTTATTATATGAAAAATGAGTAATGGATATAGTTTCAGACCAATAAGTTAAGAAAGTGTGATGTCACAAGAGTTTGAGAGTGATTTTGATGACATTGGACGTACACATAGTGAAAAGAAATATAAAGTAGATTTCAGATCTCCCATATTTGAAGACAGTTCAGATAATACTAGACAACAAAGTCATAGTAATATAGAAAGAACAGAAGGGGGTATCCCTTACCACCCTTATACCCCACAGAAACAGACCGGGACTTAGAACAATCCCGTAGGAACTCCATCTAGTAGCTCGCAGACAGTACATACTACCGCTACATCACCTCCACCTACACCGCCAAGTGGTAGTAACATAGCAAATCAACACCCACCACGCAGAAATAGAATGGGGGATGATATGAAGCTACCTAACTTTAAGGGTATAGGGGCAGAAGACCCAGAGCAGCACTAGTTTCTATGTGAAGCCATGTGGACCATTAAAGGACTCCAAGATGATAACATTAAAATTGTACAGTTGGTCACCACACTTAGGGAACGAGCCTTAACATGGTATATGAAGTATACCTCAACAATACCCAGAACACTTATATAGGTCAGGACCGCCATGATCAAAGAGTTTAAGAAACACAATTCTGAGTCGCAGTGTATCACAGAGCTTAAAGACATTAAACAGCTACCTACAGAGTCAGTATGTGACTTTGACCAGAAATTCAAAGCTCTCATCGACCAAGTTAGCTTTGAGTTTGTGCCAGAGCAGCATAAGGAATGGTTTATTGCAGCGCTACTCCCTCACATCAGACTGCCATTAATGCAGCAGAAACTCTAGACGTAGGATGACGCGTTGGAGATGGCGATGAAACTAGAGGCTTCATCTCTAGCTGAAACCAGTACAGGTATGACAAACCTGCAAAACCAGTTAGTGAATCTCACGTTACAGATGCATGAGATTAGAAAAGGAAAAGAGATTGCACAAGACATATGGTGTATCAAGTGTAAAGCACAAGGCCATACTAAAGACAACTGTCCAGTATTTGTTGAATACTTAGCAAGTGGGGCACCTAACCCCTTATCACAGACTCAGGGGCCATGGTGTGAACTATGCAGAACAAGAGGACATCTACCTCAGCAATGCCCTATGCTTCAGAAGTATGTACAGACACCTAATAACTTATACTGTACCTTCTGTAAGTCAGTAGGACACGAAGACCATATCTGTAGAGCCTATGATCTCATGGTAGACCGAAAACACGACTTGTACAGAGTCCAATCGGAGACACAGGGTCCAGCAGCAGGACCACAGCATGATCCGGCTCATGTTGGTCGTGGAGGAGGATTCAGAGGACGAGGCCGTGGAGGAGGCTTTGGCCGTGGTGAAGGCTTTGGCCGTGGCCGTGGACCAGTCACTTGTTACAACTGTGGAGTTGTAGGACATTATGCTAGGGACTGTCAAAGCCCCACTACGACATGTAATTATTGTAAATCTTACGATCACGCTATAGAAGAATGTCCTACCTTGATAGCTAAGATCAGAGAACCTACGCCAACAGTACACCAGAAAATTCAGCGTATTGCTGCTGAGCAGAAAGAGCCAGAACCAAGAGTCAACATTGTGACTCGCAGCGGTGCTTCCACCAATGGGACATCGCCGGATAGTGAAAAGAACATAGGATCGGAGTGGGTGCGCAAAGCTACTAATAAATCAACACCACTCGACCTGCAGAAAAATAAAGAAACATTTCAGGAAGCTAAAACTTTCTTTGATGAACCTATGCAATCAGGATCACAGGTACAACCGTCTAGGGGTGTACCGCAGCAAGCACCTTGTGGCCTTAGTCTTGTGGAGACATTACAGGCTACCACATCAAGAAGATACGATGAGGATGAGTCAACAAGACGCATACAATCCTTCCTGTGGAGTTGTCTAAAACTCATGAGAAATAAGAAAGCTATTAGAGAGCTTCAGTGCATCATAGATCAATACCCGCCATGTTCTTTCGTGAGCAATACGCAGTGTGCTGTTCATAACATTATGGGCCATACAAGAACAGGAAGAGAGATGCGACTCACAGCACAAGTTGGAGAATTTGAAATGGATGAGGTGATCCTAGATCTAGGATCAGAGGTAAATGTTCTAACTAAGCAGACATGGGAACAAATGGGTAGCACTAAGTTAGTCAGATCGCCTATCCATTTGAGATTAGCTAATCAACAGAGGGTATCACCACTGGGTCGACTACCGTAGGTGACAGTTGACATTGACGGAGTTCGCAACTTTGCAGACTTTGAAGTTATAGAAATCATTGGCGACAGTAGACCATATCCAGCATTACTAGGAATTGATTGGGCGATCAGTAACATGGCCGTTATCGACCTAAAGAGAAGAAAAATGACCTTTGAGGATGCGCAGATCTGGGTCATCGCATCGTTGGATCCTCTTCAGGGTCCTAAATACATTGAACCTATCCGAGCAGAGGATGAGGCACATAACATGGAGAGTCTCTATCAGATGACTGTGAACCAGAGTGACTACATCAATCCAACTGCAGGAGGGAACATTAGTTGGCGATGCGATAGCTCATGCGCATCGGATTCGGATGTCGGTCTAGAGAACTGGCAGAACAGACTTTACGAAGTCTCAGCTCGCAGATGTGCATATCTGACTAAGTCACTGCGATGGATCGGAGCAGAGGTTAAGGACATTCCGTCGTTTGATGGCTTAGCGAATGTCAATGATTTTTTATACCAGTTTGAACAACAAGTTCCTCACGAGCAGAGGATCGCAGCTATGGACCTTGCAGTACGAGCCATACCTGCAAGATGGTGGTATACACATAAAGAGAATATCGCATTATGGGATGATCTTAAGAGATTGATGGCGATCAGATTCTCTACTGACAGGGAGTATGTCCAGCAGAAATACATAGGAGAAAGTGACCCCAGGTCACATATTCAGTTTTGTGAATAGAATTGGTCGGACATTCCTGAGGATGAATGGGTTCACCGATTCATTCACACTTTGGACACAGTTCCAAAGAATTGGTACACTGAGACAGAGTTGCACAGAGGAACAACTACATGGCCACTTATGATAGACAGCTTTGAACTCACTTTCGCTTTTGAATCTGAGTACCCAAGAATTAATCAGGCTTTAGACATTATAAATATTAAGATCTTTGAGGAATGTACCCTATCAGTGTCAGCTCAACCTGAGTGGGCCATCCAGTTAGAAGATGTGCTCAAGTGTTATAACTTTGCATCAGAACCAGAGGATGAGGATGAGGATCCTCGCAACATCAACATTCCATAGTCAGAAGGGACTCGTGATGTTGATGGACCGAAGGTAGAGACTCCAGCTATCACGGAGCCTATCAAGATTAAGAAGATCAACATTGGCACAGACACAGAACCAAAGTTTGCATCCATTGGAGATTATTGGAACGATGAAACAATAGGACAGATTGCAGACTTGCTACATGACTATCAAGACCTATTCCCCACCAAGTTCACATAGATGAAGGGAATAGTTGGAGACTTGGGAGTAATGAGGATACCATTGAAAGAGGACGCTAGACCAGTCAAGCAGTGTCCATACAGATTAAATCCGTGCTATAAATAAAAAAGTTAAGGATGAGATCGATAAGATGCTAGCAGTAGGCATCATTGAGCCAGTGGAAGAAAGCGAATGGATTAGTCCCATGGTCATGCAAGAAAAGAAAACCAAAGGAGACATCAGGATCTATGTCAACTTGCGTAAACTCAACGATGCATCGCTTCATGATCCATTTCCGACACCTTTCACTAATGAAGTGTTAGAAAATGTGGGAGGATAGGAGGTCTACTCCTTCACTGAGGTCACCATATCAGAATCCATCCGGAAGATCGATCTAAGAACACTTTTGCGACAGAATGGGGCTCATTCCAATATATGGTAATGCCCTTTGGTCTTAAGAATGCACCAGCTATCTTTTCTAGAGTAGTAGTTACTGTATTTAAAGAATACATCCATAAATTCCTAGAGGTTTATTTTGATGATTGGACTGTATTTGGATTAATCGACAAGCACATAGGAGATTTAATACTGATGTTAGAGAAATGTAGGTAGTACCATATTTCTCTGAACTTGAAAAAATGTATATTTTGTGCGCCATTTGGTATTTTGTTGGGTCATATTGTCTACAGACAAGGCTTGATGGTAGATCCTGCAAAGATTTCCATCATTGTAAACCTTCCAGCACCCAACTTAGTCAAGCAGTTGAGGACAGTACTTGGTCATACCGGGTACTACAAAAAATTTATCAAAGGTTATGCAAAGATCACAACACCTATGGAAAAGTTGTTAAAGAAAGATGTAAAATTCCTATGGAATGAGGAATGCCAGAAAAGTCTAGACACACTTAAAGAGAAGATGGTTATAGCACCCATCTTAGTATTCCTAGACTGGACCAAGCCATTTCATGTACATGTGGATGAATCTGGCATCGCACTGGGGATCGTCTTAACACAGCCAGGAGAAGGAGGTATCAATCACCCTATCGCATACTCAAGCAGAAAACTATCCACTGCAGAAAAGAACTATACCACTACAGAAAGAGAAGGATTAGCCATGGTGTATGCTCTACAGAAATTTAGGAACTACCTGCTAGGTGTCTCATTCAAGATGTTCACTGACCATTCCGCTTTGAAGTACTTGATCAATAAGCCAATGTTAGGGGGACGAATCTGCAGATGGTTACTCCTATTTCAGGAGTATGATTTTGAAATAATTGTGAAACCAGGAAGATTAAATGCTAGACCAGATCATCTGTCGAGGATAGACTCAGGAGAAGAGCCAAGTAACCTAGAGGCCAACTTGCCCGATGCGCAATTGTTTTCTATTCAGATCGCAGATGAGTACTATGCTGATATCATTCACTTTCTCACGACATGATGGGCACCTGTTGAGTTTACTAAGCAGCAAAAGAAGCAGTTGGTTGTCAAAGCAGCAGACTTCACCTTGATCGCAGGACAGCTATACAACTTAGGTCCAGATGAAGTCCTGCGCAGATGCGTCATGCCACATGAGAAAGAGGCCATTATCAGAGAAACACATTCCGGTACCGTAGGAGGTCATTTCGTAGGAAATTCGACTACGCGGAAAATCCTAACCACAGGATTATGGTGGCCTACTTTGCATAAGGATACTAAGGAATTTTACAGATGCTGCGATATCTGCCAGAGGGTCGAAAAACCTTCACGAAGAGATGAAATGCCACTACGACCACAGATTACGTTGCACGCATTTGACAAGTGGGCTATGGACTTTGTGGGTCCTATCAACCCACCAGGAAAACAAACTGGTGCGAGATACATCATCACAGGAACATAATACCTCACTAGATGGGCGAAGGCTAAAGCAGTAAGAAATTGTGATGCTGCTACAGCTGCACAGTTCCTCTTTGAGAACATCATCAGTAGATTTAGATGCCCAGTAATTTTGATGAGCGATCAAGGCACCCGTTTCTTGAACTATACTATTGAGGCCTTGATAGAAGAATTCCAGATACAACACCATAAGAGCACTCCCTACCACCCGCAAGCTAATGGTACGGTGGAGGCCATTAACAAGATTCTAGAAAACGCTCTTACTAAGATCTGCAATAGCCATGGGTGTATAGGATGACATGCAAGAAACTTACAGGACATACACCTTTCAGCTTGGTGTATGGACAGGAGGTTGTTATGCCTATGGAGTATATTATGCCTAGTCTAATAATTTCTCAGATCATCGGGATGACAGACAAAGAGACGACAAATGAAAGGCTAGCGTAACTGCTTGTCTTAGAGGAAGACAGGTTCATCGCAAGATTCCATCAAAAAGTGCAGAAGGCACGAGAGAAAGCTTGGCATGACAGGCATGTCAAGAACAATATTTTTTAGATAGGAGACCTAGTCCTCCTCTATGACAGTAAGTTTGTGAAGTTTCCAGGAAAATTCAAGACGCATTGGTTGGGGCCATACCAGATTCAGCAAGTTATAGATGGAGGAGCCGTTCAGCTCAGCAAATTGAACGGGGAGCTTCTTCCCACTTTTATTAATGGCAGTAGGCTTAAGCTTTACAGTGCTAGCCACTCCACGTCCCAGTCTTAACTCAGACAAATATGAGAGTGCAAATGTCCAGTGTAGTTGAAATGAGGCATCGCATCGAGAATTAGTCTACACTGGCAGGTATTCTAAGTACAAGGAATCACATTAAGACAGTTCATTTTGCACAAGTCATAAGCGGCTTGGAAAAAAAAAGGGGGGGGGGGCGCTTAATTTTGTTTTGAATAGGTGATGCGGTGTGACATCGTGGTAAGGCGATGATTCCCCATGCCACATATCCAGTTTTGAAAAAGGATAGAGTGCCAGTCAATTCGCCTTCTGACAGGTAGTTAATGAAGAAATGACCGGTATACCTTACCTAGATTTGGCAACAGCATATTAAATTTTCCAGATTTAGTAAATCTTCAACGAGACCGGCGCCTGCACACAAGTTTTGAGGGAAATTTGATTGGATTTCAGCATTTAATGAGGATTGAAACGATGGGTGTGGTCTCGTCCATGCAATTAATATCATCGACGGGTTCAGCCTAGATGACCGTTGCATCCGGGATTATTGCCTTCAGCATAAAAGCAGAGATCATTCATTCAGGATGGTTACTTTTGCAAAGAGCCGAGAGCTAAAGAGTAAGTTGTTAAGTTTTCTCTGTGCAGAGCTAATTTCGTTACAGAGTGCTATGATTTCCCTATTTTGCAGCCATTGCCAATCCATAGTATTGCACCGAGTGGGTTCTATCCGAGGAGGAACCTTTAGAAGACATTGTGAGACGATTTGAGCGTCGAGGCCTTGTGTCTGCTATGGTGACACCACCCAAGGGTATGAAACCAAGTTCATCACAGGCCAGACAACTACCAAGGATGAGGAGCCAATCTCAGCTAACAGGAGAATCCAGTCCAGAGCTGGAGGAAGAAGTTCATAGCGCACTAGACTACATTGTGCCATGAGTTGATGGTGCACCAGAGGTAAACATTCCCAAGAGTGGTAAGTTTCATGTTCCCATACCACCGATTGATTCTCGAGTAAAGGAAGATGGAGATCTATTAGGATATGCCTCTGTTGTTAAATTTATAGATTATAACCTTGGAGACAATAAGACATATCCTCAGTTTCGGCCAGATCAGTATCTTACGATTCAAAAGAACCCAAGGACAGGTGCAGATGAATATGTTCATATGGAACATGTCCAGATTCTTGAGCGCTCAGGCTTGCTCAATTTGTTGAGAATACCACATTTTGGACGAGGTGCATAGGTTAATGTCGTGGTGCGCATCCTACTTTGTTGTGTACATGGAGGTTACCTCTGGCTAGGTAACAAGGTCGACCTGAACGTCAACCTGATACACCGCATCACCGGGCTGTCCAAGACTGGTAAGGACCCTAAGACACATATAACAGGAAAGACCAAGGATTCCAAGCTACCACCAGCCCTAGTTACCAAGGATAAGCTACAGAGAGGAGGACGGGCTTATGATATCGCAAGCTTAACAGATGATACACTCATATTTATAGCCAATCTACTTGCAGGCAGACTGTTAACCAAGGTTCGCCCAAAGGAAGTCACAGGATCAGTAATTCACCTTGCCATACAAGTTGCAGAAGGTGAACAGTTCAATTGGTGTTTATTTTTGTTAAATATTTTTCAGCAAGATTGTTTGACAGCCCAGGATGAAGCAAACCACCCCTTCCATTTCTCGTGGTTTCTTATACTATGTGCATTCGTCGGGTGGAAGGAGCCGCCCCATACTCAGTTTCGACAGCTAGCAAGTGGCGAGCCCAGAGGCATGCGCTATACCAACTTATGGGAGACCAGTAGCCCAACCAAGAAAAAGAACAATACGATAGTATTCTATGAATACTATAAACTGTTGAAGAGAATCATCCAATAAACGCCGCGGATCAGCACGAAGACTGTGGACATATATGATAACTGGCTGGATTTTATGGCAGACCGACATAGAATCTACCTGAGGCCAAAGAGGTCTAAAAGGGACGATTGGGCTAATGGTTGGTTCAAGATGACAGCGCAGGATGTTGCAGACATCATTAAAGACTTCGACAATGAGTGGAAACAAGCATTAGAGGATACCATAGCACCACCATCAGGTACCGTATAGACAGACCCATCAGACAAAGGCAAAGACAAAGTGGGGTCCCAGACGCAGGATACAACAGAAGTGCCACTACCGGGAGAAAAGAGGAAAGAGCCACAGCAAGTGCCACCAGAGACATAGACGACAAAGGATGGAAAAGAAGGGACACCAGAGGCATAGAAGAGGAAAAAGTAGAAAGCCACAAAACTACCTTTGAAGACTGCATTGACAGATGATGACTATGAACAAATTGCAGCAAGACTAAAGGACGAAATGGACGGCACATTTCAGGCGATGCAGGAATCACAGGGCAAGCTGTAGGGGACGATAGACCAGCATCTTGAGGAGTTAAAAACACTAACTGAGAAGACTGCCACAATCCACACTCAGTTAATCAAGACGCCCGCAGGAGAAAGTTCAAAACAGTCGATTTTCCGCGAGGAAATCTTAGCAAAGGATCGCATCAATACAGTCTTGATACCACCAGGGAGCATCTGATTCCCTGCTTCAATGATGGACGTACAGATATAGATTAGGCAACCTATCAAGGTTAACCTCGCAGAGTTTCATATTGATCAGTTACAGATGATCCAGCAGCAGCTAAGCGCAGAGCTCAGAGATAGAGAGCTCGCGACTTATAAACAAAACACACAACTGAAACAAAATAATGCAGCACTCGCCGCAAGTTTTCAGACAAAGGTGGAGGAGTTGAGAACATATGAAGAAAGAGAACAGGATCTCAATCAGGTCCTACAGAGCATCGCATTAGAGTTACCCCAATGTAACATTGAGTTTGCCTTGCCTCTCACGCAGAAGGTAAGAAGAGTTGCAGATAGAGAAAAGGCTCTGGAGGAAACAGTAACCAAGATGGAAGAAGACCACAAAGCATAGATTGCGGAGCTTGAGGCTCGAGCACTGGGCACCCCCCAGGAAGACAAGGAAGCAAGAGTAGAGGCCTTTAGACTCATTTCCGCATAGATGAAATCTCGCATAGACGATGCACAGTCAGTGCTAGCTGATGCGACGAACACATGGTCGGAGTTAGATGAGCATCCCGAGAGAGTATAACTCCAGCAAAGCATTCAGCAGATAGAAAATGCTACAGCAACAATGAAGGAAGAAATCAAGAGTTTAGGAGCTCTTGCGAATATGAGAAAGACGACAGAGATGAATCGCTTGCAACAGGAAGCACAGCAGTTGAGAGCAAAGGAGATACAAATCAATAATCTGCTTCAACCATATCAGGAACAAATCACAGAGCTCATCGAGGTGGTTGAGCAGAAGGTTAAAGAGTTCACGACAAGCAGAGGTGAAATTGACGCAACAGAAGACTCCAGCATTAGTCAACCTACACTTGAAGTGGCACAAGAGTGTGTCAAAACTATGCAGAACGAAGTCATAGGACTTCGAGACAAATGTAAACGGACTTCCCAGGAAGCCAAGGAGAAGCTACAGCAGGAGAAGCCCACTGTTAGTGGCTCGAGGATGAGCCACAAGTAAGTGTTAGGGGACTATTGGAGTAGGGTCCCGTAGCTACCGGAGAAGCTTCCATTTTGGCAGATAGACAGTTTTGGCGAAGATATAAGAGATAAGGTAAAGATAAGACGTCATAGCATGTTTCTAGCTATAGATCAGAGCCATAAACTGTGACTATTGGTACGGAGAAGTCAAAGAAGATGACAGTACCTCAGCGGCCGAGAGGAGAGAGCTCACCCACTGCATTCAAGGCAGCGACCGAGAAGAGAGAGCTCACCCACTGCATTCAAGGTAGTGGCGGAAGACAGGAGGGCTCAGCTACCCTCGTAAAGGAAAAAGGGGCAACGAGGCCAAGGAATTGAAGACGAAGGACAGAAAGGGAAGCGTCGCACAGTACCCATGGTCAGTGCCGGGAAGCATGGAAGACTGCAGAGAGGAGTGGTGTGACAAAAAGCAGCAGTTCGAGTATAGATACACCGACTGTTACTAGTTAGGGTTTTTGGGTTACTGTTGGGACAGGCCCACAGTGTTGTAATGGTGAGACCTTCAGGCCGCCTATAAAGGGATGTATTTTGTATTGTAAAAGGTTAGCTAGTAGGCCAGTTGATTAGCTATTCAGATAGGTAGAGTCAATTAGTCTGTTAGCTCACAGTCATTTTGTATTGTAATAGAGTCGAGCTTTAGTCCTATTATTCCATTTGTAAAATCTTACTGTAACCAGTAGCTGGCTCATAGAAGCTTGTATGTAACAATCTACAGGGATTGACAGAGAGAGAGAGAGAGAGAGAATATTGTAAGAAGGAAATATAGAGAAAGAGAAGAGATCTAGGAGAGAAGGGCTCCCGGTGAGTGCGGAGTTACCCAGAAGATCTCTAGCTGCACACAGGTTGCAGCAGAACTGTGTACTATCTCTCTCAAGATATAATAAACATAGTTCTGTGGACGTAACTTCTACCCTGGAAGTGAACCACGTAAAACCAGTGTGTTATGTGATTGTTTCATGTGATTGCGCTTTACTTAGTTGATATCTATTATCTATTACATGAATGTTGTATATCAGTTAGTGAATGTCTGTATGTCCTCATTCAGTTACAGCATTATTGAAGGTTAAGGTGGATTTACATCTATCAAGTGTCTGCATATGAGTTTATCAGTGCTTGTTTCACATAGTAATAAGTCATTATGTTAGAGTGTTTCTAGTATACTTATTCGAACAGTTAAGTATAAGTTGAGGAATATTGTGTGAACTGTGGAAGTTCACGTTAGAGTGTTTAATATCTAGTTGAAAGTTAGCCAAGTCGTTCCACCCAATGCGATAGCCTTTGGACCGTGAGGGTTGCAGTGGGCCGTACTATAGTAGATATCGCGTTGGCAGTAGGCAATATCGCACCGACAGAGGAACTATGGTGTGAGAGAGCACAGGCCACGGGTTAAGAGGAAGAGAGAGTTGCGCATCGCCAGAGTCGCTGCGATGTAATAGGAGCCCTTCCCCTGTCAGAACCCATGAGTAAAAGAGATTGTGCGTCACGGAGAGAGATCTTGCTGGCTAAGAAGAGCTGTGAGACTTTAGGATGCTACAGAACCTGGTCGAAGACATTTGAGTCTTTGGCCAACCCATTAGAATCACTTTGGGTGAGACTTCAGGCTGCTCCGCGGTCTATCGCCGAAAGGGCCAGTGAGCTAGGGGTGTTGTTGGTAC